>CM033277.1:13518790-14053790 GCA_019343175.1 Oedothorax gibbosus | reverse complement strand
ATTACTAGAAATTGTTTTATCTAAATTTCGAATCTATCTATTTATCGAATTTGTTTTATCTAAATTTCATCCACAACCCTTCACATCAAAGCAAATACAACACAAAGCGCTTTATTACACAGACCTATAAACTATTAAAAACTACTCCTGAATACATCAAACACCACCAATTCCTTATATTTCTTTACTCCACTTAAAATGTGGCATCCTCTCGAGATTAACACCCAGGACCTTCACCGCAATCGATAGAACCAAAACAAACAAAAAAAATTCTCCACCCACCCCAGTAACCCTTCCCTCTCGCCTGGAGGGAATATCCTTCAATCGAGAAGAACAAGAGGCATCTGCTTCTGAACTCCCCCCTCCCCCCAACCCCGACATTCCACCTCCCGTGTTTAATTACGAGGCACACAAGGATGTGTTAGGGTGGAGTAGGTGTAAGTGATGTTTTCATGAAAAGTTAGGGTGTTTGGGGTTCGATACGGTTAGCATCTGTACAGAGCATTAAGAGGGATTGCTTATCCCTTTTTGTCACAAAGAACGATGCTTTATTTTTGTCACAATAAAGTTAGAGTATTGTTGTGAAATGTAAGTATTTTTTGAGAAGAAGGTTACTGGCTAACATTGGAACAAAATAGAAGAGAAGGAAAATATCCCTTAGTTATTGAATTATTAATTTTTATATTTTGAAAATTTTAGACTCTTGTCGACAACTCTTTCATCAACTATTAATAATTAAATAGTCAAGTGATATCGTCTCCTTAACCTTGTTTCGTTTTTTGTCGTTACTCTTTTAATAACGGATTAAAATTGCACGCACTTTAAAACCTGACAACATATATTGTATTTCAAATATAATGCATAAGATCTGGACACTTAAATAAACGCTTAAATAGATAAATTAACTTCGCATTAAAATCCGCGGTGAATAAACCATTCTCTCCACACAACAGTTAAAAGCACAACTGACTTAACTAGAACAAGCTCAACTATATTTGGAGTTCTTTGTTAGAGAGATATCCTTCTGTCTTTTACATAATCCATATTTAAAATGGAAGGTCCGAGGATAGAACCAGATAAAAATATCGTCAGTAATTTCCTATCTGTTTTCCAACACATTTTGTTCAAAGCCATATTTAAGTCAGTTAAACTATTATCATCCCAACTCCCCCCACAAGCCTCGCAGGTACTTCAAAATTTCCTTCACCGAAATATTTCAAACGCATAGAAAAAAAAAGAAAACCAAGGTGGATATTTGCTCCAACGGTTTTGATAGTCTCTGCGGATAATCTTCTGCTTTGCCATGCGCTAGTCATTACTGGAGATGGACTTAGTTCAGGTTTGGATGGTTAAATTAGATGGTCGTGGTGGTGCATACGCTCGGGTGCATTGTACCCCTTCTGTGTACCACCCTTGTTTCATTCTTCGAAAGAATCTTCGAAGATCCGAAGGAGATTAAGTGGCCGTGTTTGCGCATGCGCTTGGGGCTAATTATGTCCCGTGGAAGTACCGGAGACTTAACTAAGTGGAAATTATAATCGTTGTTGTCACGATATAGCTCAGATTCCCCCGATGTGTGTTTTGTTCGGTGTTCTTGTAGGGTGTTCAGTGATTTTCGATTTTATGAAATTGGATTTGAAGGAGGTGGTTGGTATCGGGTAGGTTGTAACTTGGATTTACTTTAATGATTAATAGTTTAAATGCTCGTTTTCATTCAAAGTAGTCCGTATTACAGAGAATATTTTGAAATTTCGTACGTTTTTTTAATAAAAATCTCCATTTCTTTTATCTTATTAATTACACAATAAATACATAAAATATATGAAAGTGTAATATTAGTTTTACACTGAATATACACTCTTAAAACAAACGAGCGGTTTTAACTCAGTCTGAGTAAATTTCCACTTCTTTCCGTGGCGAAAATGCACTTCTCCTATAGGAGTGAATTTCACTCTTTTTCGGAGTAGGTAAAATAAATAAAAGAAAACAATCTGCGTCCTACACTCTTAAAACCAGCGGTTTTAACTCAGTCTGAGTTAATTTCCACTCCTTTCCGGTGCCGAAAATGCACTTCTCCTATAGGAGTGAATTTCACTCTTTTGTTTTAAGAGTGTAAAATATTTAATTACCAATTTCCTGCTAGTTTTCAGCGGTAAATTGATTTTAGTTCCAACTTTCTGCTCAAATCTGCTTTTCACCAAAAATGTATAAAAGCACCTTTTCATATATTTAAATAATTATATTGAATAAACTTTCCCCTTTTAACTACCCTTTGTCGCGGCCATAGAACGTTTTTGGGGTTAAAGGTATTGCTGAAACACGAAAAACTCTAAAGACACCAAATTTAGTGCACGAGTTCTAATATTGTCGGGCGTCATAATGAGGCTTTTGGGAAAATGCACTAAGGATAATTTCTATGGATAATTTTAGGTTACACAGTTATTAAAATTTTCTTTAAATGTATTGAATTATTGAGTGTTAATTGAAAGTCACGTAGTGTTACGCACCACTAGTTATAATAATAAACATTACCTCGTTTTCTGCTTTAAACAGGTTAATTTTTTAAAAGGAACTTACAGAAGGTCTCATATTGCCTTAAAAAAACGCAAATGAAAACATCGTCACAACTAATCAACAAAACTCAATTTTTAACTTTACTATCAACATCCACACCACTGCTAAATTCCGCCATTAAAAAAAGAAAAACTCGCTGACAAATAAACCGCCCAAAAATAATAATGAATGAAAATAAAACTAAAAAATGGTCGGTCATCGCGAATTCCCATCACACCGTCGAGAACTGCAGGGAAATGGATGACAAGCGAGTTCCTCACTTTCACGAGAATTCGTCCGTCCATTCCAAATTCGAACCACCATCCGAGGGTATTAAAGAAGGAATATAAGGTTCTTTCGTACGTGTTGATTGGATACAAAATGTATGGTATTGTGTAAAGAAAAGTAACGTAACTGGTAAAATTTGAGTTGAATTTGATAGAATACGCAAAATTTTTGGGATATAACAAATAATTAGATTGTGCAATTGCTTCGCAAACTCATTGCAATAAGCAAATATCTGCTAATTTTTACAAATGAAATGAGATAGAAGTAAAAAATCTAAGATGATTTTATAAAAAGTTGCAGTTTAGGGGATTTGGCACTATTTTGTGTACATTACTATTCGAAGTCAGTTCATCATTGTTAAAATGAACACTGTTCTTAACAATAGTGGTGTAGTGGTATGGATTGTTTTAATATTTGGTCTTCAATGTAAAATATTTATTTAAGGTTACTTTTATATTCTTAAAAAACAAAATATATAGAAAACTTTCATTATAAATGTTCTTTACATCGTTTCAAATGCTTGAAAAAACATACTAAGTGGCTAAAATAATAGCGCTCTGAGTATTTTAAATAAAAATAGCAAGTGTTTGTCACTATTTTAACTATTTCTCTCTTGCAAAAAATGCAACTTTATGCAAAATATATTTATGCAAATTGTTGTAAAAATTTTAACTTGGAAATATTTTGAAAGTGAAGGAAGGAAAGTATAACCTTCAGATATGTCCGAATTACTGATTAAATACAAAAAACTTGACAAAAATTACACATTCGAATCTCTGCGCCGTTATCTCTCGTGCACAACGCATCCCAACAAAGTATCTATCTCAACACTTGACGACGGTACAAAATTAATAAACAAATGTGACTGTGTTAAAACACTTCGTAGGGCCTAAAAAAAATCCAGTAACATTTAATACAAAAGCATAATCCAAAAAATAACAGTTCCTCAAAAACAACCGTATTCTCCCGTCCCTTCCACATTTCCCAATGGAACGTCGTGGCTCTCATCAACCCCCCTTTCCCAGTTCCCCCCTCCCCCAAACAGAACGGGTCCGGCAGTAAGCGCATTGGGACCAATAGGTCCGGCTCACTCGTTGCGAAGTCCGGACGCATCACACAGGGCGAATAGTCCGGGAAGATGAGCTAGGAATCGTCAATGATATACTACTAGGGTTAGAAATTGTGTTTACGGATAAATTACTTGCTGGGAATGTTAAATTAATCGCTAAGGAAATGTTTTTTTAGGGCGTGTTGGGAAATAAAGAGTTAAAGTTTAAAAAAGAAATTAGTTTTTAGTAAATAATAAGAATGTAGTGTTTTAGTTTGTGTTAAAAGAGTTGTATTACTGCGTTAATATGTAATTATAATAATCTATTTAACAGTTAAATACGATATTTTGCAGTTAATATAGAAATTTAAATATGTAAGTTACGTTAATGGGCATTTCAAACAATCGAGTCTTTAAATACAGTGTAAAAAGCTTTTTACTATTTTACAAATAAAATGGGGGCTGGGGAGCCCAGTCGGTTAGGCACTCGCCTAGCATGCGAAAGGTCCCAGGTTCGGGTCCGGGCATCGCCAAAAATAACTGCCGACCGTGCAGCCAAAAATGTCCGACGAATAATACCCCGTGTAAGGGAGTGCACGTTAAATATCCTTCAAAGTCCTAACGCTGCGTACGATGTCGCCCTTAACGGTTGCGTTGGGTGCCTATTCAGGTGTCGGCTCGTCACTTGACTGTGGTTCTAAAATACGACGCCCGTCGCCAATAGCCCTCGTGTAGCTCTAGTGCGACGATAATTCAAACCTAACCTAACAAATAAAATGAATCTATATCAAGAAATTCAGACGTATAAATTAAGACGAAAACAGGAAGTATCGGTCAGGAATCGCCAATGGTATTAAGAAATTGCGTTTTAGGATAAATTACTGGCTAAGAATATTAAATTATTCGCAGAAGTTAATGTTTTCTTTGTGTTGGTTACTAAGGAATTTGATTTTTAAAAATAATTTCGTAGAGTTCTGCTAATCAATGGAAACTTAGTTTTTAAAATTGTGTTATTTTATATTTCTTGTGTTAGTGGGTGCATTATTCTTTGTTTAAGGGGCTCCGGTACCTCGGACAAGTTGTTCTTTATTTTTGCACATGCTGAATCCAAATTACTTTTCTATGGAAGCAACATCTATAAACACTACACTTTAGCTGCAAAAAACAACCTTAAATGATGTGCAAAATTTGACAAAATTTAAATTTTCATGAAATTTTTACCTACTTTTAAAGTCCAACTCCTCTTCGTTTCTTTTTTTTTTTTAATTTTGTGTCATCAAAAATTTATCAGAGTTTCTTTATTAATATTCTAAGAGAAGTATACATCCCGAGTTTGATCAACACACACTACAGTTTTGGAAAAAATATTAATGAATAAATCACCGAGAATTTTATTAAAAACCGTTTTATTTTCAACTTTGAACATTGTTTACGCAAAATTAAAAACAAAAGTAAACAAGAAATGACAAATTTTCTTAATATTTTGTATTTAAAAAATAGTAAAGAAAGCAGTTTAAAGTGCAGAAGTTAAAAAACCTTAGCATTTTGAAATAGCTCAAAATATGAAAATCTCGTCCAGAGATATTAGCCTCTTAAATTTCATTTTAACGTTACGAGAATACAAAGTTATTGAAACAAATGCCTCAAAACTCTTTTGGTAATATGAACTTTGTTATGTGGTTTACTGCGAGTTGTAGACTATTGGCAATATAATGTTTCCCTGCAACACCAATAAAGGTACTGGACCCTCTTAACAAGTATCCATTATATTTTAAAGTGAAATTAAGTTAATATTGAAACTTAGCGGGATACTATGATATTTTATTGTTAAACACAGTTATTCTTACTTTTCTGCCTAGTTTTGATCTATAAAAAGACACTTTAAATGTTTTCCCATGAAAATATAGATCTTATAATTGTATAATGACGTCAAAATACAAATTATTGATTGTTTTCTCGAAAATGGACATGATATAGGTTTCTAGTGACAACAGAAATGCTAAAAAAAATACTCTTTCCCGTAACAGAGCACCAATAGGGGCACAGATCTAAGGAAAAACAGGAATTACAGCTGTAAAAAAATATTTCACCTGAAACAAGTTTATTGTAAATCGGAGGGGATGAGGAGCCCAGTCGGTTAGGCGTCCGCCTAGCATGCGAAAGGTCCCAGGTTCGGGTCCAGGCATCGCCAAAATAACTGCCGACCTATAAACGGCCCGTGCAGCCAAAAATGTCCGACGATTAATACACCCTGTAGAGGGAGTGCACGTTAAATATCCTCCAAAGTCCCAACGCTGCGTACGATGTCGCCCTTAACGGTTGCGTTGGGTGCCTACTCAGGTGTCAGCTCATCACTTGACTGTGGATTTGAAATACGACACCAATAGCCCTCGTGTAGCTCTAGTGCGACGATAATTCAAGCCAAACTAAACTAAACCCATTGTGTAAATCGTTCGTAAAATTATAAAAAAAAATGATGTTATAAGTTTCGCTTCTATTTATAGAACAAGCAATATATTGTCATATTTTTATTCTTCGAGATTCAAATTAATTAAGCAAATGATAAAGAATATCAATTGAATTTGAGAAAGAGAGTCAGTGAAAATAAGCCATTTTGGCGACTAAAAGTTTAAATTCAAACTAAGTTTAAATTCAAAGTGCTGTGGTTGGTGGTTTTGTTTCTAAAGGTTTTAATTTTATATGGAAGCTGTTCTTTGTGACAGTTACTTGTTTAAAATTTTTAACTTAAAAGTACTTTAAAAATTAAAGATGATTTTATTGCAGTTTAAATAAAAAAAACTAATGAAGGACTGAGATAAAAAAAAAAAAAGCAATTTATCAGAAAGGCAGTTATTTAAAAGAAAAAACTTCGTTTCCAAAAAGTGTATTTTTAATCCTCTTTGAAGTGTTTATTTTAATAAATATAGTCTAGACACGTTTTTTATTTTAGCGAAATAATATTCTAATAACCAATTTTAAAAATGCTTTTGTAAAATGGTTTATATAAATTCCTGTTTGCGCGGTAGAATTATTGACTGAATATTCTCTTGAAATTATGAATATCTTGAAAACTCATTTCCTTAAATAAAATAGTTAATGTTCAAATTTGTCTAAATGAGAAAGAAAATGCTTTATTGAACTTTAAAAGAGGCGCATTGCGCTTTACATTACTATTAGCGTTTGTAATAAACAATTATAAAAAAATCATAAACATTCCAAAATTTATTAATTTTACGCAGTAAAAATATTTTTTTAATTATTAAAAAAAAAAACATACTTTTAAAAGCATTGAAAATTGTCGAATTTCTGTAATGTAAAAGCTATGCATTACAGAAATTCGACAATATATTTTCAATGTTTTAAAAAAATAGTTTTTTTTAATAGTTTAAAAATTAATTTTGCTGCGTAAAATTAATAAATTTCGGAATGTTTATGTTTTTTTTATAATTGTAAAGTAAAAGCTATGCATTACATATATAATATTAGTAATAACTTGTTTAGAAAAATTACTTTTTTCAAATATCGAATTTTAGCATGCATTTTTAACACGTACGCTACCATATTAACACAAAATTAATTGGCGTATGATCATTACATAAAATAACGTATCTCTCATTAAATTACGTGCAAAAAGAGTCACTTTTTAATAGTATGCATGTCATCTTAACCTACCTAAACATCCCAAATTAATATCCAAGGATTTTGCAAAAAAATTACAGTTCTTTATTTCCAAAAACAGAATTTTCACAAAACACTAAAACACCCGTTTACGATCCCCGTTTCCCGTTATCATCCACAATTCCTTCATACCCCACCATAAAACAGACCCCGTCACACTCACCCAAGAAAACAATTCCGAAAAGAGACTCCCCCCGAGCAATTCTCCATCTTTGTACCTCCATGTTCGGTGGCTAATCCAAGGTTCCTGTGTGTAGAAGGAGGGGAGTGTGGTGGCTCTTTCTAAGCCAACTAATCTTTAATTAAATTGGTACTTAATTGGTTAATAATTGGAATTAATTGGTACTTAAAATAGGAAAACATTGACAATCATTGACAAAAAATATGTGATAGAAACTAAAGAGACATATAAAGTTAATTGAATAGCTAAATATAAATTTGAAAAGATACATTAACCTAATTTAATATTTCAGAAGATATTTTTCTATAATACTGATATAATACTACCTTTAAAAATACATCCACAGTCCCTGGACAAATTATTAGACGCACTGCAAGATTTCATGTATTAATCAATGATGAATAAATTACCTTTAGAAGGACATTTGTGTTCCTAAACTTAAGCTATTGTATAGAAAATACTATCTGCTATACTTAATACATATATAGACATCTTTTTTAATGATATGGCATTCTTTGGTATGTTTTCATCATTACTAAAAAAATACAGTGCGTCTAATAATTTGTCCAGGGACTGTATCTATCCTTTTCTCAAGTTATTAACTAACCTTGATTTATAATAATTTTTAAACAAGAAAATTTATCAATTACAAATTTAACATATACTTTTCTTACCTTTATAAAAAAATATCCGTTTCCTAAACAGAAATCCTTCAAAACAATAAAATACCAGTTTACGATCACCGACAACCGTTATCATCTACATTTCCCTCACACCCACACCCTAAAAAAAACCCAAGTGATTCCTAAAACAGAACCTCAACAATGTATTCAGAGAGGTGGCTAACCCGCAGTTCCAGGCGAAGGGGTGTGCGTGGTTTTTTTAAGCCAATTATACAGTGTTAGGTATACATTAGCACTTATAGTAAACCAACAATAATAAAATCTTTGGCAAAAATAAATTCTAATAGAAAAACTAAAAGGAGATTTTTATGGTTAATCAAATAGATAAATATAAATTTACAAAGATATTAACCCAACATCATATTTTAGAACACATTTTTCTATAACACGATCTGCAAAAAAATACGTTTAACTACTCTCTTTTGCAAGTAATTAACTGCTTTTGATTTATAAAAATAATTTAAGGGGATACGGTACCCAAAACATTATTTCTAGAAATAATAACATAAACTTGTAAATTATAGTGGTTTTATATAATGTTAACTCTAAATAAACATTTTCTAGCAATAAAAACAAATATTTACAAGTAGTTTTTTATTTAAAAAAAAGTCAAAAGTTTAAACTTTTTTAAAACGCTACTCCTCTTTCAATTTTGAGAATAACTCCACCAAACTTTTATAGTTTGTTTTTAAAATTATTTGTTCAAGAACTGTGCATGGATTTTTAAATGTTAGCTACAGTTAAAAAGTAATATGCGTTTATACTGAAAAAATCACAAAAAATTACAATTTATAGAATTCAACATTTTTAAAAAATATATACATAGTAGACCTTATTCCATTAAAAATTTCAAAATTCTAACTTTATTAGCAAAAGAGCCTTAGGGATTTATTAAACACAAGAATTGAAAAACGCCGAACAGAGAAAACAGGTTGAAAGCAGACGAAATACGTATTCAAACTTATAGGAATGACTCCTGAAAATATTTAATAACTTTTTTTCTACAAAAGATATCATTCTGAAACTTTCAGTAAATATTTAAAAAGATATTGTGAATAATTAGAAGTAAAAACTGAAAAATCGATATTTTGATCAATTTTTGGGTACCGTATCCCCTTAAGCAAGAACATTTATGATAGATTTAACACCATAAACTTCTTACATTTATAAAAGTATCTTTTTCGAAGCTGAAATCTCACAAAACAATACAATACCAGTTTACGACCCCCAACACCCGTTATCACCCACATTTCCCTCACATCCCACAATAAAACAGACCCCGTCACACACTCCCAAAGAAACCAAACGATTCCAGAAAGAGAACCTCCCCTACCAGCAATTTTCCATTTTTATTCCTCTGTGTTCAGAGAGGTGGATAATGCAGAGTTCCTGTCGAAGGAGTGTGTGGTGGCTTTTTTTGAAGCCAATTAGTTCTGGTTTGGAATTAATTAGTACTTAAAGAAGATCAAGAATAAAAATCACCGTAAAAAACAATTTTGATAGAAAAAACTAAAGGGAGAAATAAAGGGTTAAACAAATTCATAAGTATAAATTTCAACCCATGTTAGAGAGAGAGAGAGTGTCCAGGCATTGCTAAAATAACTGAGGACCTAGAAACTGTCGGTTCAGCTATAAAAAGTCCGACGAATAATATTCCCTGCGTCTACTCTATTTCGCAAGTCCTTAGCCTATCTTTAATTTATAATAATTTTTTTAACAAGAGAACTTTTATTTATAACGGATTTAACACCCATTCTTTTATCTATGATGTTATACCTTAATAAAAAAACCTCGCCCTTTCCGAAACAGAAATATCCCCAAACAATACCAGTTTACGAAACGTTACCACCCACATTTCCCTCACACCCAACAATTCCTAAAAGAGAACCTCAACAATTTTCCATTTTTCTTCCTCCGTGTTTAGAGAGGTGGCTAATCCAGAGTTCCTGTCTAATGGGTGTTTGGTGGTTTTGTTGAAGCCAATTACAATAAAAATCAACAACAATAAAAATCATTGGCTGAAAAATTCGGATCAAAAACTAAAGGGAGACTTATAGGGTTAATCAAATAGATGAATCTAAATTAGAAAAGATGCATTAACCTAATCTTACATTTCAGAACATACTCTCTTGTAAGACCACCAAAAATAATTTATCTACAGTTACTTTCAAGTCATTATCTACTTTCGACTTTACAAAACAAAAACTTACTTACTGTAGACTTACTTACTGTACTTACTTAAACAATAACTTTGTTTTTAAACAATAACTTACATTAGTCCTTTTGATTAAAACTCAAGCTTTGCAATCACTTTCTTCCCCTACCCTCTAGTGTACCTCGTTAGAGGCTCTGCTGCGAGGTTAATTGTGATTGCTGGAAGAAAGTGATTTCAAAGCTTGCGTTGTAATCAGAACGACTATAATGATGGATCTAAAACCCATACCTTTTTTACCTTTTAAAAACTTCTACATTTTCGGAATAGAAGTCCCCCAAAACAAGACAAATTACGACCCCCAACACCCGTTATCACCCACATTTCCCTTACACCCACCCAACAATTCCAAGAAGAGAACCTCAACAATTTTCCATTTTTATTCCTCCGTGTTCAGAGAGGTGGCTAATCCAGAGTTCCTGTCGAAGGGGTGTGTGTGTGGTGGCTTTTTTGAAGCCAATTAGCCCGTGTTCGGGCGCGCCGGAATTAAATGGGTCGGACGTTGCCAGCTGGGGAGAGGGAATATAGGAATTTCCTGCTCGTGGATCGATGGCCGAATAGAAAATTTCAGAGGAATTCCTTGCCCTATTCATTGACTAATTCGGGATGGGGGTTGTTTTAGAAAAGTATTTTAGCTTCCACACTACGTTTATAACGTAAAAAGTGGAAGGTATTATAATCGTTCAGTCCGTCTGTCCGTCACCCACTTTCATATCCCAAACTACAAATGCTACGGACAAGTGTGATACGTCAAAAAATTCAGCGCATCAAAATTAGAATACATTGAAAATTTCAGAAAAGAATTCGAATTCGAAGTACTTCAATTATTTAAAAAACTGCAAAATTTAATGCTCATTTAAAAAGCATAGGAAGCCATTTTTATTAGAATTAAATCACTATTGCCATTCGCAACAATCGCTCGAGAAACTTTAATTCTTTTAGACAAAAAATTAAAATAAATTTATTTTTGTGACATCGATCAGTTTGAAATGATGTCAAATATATTTCACTACGAGATTCTTTGTATGTTGATATGAAATGTTTTCATTCTATTTAAAACCGAAGAATATTACATATATTTATTTTTTGAAATATAAATTAATTTTTACAAACTATAAGTAATAATTATTGAAATTTCGAAATAAAATAAATGAAACTAGCCCAATTTAGCGTGTAAATGTTTAATATAGAATTAATGCTGTGTTTGGCGCCTTTTTACCTTTTAAACACTACTGTTGTGTGGAAGCGGGTTAAGTCACAGATTCTTTTACAAAACAACTTGTTTTTATAAGTGTTTGGTTTCTGGAAGATAGTCATAGTTGGAAATATAAAAGTCAATTTTTGTTAAAAATTAGAAGATGATTAATTAATTGATTATTGATTATTCATAATTGATTATTGATTTCATTAATTAATCTGAACAGAGCTTGGTGAAGATATATAATTTGTTCTTGGTAACATTTGCTAGAAAGCAAACTATTCTTCATTACGTTGGATTGATTTCTGAAATAGAAAGTGATTAACTCCGTGTAAGCTATTTGAATATAAAGACGGTCTTTTTAAATTCACATACTCTGAAAAAGAGGACAAGTTTGGGATAAATTTTAGAAGATACAAACACACAATATCCTTACTACAAACTACACAAACTATCCTTTCCAGGGATTCAACAAAAATTATGAGAGCATCTTCGATTTTGAGTTTTTACTTGGATATTTTACCTTTCAATGGGAAATAATTGTTTAAAAAAAATAAAATTTCATCATGTATACATTATATAAATGGTGTTTGCTTTAAAATTTTATTTTCATGTCATTTTTTTATTGATTTTCCCTTTTTTGAAATTTTAATTAAGGCAAAATTTACCATGTCCCATTAGACCCCACATATGGGGGCTAATGGGACATTTGCAAGCTTGTTAAAAATGCTCAGAAACTAAAATATGGTAATGTTTTAACATCTGTCGAATGACTTTTTAAGTAAACGACTGTTCAGTTTATGATCTTGTAAAAAAATAAATTAAAATTCTTGTATTTTTGCTAAATACAGAGGTTAATAAAAATTTGTCCCAATAGCCCCCACTCTCCCCTAAAGTTAAAATTGGTTGATTAGATTAATATGGATTAATAACGATTGATTCGATTATTTAAGTTCAAATGCAGGTTTTATATTGATAGGAAATGTTTTGTTTCTATTGTAAAGTGAAGAATATTACATATTTAATGTTCAATATATAAATAAATTTAGCAAACGATAAGGAATAAGTATTGAATTTTCGTAAGCAAATAATAAAAACTAGCCAATGTTTAACTAAAACCAAACATGTTTAATAAAGAATTAAAAGGCTGCGTTTGGTGCCTTTTTACCCTGTTAGGCCCGTATAGACGCGGCTTAAGTGATAAATTCTGTAACAAACTTACTTGTCTCAATCTATAAAAAGCTCACATTTCGAAATTTCTTCGAACTAGATTCTTGGTCAACAGAAGCCATAATGCGTCTTTTATAACTGAAATTAATAAACAAAACAAAATGGCTCTCTTTAAAAAATGATACACGTGGTTAAAAAGCAAGTAAGAAACCTTAAGTTTTCATGTACTAACAACTTCAATTTTTAACTTAATCTAACGTCCGAAAACTATTTCAGAGAATTTAAAAGGCTTTCCCTCTAAATTAAACTCGCTCTTTGGAATTAATTATCGTAAGGATTCCCATTTGTGTGTGCAATAGATTTTCCATTCTACTGTTCATATATCTATTCTTCTCGAATAGATCATCTGTACCGAGAAGCACTTTTAAAAACAGCCTGAAAACGAATAACAGTTCTAATAAACTTACACCATGTTCACTTCAACAACAGTAATGCTGAAAAAGTGTGGACAGGCATATTTACTTATTTTTAAAAATAATTTTATAGATAATTTACTAACGTTTAATATTTGTTTAAATTTATTTTTAGGAAAGGAAATTTTTATTTACCTTAATATGTGATAAATAAATCAATGGACAATTACATGAATTTCATATACAATGTTCAATTCGATCAATTTGTAAAGATCTTATATAGTTTTATTATTCTACCGTACTATTTTATTTATACCCTTTTCCTGTACAATTTAATAATACAGTTAACTATTGAATTACTAACAAACAATCTTAATTTTCCAAAGGAAAAGATACTTCAAAGTCCAATTTTCCGAAACCTAATAAAACACAACTTCCAAACTCGGCACCAAAAACAACATTACCAATCAGATACTCTACCTAGATCCTGATATTAAAAGCATATTAGAAGATTAACAAATCATAATTAAAACCCAAGTCTCCAGGGGGCGCAAAAAGCAGTAGAACAAGCGGCAATTTTAAAGTGGCCCGATGGAAAATCCAACTCCTGAGCCCGAATTAGCCCAATGTGCAAGTCCTGAATGTTTAAAGAGTGGTTTCCCTGGAGAGGGGTTTGCTAGCGCACCTGCTCTATTATTCCGACAATATCCCGGGCCGTAGGTAGTGGGAGCAGACAACTAGATTACAGCCGACTAAATATTCGACGCTATCCCCGGTTTGAACCGACTCAAATATTAACGCTGGGCAAGTTTGACTATAGTTTAGTTTGGTGGCAGCTATTGTTTAATGCAACGGAATTCAGGAAGAAATTGATGTGAAATACTAATGCAACGTCATGAGGTGTGATGATCTGTTACATCTAGATTCCAATTATTGAAGTATACGTGGTATTTTTGTAGATACATATCAACCATTTTCAAGATTTCGGAAAATGTGCTTATTAACTCAATATGATAACGGAAGTATTAAAGGTCTGAAACGGTAAGTGATAATGTGTTTACATTATATTTTAAATTAAATTGTGAAATTAAAGTGAAAATTTGTTTATATGACAAACATTTGATATTTATAATTAAATGTCCCTAACACATCATTGCACCTTTTAATCCATTGCGAATTGTAAATTACAAATAAAATGTGTACTGTTTTTTTTATGTTTGGAAGTTTCATGTATATACTATTATTTGTGGTCATTAGTTACTCTTATATAAATTAAGAATGGGGAGCCGAATATATTTTCAAATAGATTCAAACTTTGTAGAATCATAAAACAGAAAATTACCAAACAAATTCAGTATTTGTTTTACCAAAGCCAAAACGACATTAAGAGTATTCTAGATCTTATGTTTAGATTTAATAAATTTACTTATATTGTATAATACTTTTGAAAATGAAATATAAACTACTACTGATATTTTAATTAACTCGGTGGTAATTAATTTAATACATTTATGTTTATCAGCTTAATCTTTTATTTAGTTATTTCAATCGTTAATTTTTATAAACTTAACAGACGTAAAATATATGGTTTTGCTTCCTGTCAACAAAATCAAATTATATTACTGTAAAGCAGAGAATCGAACAAACACGATATTTCTTTATATGCAAAAACATGCGTAAGATAGCCACGTAAACACATGCTTTTTATATATTCCTGGGTTGTTGTAAATTGCTGTTCAGATTGAAAACGGTACTGAATTTCATATCCTATTCGACTATTAGTTCAGCCCTTTGACAATAATTTATCACTGTGGGGATATTTTAAAAGTTTTTTTTGTAGTAAAACTTTATTTTAAAAACTCGAATATAATGTTTGGATTTGTAATCACCCGTTAAATAGTATATATTTCTATTAAATATTCTCAAAATTTTACTTGAAATTGAACAAATATTTATCTGTAAGCATTTTTTTTTTATTCATTAACATTTGAGTTTTCCTTATTGAACTTAATGCTTAAATAACGTTTTTTAGTTTTTTTATTATTTTTTTAAAACTTGGTTTAAAATACATTAAACTTTTTCCTACTTTTTTTTTAACATGCAAGTTTTTGCCAACACTTTTGTTCGTTATGTCTTATCTTTAAGAAATACCATAGAAATATTTTAAAGGAAATAACTACCCCATTTCAATATTCCTTTTAAGCCCTCAATATTTCGAACAAACGCCTTTTTTCGTCACCCAATCACCTAAAATGCACCCCAAAACCCCCTCAACCTTCCACCTTTTTATTCCCATACATATATATAGATGATCAATAAGAGAGACAAATTAAAGCTTTTTTTAATCTTTTCTCATCCCCCATACCCCCAAAACCCTTTGGAAATTGCTGCTCAGAGTCAGAGCCGTACTCGAATTTGAATCAAAAACTGTAAAAATGAATCAAGTCATCAGTAAAATTTCCCTGCACTGTTTTCCCTTTCACTAAAATACTCTCAGTAAGAAGCGTAGGGGGAAACTTCTTAAATGGACTTGATCCTTTTGATTGAGCGACTCAATTGATTGCAGCTATGCTCGGGATATCAATTAAACCCAGTGCCTTCTCCCTTCGACACACAAGAGAGCGACAGAACACAGCATAGAACGAATGGGCAAGGGGGTCTAAAAAGTAAGAAGTTAGAGGATGCGGGCGAAATTAATGTTTGGGTATTTCTACCTATTCGTTGCTTAAATCAGCAGGAATAATTTTTATTGAGTTTTTAAAAATAAAGCCGTAATTACTAATTCGATGTTAACTTTTTTTTGTTTATAATTTTTTTTACCATAATCAAACAATAATTGATGTAATCAGTTTTTAAAGCAGCACTTATTTTTTGTACAAAATCCTCAAATTTATTTAACCCTCCGATGGATACAGCCTCATAACTCCGTCATCTGATGTTCAGGTTTTATAGCAACGCATATAATTTTTAAAAAAACATTTTTGTAATTTTACTAAATTTTTAAATTTGTATGTAGGTTTCATTCATTATCATCAGCTATTGAAATATATTTTGAAAATAATTAAAAAAATTTAATTTTCAGTTAAAAGTTCCATTTTGTTGTAATGCAGTAAAAAGAAGTATACGCTTCTACCCATCCGTATATCCCTCATAGGATTGTTCATATTTTAGGTATTAATGATTCTTTAAAAATTATACTTTTCTAGCAAATTTTTTTAAAAGTTAATAAATTAACGAGTTCTAAAACTTTAAAATCTGAATGAAAATCGTTTACTCGTTACATTTTAAAGTTATTAAAAATATTAAGGATATTTTATTTGTTTCGTACAGATAAGTATGGTTTGAGCTCATCTTGATCAATACTTAGAAATGTAAATTTAAGAAATGGACAGCCTTTGTTGAAGGAAAATTCGCATACACATTTACAAACAAATTTAAGTTCTAAATTATGGTAAATTGCATTAGTGGAGTAAACTTAAGGTGGCCCAACACGTTCGGAGCACTTTTTTTTTAAATATGAACTTGAAAACAACTTTGTTAGTATTTTTGTGTGTATCTGAAAGAAATAACTATATATATCAAGTAAAATTTGGCATATATACCAAATTTTTTAAAATATGGTCATTTTATACATGTTTTTTGCAGTTTTTTTTTGTCAAAAACTTCAATTAGGCTAGAAAAAAAACTGTTCGACCTATTAAGAAAATAAAACAACCAAGTTAAACTGTAAACTTATGTCTAGGGAATATACCTAAAACCAAAAGCTTTTATTTTAAAATAAAAAATTTTATTAGTAGTCGAAAAAAGTCTGATTTTCAACATTTTTTACGGTGTGTCAAAATGATTAATAGGCCAAAACAAAATAAAAAAAAAATCTTCCAAAATTTTTAGGTATATTCTCTAGACAGTAATTTCTTAAATTAGTAGAAAAAAGAATTTTTAAAATTACTCAATAACATTTTGAGTTATCTTTTTCCAACTGAAGATATTTAATGAAAAACTGAAATGCGAGAAAAACGCATTTTAAGTTTCAACATATGGTTGATTCTAGAGCTACTGACCTTTACTAAATTAATCACTACGTTCGTTCGAATTACGGCATAGTTAAAATCATGACAGTTTTAGAAACAAAAATAACCTGGGTAATAATATAAACAAAATAAAAAAAGTAATAAATTTTTCTCAAAAATGCCATTTTCAACGTGTTTAGATACCTTAAGCCTTAAGGCGTAAGTTATGTAAACCTTATACCCGATTAGCCAATTGGTAAACTTGTTTACATGGCATGAGATTCAAATTTAAATTTTCAACTCATTAAATAATTATTTTTATATTTTACAAATTTATTTTCTGCAGTAAATGGCTTTAAAAAACTCTTCTCCAATATTTTAATATTAAATTTAATAAAACTAGAAAATGAAATGTTTAAAAATTATCTGTGTTGAACGAAATTTTTCCTTCTCTAAGCGGGTTTGTCATTGTAATACCTGACACCAATTTAAATAGATGTTTTGTTTTTATTTCATTTAAGGGGATACGGTACCCAACACATTATTTCTGGAAATAATAACAAACTTGTAAATTATAGTGGTTTTATATAATGTTCACTCTAAATGAACATTTTCTAGCAATAAAAACAAATATTTACAAGTAGTTTTTCATTTATTAAATAAAAGTCAAAATTTGGGACTTTTTTAAAACGCTACTCCTCTTAAAATTTTGAGAATAACTCCACCAAACTTTTGTAGTTTGTTTTTAGAACTATTTGTTTAAGAACTGTGCATGGATTTGAAAATGTGAGCACAGTTAAAAAGTGACATGCATTTGTACTGAAAATCACAAAAAATTCAAATTATTGAATTCAACATTTTTAAAAAAAAACAACAATAAATAGTAGACCTTATTCCATGCACAATTTTGTGCACAATTTATATAAGAACACAGGTTAAAAATTTCAAAATTCTAACTTAATTAGCAAAAAGGCCTTAGGGATTTATTAAACACAAGAATTGAAAAACGCGAAACAGAGAAAACAGAATGAAAGCAGACGAAATACGTATTCAAACTGATCGGAATGACTCCAGGTAAAATTTAATATTTTTTTTTACAAAAGATATCATTATGAAACTTTCAGTAAATGTTCAGAAAGATATTGTTAATAATAAGAAGTAAAAACTGAAAAATCGATATTTTGACCAATTTTGGGTACCGTATCCTCTTAACTACTTTTTGAAAGCATAAAAACTTAAATGGTTTTACAATAGAGAAACTGACTGTCGTTTTTTTAGCTTTTTAATTGCCAGCAGCAGTTGTTTATTCAATTATAAAATGAGTTAGATTGGGATTATAATTTCGGTTGCCTTTCATAAAATTAATATTCATCAGTATTTTTATAATAATTGTATCTCTCATATAGCTATGTAAATAACAGGTGTTCAAAAAACTAGAAAGGTTGACTAATATCGGTGTGAAAAACATCATTTAAATGGATGTTTTTAAATTGTCTAAGTTATAGGCAAACCAACATATCCAAATATTAGCAATTTGTTTGGTAAATACTTTTTTATTTTAATAGTTATCAGTTTTAATCCAGTTTAATGGTTATCAGTTAACTTTAAAACCTTATATAATTATAAATAGCCATATCCTTCTATATGTTACCACAGTTAACTGCTCAACAGTTTCAAAATTGATTTTTTTGTGGCTATTGAAACAAAACCCTAAATTAAAACATCTTGAGGAAATTTTAAATAAAATTAAGTTCTTTAGTGTTAAAACGGAATACAACAAAACTAATTCGTATCATAATTTTTCAATTTCACACAAAATAAAATTAGTTATTTTTATCCAACTTCCCATGTTTTGAAGTCCAAATTTATAATGCCTTATGATGACCACATTATCGATTAAAATGTATGTGCTCCCAGTAAATTTAACAATATTAATTTCTTTTCACTATTCACAAAACAGTTTTCGGTGTCTATTTGTTCACAAAATGTGTTTAAATAACGAATACATAAGTTTAATTTTTTTCTGGTGTTTCTGGAGGTTATACGTCTGTAATTTTTGATGTTAATACAGGCAATCTAAATATTGGCCAATGTTAAACATGAAAAAGGGTTTCTGAGAAATGCATATTGACATGTAAACTTCTACAATTCTTGCTATACCTAAAAATATTAATATAAAGTATCAATATATGACGATGACAAAGAGTTTTGTGAGAAAAGAGCATGTTGACATAAAAACCTCTGCAGTTTACTATGTAAAATGTTAGTGTATATTAAACTATATATTGAGGATGACAAACGAAAATAAAAGGGTTCTGAGAAATATAAGACACACATGCAAAACTCTCCAGTCTTCAAAACGCGTTTAAATAAAGAATCAGTTTCATTTTTCTGGGGTCTCCGGATGTTATGCGCCAATTATATTTGAATTTAATCGAAGCAGTTTATATATTGGCCACTGTCAAAGAAAAATATATAAACATGGAAACCTCTAAAGTTGCTTCTTAAAAACTATATGTTCAGTAACTATATATTGGCTATGACAAACAAATAAAATGGTTCTGGGAAATTCAAGACTGAACTCTCTAGTTGCTCCCTATAAATAACTTTAATCCCCATCATTCCGAAAGAAAACACGTGCATTCAGAAAAGGGCGGTTCAAGGGGGGGGGGGGAGTTCTCCCTCTTCCCCCCCCCTTCAAAGTAAAGTTAGGGGGAGGGGGCGACTCAGCCAGCTGATAGGGCCGGCGGTGTCGGCAGAGGTAAACAAAACAGGCCAACTCTTTGTGCCCTAGAAACGTACCCAGCAGAAGATATAGCAGCGGTGGCGCTGCCGTCGCCACACTACTCCCCTCCTATTCCCGACCAGCCAGCCAATGCTAGCGAAGGATCAATAAAAGTCATTACGGGCGGGATAGACAGAACGCGGAAGAAAACCTAGGAAGGATGGACAGAATACCAGCCTGAGGGGGGGCACACCACTCTGGACTGACTATCTGGAAGTCTTCAGTCGTGTTCGAGGTAGCAAACGATTCGGAAGGTTTTTCCCGTCTGCCGTTTCGGTCCTCTCGTTCGTTCTTCCCTCCGACGATCTTCGTTGGGAAGCTTTTCGTCGCACGTGGTTTGGCAGGGTCTTTTGTTTTCTTTCGAAGACTCGTTTTTGGAGCGTTTGGAAGGGAAGAGTTAGGTTCTGGTTTTGGTGAAGTTTTTCTGTTCTGGAACTTGTGTTAACTTTTTTTGGAGGAGTGTGCTCTGACCGTTTGAAGAGACGTCTGTCGTGTTGAAAAGTGGAAAGGTGTTTAAAGGTAAGGTTATATTTGGTATACATTATAAACACTCACGTTAGCTAAATCTGGGGGAAAATTAAATGCGTTTCTCTGGATATTTTTCAGTTCGACGACAGTTTATATGTTCGATTATATACAAAACGTTTCATTTTTATATCTTGAACAATAATTTTATAACTTCAGAGATATTCTTTAAAGTATAGTTCTGCAATAACTTTCTTTTTATATTTGCTTGAAGATAATCGCATATTTAAATTAGCTAATTTTTTTACTATAATTATTCAAGGTAGATTCATTAATTTTTTTTAATTCTTTCCAAGCTGACAACAATAATAAAAGAAGAAAAATAAGTTGCAGTGAAAGTTTTTACATGCAATATTTATGATTTAAAATAACACTTATGAAGTAAATCAGTTTTCCATACCAACTAGTTATCATTACCAGTAAATGCAAATTTTTACGTATAATGCAACTTTCGACTAAAATGAGCTTAAACCAATAAAAGTTTAACTCTTAAGTGTTGTATGTATTCGAAAGTTAAAAATACTCCGTTTTGTATAAATAACTGAGAAATTTGATGAAAAAGGATAGATCTCTTCATAGCTTTGAAATTCAAAAATGTTGTTTATGCTTAACTTTAATTTTTTCAAAACAGTACTCAGAATAGTTTTCAATAATAATGGTTTTCAATAAGTTTTTAAAACTCTTTTAAAGCAAAAAGTAGCTTTTAATTTGAGGAAGAAACATAGGTTTTTTTGAAGAACTTCAAAAACATTTTATTCGTAAAAAAAAACGTTTTTCAAAAAAGTATTCGGCCAAAATACATACGTTTGTATTAATTTTATCAGAAACAAATTACATAATTTATTGTAAATATTCTTGTTTTAACTTAAATAACAAAATAAACGTTAATTTACCGTCGTATAAACTAAAATTCGACAAATATCAAGCATATCGTATGTCCGATAGTTTTCAAAAATATTTTGGAGTTCTAAAAAATTGTAAAGGTTTAAATGATCACATTTTAGCAATAACGGAATTCTTGTATGGACATTTGGTTTTTCCCTTCGTACAATTTAATTTCCACTATTCAACATGTTTTTTTAAAAAAAGGGAATGTTATTTCAAATGAAAATTTCCTAAATTTTTAAGAATGAAGTAGTAACGACAATATTATAGCATTGATTAAATATTTTTTCAGAAAAAATATTTTTTTTATAAAGTTATCTAACTTTATGGTCTCAAATGTGCCAAATCAATTTTTCAAATTTTAATTAAAGTGGGTGGAACTTGGTGATATGTTGTGCAAGGCATTGCCTCTTTAAAAATAAGTTTTGTCATTAAAATTATATTATTATTGGTCGTAAAATATTCCAATTTGCAATCTTATTTAAATTAAAATATTTTTATCTTTTTGGGAAAGTTTTTTTTCTGAGCGAAATTTTTTAATTATCATTTTTAAAAAAAAAATCATTTTGAAATAAGTTTTAAATAAAAAAAATAATTTATAAACTGAAAATTTAAAAAGGCGATTACCTGACAGTTAACTTGTAACTAAATATATTATAATATATTCCTGAACTTTAAAACGCTTTCTCCTTTTACTGGAATAAAACAATACAATAGTTTTTCTAGTGAGTATTTGTGTTAAACCGACCCTATTATCAATACGTGTTTTTAAACGTTTTAAAAGGAAACAGTTCAACAAGGTTTATGATTAAGAAATATATTTCATTTGAATGATCAAACTTTTGGCAAAATTTAAATAAAATTATTTTATTAAGTATTGTAACTATTGATAGAATCTGCGTCATAAAATGTATTTATAAGTATTTCAATATTCGTCGAATATACAAAATTAAGTTATTTTGCAGCTGTAGCATAACACTTTGATATCAAAAAGAGCCTAAATAAAGATTTTAAATGCTTATACATTTAAGCTAGAAAACCACACAATGATCTAGTTTAATGTTATTATTTTTATCCTTTTCATTATTGTTTCTATTAAATTAATATTTCATATTGTTTACTCTTTAATATCATTTAACTTCAAAAGATTAAATGTCTTTCCTACATTTACATATTCTTTGCTTGCAAACATTATTTTTTTTTTATTTTTAACAAAAACTATTTTAAACCAATAAAATTCGCAGTTTCACAATTAAGAATACGACTGTAGCAATTCATTATTTTAAAGAATATACCTTTTGTTATGCTGAAATCTTTCTATCAAACTTTTTTATTATTCGTAATACTTTACTTTAGATCCATTTTCTTACTTAAAAAAAACTTATTTTGCTCTGACAAACGTTTATTGTAATTAATTTATTTGAACTAAACTTTTTACTAACACAAATGTAATAAATATTATTCTAAGAATGGCAATCAAATATTTTATTTCTGTTCATTTTATTTCCACAGATAAATATCAAAACAATGAATTTAATTGTCAGCTTGTCGATAGCTTTGTCACAGAATTTGTTGAATTGAAATTAATATGCATGAAATCCAAAAATAAAATATTCTTTATGGCAATGATTGTAAAGTTTCTTGTTTTTTTAAATACGAATTCCTTGTCAATTAATGTAAGATAATAGTTTGATAAAAAGCTTTGTTTCATGTGCTTACCGTTAAAACCACCAAGTAATTTATAAAGTTTCTCGGCATTCTAATTGATACTAGAATATTCTGCTACACATTAAACGAACTTCTACGAATCGCAATTCTCAAAAGAGCATAAAACAATGCAATTCGTGTTTTAATTTATATTCATTAAGACGACTGTGTTCAATATTAGTTTTTTTTAAAGAATATAACAGAAACTCTTCTACTTTACTAACTCTTGTCAACGTATATTTTAATAAGCTTTTGAATTCCTTTGCATTTTTGGAAACTTTTTTATGCAGTTATATTTTCTTTGAATAGCATAATAGGCATACAATTGACTAGAATATAATATTACAAACTTTTTTTTTATTAACTTCATTAACTCAGTGTTTGCAAATTAAGACTTTTGAATACATTGTATTTTCATTAGAAAGATTCCTCTGCACGACAAATATTTTATTATTCGAAGCTTAAACCAATTTGTTGATCATTTAACATGTTTTGATTTGGAAAAGGCATAAATACAAAAATTTCCTTGCGAAGTTCATTTAAAAGTACATCTTCGTTAAATAAACTGCAGTTTGACTAAACTACTTTATTTTAAATATGATTACATAAAAAATTTCTTTAAAATATTTTTAAATTATAAGCTACTTTTTATTTTACTTTTTAACGAAGCTATAATTCTTTTACCCCAAAACTATTGTATTGGTACTTGTTTTCCACTTGAGAGAGCTTCCTTTAAGTGTCACAGGCAAGTTAAGGAATTCAAATTTCTTGTACTTATAAGCAATATCAGATTCTTCATAGTTTATTTTAGTTTGTTTTATACCAAAAACGTTATTTTGTATATTATGGTGTTGTTATGGGACAGATAAGACTGACTTTTTATTGGTTTTTAATCAGTTTGGTTAATAAGATATTAACGTCAAACCTAATTTAAGGACCATTTGGATACTTTTTATTGATAGTCAAATAAAACGTATTAACAAAAAATTCTACTATCTTTAACTAAACTATATGAAATAGCTAAAGTTACTGACCCATGCAATGAAAATATTCTTTACTATAAGTGGAGAGGCCATAAACATAAGCCAAACATACAAATATATACATATAAAAAACATATTGAAAACATCATTTTTAAACATACAAATATGAATATTCTGTATACACTTGAGCAATCAGTCATCTTTTTTGAACTAGAAATCAATGAATATTTTGGAGGATGCTTATTTCTTTCTTTTTAAAGGTATAATTAGTAATCATCCTTCTGTGCAATTCACAAACTTGACTATATAAACAGAATTTCTGAAACAAATAAGTTTTTGCGTTTCAAAAAAAATTTCGAAAAATCAGTTCACCCATACAATTAAATTATAATTTATAATTATAGCAAAAAAATCCATCGATTAAACACAACCAATTACACCAAATAACAATACTCTCCTTATACCTGAACAATTCCACTACCTTCTTTATACCCGAGTAGAGAAAGGTTTCTCAAAGTTTTTGGGAAGCTTGTTTCTTTCTCGATAGGTATCATTGGCCACCGTCCTTTTGTGTATTCACAGGTTTTGTACACCATCCCATATTTCCAAGATACACAAGTTATTTTTTAATTATTAATAAATACTTTGCTATTCTCTAAAAACTAGTTCTTTGTATTAATTCAAATTGTATTTTATTAAATGCAATCAAAATAAATTTTTAAGGGGAGATCATAGTTAAAAAGGACCAAAAAATCGAATTTTTCAAACTAGTATTTTATGATAGATGGAAGCCCGATCTATCGAATGAGAATTTTGTATCGATTGGTTAATTATTCCTTATAAAAAATTTAAATAATAAAAATAAACAAATGTGCCACGCCCCCTTTGAATTACTATTTGTATGCTTGTATTATTAGTGTATTACATTATAAAATAAGAATTTTTTATGTTGATTATTTTAAACTATTTACTGGTTCAATGTAAAAAAAATTCCTAACGGTTGACATGAAATTCGGTTAACACGAAATGTTTCGGTGGTCCCTTCGAGTTCGTGTTAACGGGGTTCGACTGTATTCGTTTTTTGCGTTTTTCTCAAAGTTTTAATTTTCAACACATAGGTACACTTTTCTCAAAATATATAAATATATCTTAATATTTTTTTTGTGTGTTATAAAACCATTTTAGTTCTATTTAGGTCACCTCATATAGTCTTACAAATTTAAAAATAATATTTTATTATTTTACACCTTTCTGCGTTGAAATTTTTATGAATGTAGAATATTATGTTTTTTTAAATAAAATTTAATATTAGGCAAAAAAAATAGGTGACAAATATAAACCCAACAGTTTACTTGCATTTGAAAAAAGTTTGTAAATTCACTGCATTTTTTTGTACAAAGTGTACCAAACAAATACTTGTATTTTTGAAAATTCATAATTGCGTTTCAAAACTTTTTTTTTTAAATAATTTTTCAAATAAGATTCTTAGGTGTAAATATAATAATAAAAGTACAGTTTATAACTTGGTAAAATTTTTGTGTGACAATTTTTAAATTATTTAGAGCCTTTCGAAATCAATACTAAGAATTGCTCATTTTTGTTGTCGTTGACTTTGATCTCCCCTTAAATACATCATATAAATTAAATACAATTTTATTGGAATACCAAGGAAATTTGTTCATAAAAATTTAATGGTATCAAATTTAATTGTTAAATTGTTTTCCTTACGACCAATAAAACTGTTTCGTAATGTCCCGAAACTATTTGTGCTGAAACCCATGAGTGTATAAGCAAAATTTCTTTAATAAATAATTTTGTTCTTGTAAAAGGAATATAGAAAAATTAGTTATTTGACCCATTCAACTAAATTATTGTTTCTATGAAACAAACAATAACAAAATTACAAAAATACCATCGTTTAAACACAAAACAGTTAAACTAAATAACAATATTCTCTATGCACCTGAACAATTCCGCGATCTTTTTCAAACTCGAGTAGAGAAAGGTTAACCTTTCTCTACTATGAAGTTTTTGGGAAGCTTATTTCCTTCTCGAAAGGTATCATTTGTCATATTCCTTTTGCGTATTCAAACTTTTTGTACAACATCCCATTTTTACCAGATACATAAGTAATTTTTCAAATATTAGTATATTTTAAATACAGTATTTAAATTTAATATTTTTTTATCGAAATAGTAGTGTATTTTGTTCGTAAAAAATAATTTGTTCTGTTCAATTGTATAGTTAAATTGTATTACTTATTACTAACAAAAGGAGTTTATTATTGCCTCTAAACTATTCCATTAAACTATAACCATGAGTATATGAACATAATTTCTGAAACAACTAAGTTTTTGATGCACACAATTAAATTATTGTTTATTGCACATAGAGAACAATACACAAGAGTACACAAATTCTATCATTTAAACACAAACAATCAAACATATTCTCCATTCATCTGAACAATCGGCGATCCTCTTTACACCCGAGTAGAGAAAAGGTTTCATAAAGTTTTTGGGAAGCTTGTTTCTCCATCGAAAGATATCATTCGTCATCGTCCCTTTGTGTATTTACAGTTTTTGTACACCATCCCATATTTCCAAGATACATAAAATTTTCGAATGCTAATGAATATTATGCTATTCTCAAAAAACTATTCCTTTGTATTAAGTTAGATTGTATTTTATTAACTATAATCTAAATCAATACATAATAATTTAAATGCATCATTTAAACTACATATTTTTATCGAAATACTAATGCATTTTGATCGTAAATATAATTTGTAATTTTTAATTGTACCGGTAAATTGTTTTACATATTACCAACAGAAGCGGTTATTATTGTATCTAAACTACTCCATCAAACTATAAACATGAGTATATAATCAGAATTTCTTAAACAAATAAGTTTTTGCGTTAAAAAAAATTAGAAAAAAATTAGTTATTTGACCCATATAACTAAATTCTTGTTTTACTGCAACTAAAGAACAATAACAAGAGAATAAAAATCCCATCGTTTAAACACAAGTTGTTAAACAAAATAACAATATTCTAAATACACATGAACGTGGGCCATGCCTGAACAATTCCGACATCCTTTTCAAACCCGAGTAGAGAGGTTTCTCATGAAGTTTTTGGGAAGCTTGTTTCTTTCTCGAAAGGTATCATTCGTCATCGTCCTTTTGTGTATTCAGTTTTTGTACACCATCGCATATTTACCAGATACAGTAGTCATTTTTCAAACATTAATAAATACTTTGCTACACAAATAAAACCAATACCAATATACCAATAATATAATACCAATAATTTCTTAATTGTTATTTGAATTAAATATATTTTTATCAAAACTCCAATATATTATGGTGGCAAAATAATCATTTTTCGTAATTGTACCGTTAAATTGTTTTACTAATTACCAGTCAAATTAGTTCGTATTATATTTAAATTATTTTTCTTGGAAATGCTAACCATGCATAACCAATACATAAACAGAACTTCTGAAAAAAAATGCGACCTTGCGTTTAAAAGAAATTTAGATAAAATAGTTAGTGAACAATACACCTAAATTTATGTTTACTTACTAAATACAATAGTAAGGTACAAAAATACCATCGCTCAAACCCACAAACAGTTAAACCAAATAACAATATTCACCATTCACCCGAACAATTCCGCGATCTTTTTCCTACAGAAAGGTTTCTCATGAAGTTTTTGGAGGGCTTGTTTCTTTCTCGAAAGGTATCATTCGTCATCGTCCTTTTGTGTATTCAGTTTTTGTACACCATCCCATATTTCCTAGATACATTGCTAATTTTTTGAATACTAATAAATATCATGCTAGTCTCTTAAAAACGATTCCTTTTGCATTAAGTTAGATTGTATTTTGTTAAATACAATCAAAATAAATACATTAATTTAAATGCATCATTTAAACTACATATTTTTATCGAAATACTAATGCATTTTGACCGTAAATATAATTGTTTTACCTATAACCAATAAAAGTGTTTCGTTTTGTCACTAAACTATTCTATTAAACTATAACCATGAGTATGTGAACAGAATTTCTGGACCAAATAAGTTTTTGTTTTAAAAGAAATTTAAAAAATAGTTATTTGACCCATATAACTAAATTCTTGTTTTGCTACAACTAAAGAACAATAATAAGAGAACCAAATTCCCATCGTTTAAACACAAGCAGTTAAACAAAATAACCATATTCTAAATACACATGAACGTGGGCCATGCCTGAACAATTCCGAGATCCTTTTCAAACCTGAGTAGAGAAAGGTTTCTCATGAAGTTTTTGGGAAGCTTGTTTCTTTCTCGAAAGGTATCATTCGTCATCGTCCTTTTATGTATTCACAGTTTTTGTACACCATCCCATATTTCCCAGATACTTGTCTAGGTCCGTGGATATGATTCATCATTTGTGTGAGTTCGCTCGCGGAACTAGGTCAGGAGAGTCTCTGATTTCTCTGAATTGTTTGGTTTTTCCGCTGACTTTTTGTGATGTTTTAAGTTGGAGGGTTGTCTGGTATATCTCTTTTCAGGTTTTTGAACTTTATTGAGAGATAGATTTTTCGATTATGGTGAGGGAGTATAAATAAAGTCAGGTGGAATTATTTTTGCTTGGATAGGTTACGATTAATTTTGGCTGTGTTTTCATGTATTCCTACGATAGATACATTGAGATGTAAGAAATAAGGTTATTGGATAAACTCCAAATAACTTGCATGTTATACATAGACTTTATTTTGAAATATGTTGACAATATTTTTTATATTTTTGTAAAACAGTAAATAACTGATCTAATTTATATTGAATACTAGTATTATGAGACTATTTTTTTTTACTCGATACGAGAAATAGGTTCGTACGAGAATCTATTAGTAGATCAAACTGCTGGATCCAGACAAGTGTAAAAAGCACATTACTGTTTCATAAACTTTTCTACCCATGAAGTTTCTAAATAAGTCATAATTTTCCAAAGCTATCTGATAACTTTTTCGCAGTTACTTTTATTACTTTGAGCTAATAAGGTATAACGCTTATTAATAATTATTCTAGATTAGTCTTAGTCATAGGTTGCAATTATATCCCATCGCACGAACTAAGAAATAGCTATTTCTACCCCCAAACCAAACGATCCTGAAACAACACAAAAATCGTTCGTCTTTTTAACGACCTATCTATTCCTTATTCTGAACAATATTTAAAAAAAAAACGAGTCAGGTGTATAAGAAACCCTCTCAATGAATATTGGTAATCGATTCGTAGATCATTCAACTCAATCCCGACAAGCGATTAAAATCCCATTGCTTAGTTTTATAAACTTTTCTATACATATAGTTTCAAAGAAACAACGAAAATTATCAAAGTTCTGAAGTGACTTTTTCGTAGCTATTTTTCTTACTCTTAGTATCCGCACTTATTATTCTAGAATCTAGATCAGCTTTTAGGCAAGGGTCGCAATTATATTATATCAATAAAGAAACCCAAATAATCATTTGAGAAATCAGACACCAACTAAATATAATCGTCAAACAACGGAAAACTAATCCATTGTACAAACGAAGAAATAACCTATTCCTATCCAAACCAAGTGACCCTGAAACGACAGAAAATCGTTCTTTTTTAACGACCGGCCCAGTCCTTACATTTAAAAAAAAACTCGTCAGGTGCATAAGAAAGCATCTCTATGAATACTGATGATCGATTCGTAGATCAACCAACTCGATCCCGACAAGCGATCAAAATCCCATTGCACCGTATTGATCCTCCCCCTTCTTTTATACTCTATCCTCACATTCTATATTTTTAGGAACAAAAGAAGCAAGTAGCCCCCCACGACTCCCAAAAACGCATTGTTTCTTATCTCTGTTGCCACCGACTTTTCAATAATCCCGCCTCTACCTTTTCCCCCGCTTTCATTGGCTGGCCAGGTGCTTTGGCGGGTTTTTTTCTATTCACTTCGCTTCTTTTTATTTTTATTTTTTCCCGCGTTTATTGGGGTGATGGGGTTGGTGGGGTAACTGTTGTTTTTGTGCCATTGATTAGGAGAGGGTTATTTTTCTTTTTTTAGTTTTTTCTTTCTTGGGGGTTTGTTATTGTTTTTCTTTGCTTCTCGTCGTCGGTAATCGTCTTAAGGTTAATGGGTGACACATACGGTTGGGTCTATGCAAAACGGTGTTGGGTTGCTTTGTTCTGTGCAATTAATGGCCAATTTCTTTGGCGAGTGCGTTGGCGGTGTTGTACCGGCGAAAAGTAACGCTTTTTTTCTGTTAGAATTAACATGGCAGCAGTGGCACTTTTTCACGTGCGTTTACGGTTCACGTTTTTTGTTTCATGTTTTATATTTCAACTCTGTATGGTTAGAGTATGTTTTAATCTGTTTTTGGTAGTTGACTCTGGGTAATGAAATTATGCGTTTTAAGAAAAACTGATAGAGAGAAAATTAACATTTTTAAAAATTCAGAACTTTAAAAGAAATTAATTATAACTGAAATATTTTATTAATCATTGCTTGTATTCTTTTTAAAAGCCGAGTTTTATTGGCATTAGGAATCGACGTCTTTTTTTTAAAGGTTTTTGACTCTGGATGGTTAGAAGTGTTCCAATCGTTTTCGGTATTTCTACTCTGGGTTGTGAAAGTATATGTTTTAAGGAAAACTGATAGAAAAATAAAGACATTTAAAACTTAAAAAAAATAATGAATTGTAACGTTTTTTCCAATTTTTCTTGTATTCCCTTTAAAATCAGTTTTAATTACATAAGAAATCGATTACTTACGATTTTAAAATATTTTTTTTAACTTTGGAAACTTTGAAGAGTGGTTGAAAATCACTGCGAATACCCTTTTTTTTAAAGTTTTAATAGAACGATGTTTTCCTTAGCCAGAAGGACATTTTCCTTAGCCTTGAAGTATTTCTTCTATTTTAATTTCCGCTATTGTATTTCATTGTCTAAGTTAGTTTGCTTGATAATTATACAATAGGGGACTATAAAAATATATAATGCGTTATAAAGATATTCAATAATTTTTTTAATGAAGAAATGTATTAAAATATAATTTCTTTTATAATCGAGATTATTAGAAATTATATTTATGTTGGTTTTTTATTAATGTAGTCTTAAACTTGTTATATTCATTAATTCTATTGTTTACAAGATCCTTTTATTATATTCGCAGTCGGGAAAATTATAGCAAAAGGAAAATCCAAATGTCTAGACATATTTAACCAAAATTAAACAAAATGGGTTTGAAATAAACAGTTATAGGGTTTCTTTTACGGAAAGTTCTTATATATATATTTTTCATATTTTTTGCAAACATTGCATTTAATTTAAATTGCAGTTCATTTCATACACTGAAATTTCAAATGAGGCGTATTTGATTTTTTTTTGACTAATTTATTTAATTTATATAACTATTTTCCACCTTTTTATTTATAAAAAGAAATCCTTCAACTTTTGTCTGATGCATATTTTTTTTTACTATCTACAATTTTTTTCCATTTAGTAAGTACGTATGCATCAGTGATACATTAGTACTTACAACTAATTCAAAACTCTTTGAATGGTCACTTAATATTTTTAAATTTATTTTCAAAGAGTTTAGGTTAGACAAAGATTTTAGGTTTGTTGTACACATATTTGTCACAATTTAGTGATAAATAGAAATTACTGATTCTTAACACCTATCTAAGAATTTAATTACAATTTTTTTTAAACGAGGAATCTGTAAACTGCAAAGATACATGTATAAAATTATAGTTCCAATTTTTCGATAAAAATAATTAACGGTACGTATTACTTGAACACTTCTAAATAAGTTGCTCAAATACACAATAAACCGCTCAACATAAATTTTAAGATGATTGAACATGAACCCTTTCACAAAACCCTAATATATTTTAATAAATAACGTCACATCAATAATAAACCTTCTACCTTCTCTTCAAAAAATAAACAACAAAATATGACTTACCTAAGACAAGAAAAAAATAACAAAAAAAAAACCCAAGCAAACAAGAAAAAAAATTAAAGTGGAAGATCTCACCCCTACCCATCCATTCATCCCCAGTCCCTCCACACACATACACACACACACAGATGACGGTATGTATGAGTACGTCTGTTAATCTGAGGCGTCGAGCTTAAGGGGGGGGAGGTGTGAGAAAGAGAAAAGACTGGCATGAATTCTGTGGCCTGTGCTACAGGCTCCTGAAGTAATTGAAGGAGACGCGCGGAATTTTAGCCCTGCATGAGAGAGCTTATTGGCAACGCCTTGTGTTCCAAACCAGCAGGCTTCCCTTTCTTCTTCACTTCAGCTCCGGTGTAGCTTATTAAGGGGGAAAAATAATCTTTCCTCTGTGGGTGAATTTAAAAACGGTTTCTTTTCTCGAGCGAGTTGCCTTTGTGGAGGAGGTTTGGACGTCGAGTGTTTTGGGACGACCCAAAATGGGTTTTACTTTACCCTCGGTATGGCCTTTTATTTTACTCTCAGTATGGCCTTTTGCTTTGCCCTCAGTATGGCCGTGACTTTCTTGGACTGTGTTGTTTTGGAATGGTCTTTTTAGTAGTCGCGTTACTTTAAATTGGGTAAAAAGAGTTTAGAGATCTGTTAGGAGTGATTTTGAATGTGGGGTTAATTTATATTGAAGTAAATTGATAAAGGTTTGTAGTTATTTTCTTACATGATCACATGAAAAAAGTCATTCTAGTTTTGGGATATCTATTAAAGTATTAATATTAAACAAGATTTTACTTTTTTTTTTATAACCAATAATAAATTTTATATTCCTAATAAACTGTTGAAAATTTATTAATTTCATTTAAATGCAAAAGTAAATGTTGTAGAGTGTTTACTGCTCTTTTTGATTATGGACTCAGGATCAAATACTATTCTGGATCGAATACTATTCGGGGCTAGGTACACGCCCGTTTAACCTTCCATTCTTATCGATTAACGAGATAAAAGTTTCTTCGGCATTTAACGAGTTGATCGTCGAACTAATCATTTGACATGGGCTATAGCTAGTTTTAGCAGAATTGCTAAAGGAGGGACAATAAGCAACTCACACATGAATTACTAGTAATTTAAAGAAACAGCAATATTTGTAAGAAGTGAACAAGGGTCAATTTGAAACTTAAAAGCTTCACTAATAAAATATTTGTTTCATAAAAAAAAATATTCAATTAGAATTTGTTTAAGAAAACGATTTCATAAAATTTCATAAGTAGTCTTCGATTCTTAAATAAATTCAAATTGTTTAAAAAATTATTTAAAAACTGTACATTTAGGCTGTTGCAATCAATACTTTAATAAAGTTACTACTAATAATAATAGTATTTTTGTGATTAAAAATGAACAGTTTTTTTCAGTAAACATTCTCTAATATCATTTTCTTACTTAAAATAACCCACTAACCTTTTAATAATCATCACAGTTCAAACGGTTATTCATTCGGAAAATAGTAGGTATAAGATTCACAGGAAATTCTCTTTCCTTATCCCTTTAAACAAAGTGCGTTTTAATGTTCATTTAGAGAGTCATCCCTTAGGGACAATTAACTCTTAAAGGGGAATGAATATCTTGGTTAGATTGTGGCTAAGACCAATTGTATAAAAGTAAAATATTAGAATGCCATGCTTATTGTTTTGAGTGTGTGGTGTGTTTTACAAAGTTTAAAATGTTTTAGCCATGGCGGAATGATTTCAATAAGAATGTTAAGCATAATTTAAATTGCATGAAACAAAAACAAAAATGGACTAATCTTAAACTAACTTTATTTAAATAACTAAAAACATTGCTGAAGTTCGTTAATTCGTTTTTAAAAAGAAAACATTTTTACTGATCACTAATGGCATCAGTTCTTCAGTTACATCTTATTATAAAGGATGGTTTAACGTGTAATTGCTCGTAAAGCCATACCTACATTTTGAAGCGTCGATTCAACAAATATCCTTATTTTGTTTTTTTATAAATATAAGTAATAATTTGAATTTAAATTTAGTAAAAAACAAAAAATATTATTAAAAAAATCAAATATATACTACTTAATAAGTACTTGTAAACTTTAAAATATCTTTAAAAAAAATATCTGTTTTTTTTTAAAGTTTTGATTATGTATTTTTGTTTTTTATTTTCTTTATTGAATAATTACTTTTGTTGAATAGTCATTGGCATATTATTTATCACTATAAAAGAAAAACTGACTTCAATTATTTTTTTCTCAATTGATTTGTCAATACAAAAACTTATCCCTAAAACTTAACCAAAATGCACAAAACTTCTTTTTTTGTACAATACCTATCCAAACCATATCCTGATATCATAATTGAGTGCTATTTATGCATGCAATCCGCTATTTGAACAACCCATTTTGGCTTCCATCAACGTCAGTCTTTTCTGTAAGGATATGTTCAGTTGATTGAAGGTTTTTCTTTTTTCAATCAACTATGAGCACATGTAAAGACTGGAACACATATGTTCAATCGGAAATTCTTTGTATCAATGAACCCTATTAGTATCTTATTGTTACAGAGGACATGTTTAAACATTGTTGAAGAAAAAATAGTAAAATTAGTTTCATAGCATCTGGAGTATGTCATATTCTGTGGACTTCATATCTTTTTGTTTCGTAGTGACAATTATTGACTGTATTTTAAAAGCCTTTACGTTTATATTTGAAAAATGCTTAACATACGTTATGCAATGAAAGAAAAAATGTCTTTCGTAACACTTTGCAATAGACATGCTGGAATTTCCATTTAAAATTTTAATTTACCTTACTAAGAAGATATCTTCAAAATTTTCATGCATATACATCTAAAAACTATTGTGATTGATATCCTCCGTGCTCTTCCTCTTGTACCCAAGAAAAGGATTAAGTAATTTATTTACACAAGTTTGCTTTTAAAGTATCAGATAAATACATTTAAACCCTACAAAAACATTTTTTCCCAGTTTAAAATCAATGAATTAACATAAAATTAAAACGTATAAAAAAAATAAGAAAATCCTCAAACTATAGATTTAAAAAAAAATTGTGATAACATGAGTTGGTTTACTAGCACAAATGCAGATTTATAAGAAAAAAACGTTTCATTTTTAAAATTTGTAATGTAGGTAGTACATTATGCAAGTTTTTGAATTCATTTTTTTACAAAATAACTGCCTTATTCAAATTTTTTCCTACCATGCTATCTTCTAAAATCTCCCATACGCTAAAGTTACAAAATAATATTACAATTTTAAAACTAATAATCCTGTACCATTTGGGTTCAAATAGAATCAGTTTACATACACAGTTTACTATGCGCATCCCTATTTTAACGTAAGATGATTTTGTATGGATATTTCTAAAAATGATAAATCTTCCAAAAACCTCTTCAAACAACTTCAGTTAACCTTTAGGATGCTAAAGAAACATAATGAATCTTCTAAACTTAATTACCGAGCAATAATAAAATAAAAACTACATCACTAAATCCTACTTTACAAAATACAAATTCATCATATAAAACTCTGCGAGAATGAACATGTGTTTTTGCAAAAATATCTGATAAGAATCATACTATTATAGAACCGTGCAGTTGTCTAAAACTGAATAACTACTGAAAAAAATGAGTCAACCCCATAGAACATTTCTCACCACTCTATATTCTCTCTATATTCTAGTGCAAAAAGAGGCTTGCGCGAAAATACTCCAGAGTACATTACCCCATTTCACATATAGATATTTAACTGAAGTATGGATTACCAATAAGCCTCACCGCTTATTTTCTCTGATCATCTGTGATTGCAATGGCATATAATGAAAGCAGGCAATCTTCGCCGTGCGTGACTTAACATAGGGGTGACAATGACATAGGAGTTTTATAGATCGGTTTATTTTTTTAGAGGCACCCAATATCGACTTAAATTAATGTACGGAATACTGACGAATAGTAATTTTGATGAGTTGGTCAAGGGAATGCCTTTAACGTCCGTAGGCAATTTAGTGAAAATTCAGGACCTTCTAAAAAATAACGATCTTACGTGTATTCATTATATTGATGACTTTGGTGAACGGGGTTCTCCATACATTGTTGTCACGACTTGGTCTACGTCAGAAGATGCAATATTTAGATACTCTGCTCTATGCAAGCTAGAAATCTTCACCGTGGTGACAATGACATGCGAGTTTTATGGATACATATTTTTTTAATTTATTGGTTTGAGGATATAAGCATTAGATATTGACTGTAAAAAGGTCGGACGACTCAAATATCATTGACTCTATATAGCGATGATTTAGTACAGCGTTGCTATTAGCTATCTAGATTATAACAATCATCACATCGTAGTAAGCCGGAGAAGTTTAGTATTAATTTACAAAGCATAAAAGATTAGATGTATGTCATCCTACAACTGCTCTCCTCATAGAGCACGACCTGGCCAAGACTGGGTCCCTGAACGTTTTTCACTAAACATTCCTGTTATTTTAAAACCCACAAACTTTTCGCCGTGTCATGGTATAGCATCATTGAAGGAGAAATGACGCTTCGCATCGATGCTTCGAACAGTTAGTTTTTCTATCTCTGACTTGGTCTTAACCTTTTGTCTTATGTTTTTTTGTGATATCAAAACTGGTCAACTTAAAAAAATTAATGAAGTTATTTTTCACTTAATTTTGAACAAAAGATATTTAAACTAATTTTATTCATAAAATTAGTCTACAGTTTACTCTTTTACGAACACATATTCTGTACACATTTTTGCCTCGTTTGACTTTCAGTTTTAAATCTGAAAATACCTTAAAACAATTTAGTTCATTTCAATCTACACATAGCATATATAATTCAACTTCAATATTTTTTCTCAAATTCAGTTTATAACATATAAAAAATTAATTTTGTATAAATTGTTAAATTGGTTCATTCCCTTTCTAAAAATTTCAATCACATGTACGAAAGCGTATTGCTCTTATTCCCATTAAAAAAAAGGGTTGAACATTACAGGAAATAATTCCGGCATGATCTAAAAAACTCGTACAGTAATTATACTATCTCAATTCTATTTCCTGGCATGAAAAAAATATATTCAGGCACGCGAGGAACAATAATGAAATTTCCACTGCAAATAAATCCATTTTCAATTCCAAGTGTGTGCATTTAATCGAAAAGAAGAGAACGCTCTAAAAAGACGGTTTAAAAGACAACATCTTGAACTACGACGTTAGAAGTTAATGGCAGTTCAATCAAAAGAATAAGTCACAATTTTTTTATTCATTCGCGTCTTCCATTTAACCCTAGTCATTGCATCAGAGATTAAAATGTCAAGAGAGTGCCTCCGTATATACCAGCACTTTTTTATTTGTTACTCATCACTCGCCTCGCACTGGGAGTTAATCTTCATTACTGCATCCCGTTTTCCAATCAGTCAATCCTTTTAAAAGCTTACGATTGCCGAAGTTATTTCCGCGGAAAAGTTATTAAAAAGCGCGTCTGCACAGAGTAATTTTCTCTCGTAGCAGCTACCCAAATAATCTCTGATTCTCTTTTCTTGAGAACTATAAAAACATGCGTCAAGTTATTGGTGTCTTGTTAAGAGTTCGTCGTTAATTTCGCTAAAAGATTTTCATAAATCTGGCGAAGCACTTTGAGTTCTCGTCTCTGAAAGGTTGGTTTTTCTTATGTTATTTATTTTCGTATTTGCTTATGGCTCGTTTTGGGTCTGCATTAAGGGTCCATTATGAAGTGTAAAGGCGCATTATGGTGTCGAGTCTCGGGAAGGAAATTTAGCAACGTGTAGTTTGCCCTCTTGGGAAATGGTGGCCATAAGAGGGGACGGAAAAAATGGCATTCGGGAAATTTTCTTCACCATTTGAAGAGCTTATTTTAAAAAGCGCAACTAAACATCACTGAAAGGGGGAAAAACAACGTTTTTCCTCATAATGGACATATATATATAAACTCGTATTCTTGCTTTGAAACAGTTAAGACTTTTTAACTAATTTTCTTAATTAATGTACGTTATGAAGTAATTTATAATTGAAACGTATCCTTTTTTAAATTTTAATCAATGTGGTTCTAAAATACGACGCCCGTCGCCAATAACCCTCGTGTAGCTCTAATGCGACGATAATTTAAACTAAATTTTAATCAAAAAAGGAGTCCAGTAAGCCTAGTGTTTACAGTGTGCAATTTTTGTTAATATTTTTTTCTGTTACCTGTGACACATGAGTTTTTAAGAGGCTAAAATGATTAAATAATAGCAAACTGTTAAAGATTTTAACTAAAATTGTTTTAAACTAATATGTAATGCAAAAAAGGTTATAGAGGACTCAAATTTTTTCATTATTAGTTGGAAAACTCTTTCACTAAACGTTTTGACATTTTGCAAAGGATAACGTTTTTATTGAAAAACAACCTGGTACATATAATTATTATTGTTTTATTATTTTCAACCATTAACTATACTTTATAAACTAAGTATTTGTTGAAATTGAATTTTATATTGTTAATTACTCAATGCTCTGCATAGCTCAACAAGTCAAACAGATCCAAAATGTTTCGGAACGAAACCAAATTTCTCAAAACAGACGAAATTTCAAATATAATTGGACTGTAAAATTTCCAAACACAGGAGTGTTTTTAAACAAAGCCAATTTATCTTTCATCACTTTAAAACAAGAAAAAAGAACGCGATACAACACATGCTATCATTACTTGTCCGAGAACATCAAATATTCACGAGAACGCTATTGGAAGCACGGAATAATAGACGAAGAACGACCATTAATAAGAAATCGGGTCCCATGCGGCTATTTATAAAAGACGATCATGGATTTTCTTTTTCCTAGTCAATATCGCTTATCTATACTTCCTATTCCAAACGAAAAGTTCAGGTCTACAATCACTATGCTTATTAGGAAGGTATGTCTACTTTTAAGTATACTCTATATAGATAGCTTCATGCTAAAAAGGGTCATGTCTACAGGAATATTTCCATACAAGATTCCTTTTTTACTAGATTGTTAAAAGAAAAAGCTTGTAGGTTACTTCTCCTGTAGGCTACACCCCTTTCAGCGATTCATATAACTGAATAAGTTTCTTATCTGGAAATACACCATACAAGCATCAGATATATAAATAAGTGTACTTTAGGATACAAAACGTAAGCGAAGCGTTTCTAATAAGCATTAAATATCATACCCGTTTGTACTAAGGGCACAGGTTTAAGGGTTACGTAATAACGTACACGTTCGTACTATGCATCTGATATACCGAATAAATTCTATGCAAAAAGATTGAGTGATTAGCTTGTAACATGCAAAATCACGGATGAGTATAGGAAAGAATGGTAACAAAAAAATCGTAATAAAACAAGTAAAAAGGACGAGTGAATATAGTAGGCTTTTCAATTGCGTTTTCTACCAAACCGGTGATCTTGTTTTCGGATCCAACCATCAATTTTTGTTTTGTTCTAGATTTTGATATTTTTGTTCGTCAGTTTTCCCCCACCTGTCGAATAAGAAACGGTATGGCAACTGCACTACATGCAAATTCGAACACGAAACTTTTTTGTCTATTTTTAGTTCTATCCTAGTTCTTTCTCTGTTTCGTCTATTTGTGGATGTAGTCTGCTGGTGCAATTGTTCAAAATTGAATATTTTCTAGTTTGGTTTTCGTAACAGACAGATTCTCATGTATTCCATTGTTAATTTTCTGTGCTAGCGAAAGAAAATCATGTTTATTAATACTTGCACACGAAATTTAAGGTTTTTTAATTGATATAACCTACTGACTTTTTTAAAATTCTATTTATTGATTATTAAAACCTCACTTTTTTTATAATTAACTAGCTTTCTAAACCCGGCGTCGCACGGGTTAACCTTTAATAACGGTGATTTGTTTTTTTACACAGCTGTAATAAAATGGTCGGTATGTTCATTGGCGATTTTTGGCAATATTTAAAATTTAACAACCCAAATGTGGTAATCATTCTACAATCAATAACTGAAATAAAATTATGATAGTCAAATAACAATCCTACAAATTAAAACCTCTTGATATTTCGTGTTTATACTTAATTTTTGATCGCGCTAGTTTCTTTTAAATTGAAAAATAAAAGTAGAAATCGAATTTGTTAATTTTTTAATGGCTCTTCTTACTGGATTTCATGTATATCTACGGATGACGTCAAGCCCCAGTTTTGGCCCGGCCCATGTGTTTTCAAGCCCCAGTTTCGGTCTTTCACTCTCAGGTGCATGACGTATTTTTGTAAATAATATTAATTAAAAAATCGTAATCAAATATTAAAAAACTAAGCCTCAGGTGCAGACGTAGGTATTACAGGGAATCTATATTATAAATTTCGAATTTTTTCGAGCAGTATAAGTAGGTCTTTCACGATCCACAGACAGACTCTTTTTTTTATTATTATAGATGAAATAGTACAGAAAATAGTTACAATCGATCGTCATATATCTAAATGCAAATATTGGAAAGGCTTTAAATTAAAATCGTTTAAAAATTAGAGAAGATTATGACATGTTACCTGAGATCTATACGGCTTCATTTTGATTTAGTGTCATTCGACCAATCATGTGTCAATTTAGGATGAAATATGGGCTTATTTTTGTTTAATCGTTGTATTCATAAATTAGCTTAAAAACACACTTAAAATGAATTATTATTAAACTTTACATCGCTAGCATAACGTTTAAGTATTTTAAATTATATTCAAAATCATTTTATATAAAATTAGTCTATTCAGATCCTAATAAAGTTTCATTTAATTAAATTTATAGTGTCTTTGATGAAAAAAATATGATAAAAATTAACTAAATATCTTGATATTTGAAAATATCAAACTTACTCGTTACTATAAAAGAATTATTTTGTTAAGTTGCAAACATGTTAAGATAAGACCCGAGAATCAAAACTTATAAAAAGTTTACATTTCTCACGATTTATAGTACTCGTATATTACTTTGTAAAAGACTTATTTTCCTTTAAAAATATTTTTTATAACTAACTACAATGGACAATTACAGCGTTTTCCAGAAACATTTGTATTCGATTAAGCATATTAAAAAACCTCTAAGACTCAAGTATTTCTGGTTTTAAAGATGTATTTATTTTTAAATTCATTTTTAAAGTTAGTGATACGTAACTCCTGTTAAACATCTCTTAGCATAACAAATGACGTCACGGTTGGCTTTTTTTTGTTCTTTGCGTGTTATTTCGTATCACGTTTCACTGTATTGCTTTTCAAACTGTGAAACGTGCTCTCATCCTTATCAAACTCTTAAAAAAAGTTATACTATTTTACAGAAACATGTCATGTTCATTCCAGTTAATTTCTTCAAACGTTGAAGTATTTCACCCGGCTATTCCGATCAGATCCAACAGTCAATAGTTCTGCAATAGCTCATACGCGCTCTAGTGTGTGTATTTTAACTAACAACCAAACTTGGAACAAGCTGTTTAAATTCCTTGATATGATCTGGTTTAAAATAATACTTTCTTCTTCTTTTAATGAGGTTTCGCAGAAATTGTAAGGTTTACTATTTTATAAAGTGTATTAAAGCATAGATCGAAACATCGCCAAAAACATAACATTTGACGTCAGTGCTGTTTTCAATGACGTACAATTTTGGCAAATTTCAAATGCATTTTTTGTTGAAATTAAACATATTTGTGAATATTTAAGCTTATATTCGGAATCTGCAGCTTCTGATGTACCAGAAAAACATATATATTCTCAATTTCGCGTTTCATGCAACTTGTCCATTGGTCATGCTGCAACTTATTAGTCATTCTTTGAATTTCACACCACAAGCAGATGATCGAGACAACCTATAATCATTCATCTTATAAAAAGTAACCCATCCATTAAAAAAGCTCCATTAAAGCTACCATTTTCCGATGACCATTACAAAATCCATGAAAAAAAGCTCCATTGTCACCCCTTTCTATGTCCGAAAGATCAGACATTGGCTATTGGTAATCCATACTCGGTTTCGACACCAGTCTGCATAGAGTTATTAGATATAGTGCAAGGTTGGTATGACAAAACACTAACCAAAATTTAAAAATATACATATTTAAAAAGTTAAGGCAACAGTTTGGATATGTAGCTGTATCTTTCTAATATCTAGAAAGATGCATGCTATAAACCATCAAGGGATAGTTTCTAGTTGTCTTATTAATTTTTAAAAAATATATATAATGTTATTAAATACTAAAATTTAAATTAAATATGAGTCTTTTAAAATCATACTACAATTTTTTTTTAATTCAATAGATTTTAATTAATGTGATAGAATTTTTAATTCAAACCTTATGATGGTAGGAAAATAAAATGTTATGATTTGCAAGTATTTGAGTTAAGATTTGAGAATAGGGATGATAATTGAGGATATCATTAGCTTAATTTTTTTAACGTATGCTTAAATTTATAAGCTATTCACTAGATTTCGAAATTTTTTTAAAAACTAAGCTAGAATAACATGATTTTTTGCATCTCCAAAGATTAAAATAAAAGTTCATATTTTCGAAACCTCTTCACTTGTCCGTTACAACTTAACTAAACCAAACCCGAAATGTCGAGAATGGAGTGGACTTTCCAAGTCTAGACCAACACATGGCCGATTCTCACGTAACAGCGCAAAACATGCTCTTTGGCAATCAATGGCCTACATCGCTGCTGGACCCACCAACCAATATGTATTAGAAGTGAGATAAATTAAACCACAAGAAGTCTTACACCACCCTGTTTCTTAACGAACATATCCACTAAGCAACTAACCTTCCTATCTTCTTAGAGGCAAAATAGTATAACTTTATCAGTGGCTTACACCATCCTACCTCGACTATAAGTCTCTGAATTCATTTCGAAAGTTCGAAGTGCTATAAATTAACTCCAAGTACGGTTGCGCCATTCCGTTTCTTCATGGACTTACCTACAAACTAAAATATTTCAACTTTTAAGAAGCAAAATGGTATATCCTTACCTGTGACTTGCGTCATCTTTATTCCAAGTTCCTCAACTACAAGTCTCTGTGTTCAATTAGCAAGGCGACTAATGGCTCATTACCCACAGTTTAATGCTTCGTCCGAAAGCGTTGAAAACGCCGTTTTACAGTTGGATAGGTATGGAAAAGACGTTCTGGAAGATGGTCATATCTTGAAGGATTTCTGAAAGGGGGGGGGGTCAGAACTTGGAAATATATCGATTAGGGGGGGGGGGGGTCGGGTCCTTCGATGTTCTTTTCTTGGATTAAGGTAAATAGGGCAGTTTAAGAGGATTTTGTAAGATGGGGACTTAAAAATATCTATTGGGATTGACGAGGTGAAGTAGTTTGGGAAGTATGTACGTGTCCGCACTATAACGAAATAAATCATTGAATCTAAAATGGTTAACTCAAAATATTGGTTTAAAAGTATACGTAAATATATTTTATTGAATTTTACTAAAATGACAATAATAACAAATATTAAGCCTCTAGCAAAAACTACATTTTCTCCTACCGATGAATTGATATTATTAATATGCAGATAAAATATGAATGTCAATTTTATAAACATCGTTACTTATAATAAAAATTTAGTCATTTTATCTTTAAAATAGTCACAAAAGATTTTATTTGAACATTAACCGAAGTTATTTTAAATTATTATACTCATTCCCTTTTTACCAAAATGCAGAAATGTAAATTAATAAAAATCTAAATTTTAATTGTAATCAATCAATACACTTCTTATAAATTAAAATTATTTTTTGTAGTGTTTTTGAAAACTAAAAATATGTCGGCTTAATAATTTATGTAATCTTAATCCGCAAAAACCTTCTGACATATTTTTTCTTCGGCCTATCTTATTACTTATTTCTAATTAACCTTCAAGAATTCTGGATTACCCTTCAAGTGAACAAATCTTTTACAAAACACAAATACTCCCAAGACAGACAATTTTTTGTTTCAATTCCATATGGATAATTTCTTCCTCTATCCAAAACCGTAGGGATAAGTCACTCTGAGGGAGAAAAAAAACCAGAAAATCAAAGACGAATACACCAAAATAAGACGCAAAAACACCAAAAACAGAGACGAAAGATAGATAGGGAAACGTTTTTTCCCTCTAAAACAATGTAATCTTCATTCCTTGTTTTTAACAAGAAAACCATGGTAAACTACTGCAACCGATTTAATTCCAGGACAAGACGACAAAAAAACCAAAACACAGAAAAAGAACAACAAAAATGCCAAAAAATCTATCCTAGAAGGTTGTCAGTCGTATTTCCGAAGACTTGAGGGGATTAGAAAGGGAGTAAGCAAAAACTATAAAAAAAAAGTCAAGCCCCCCCCCCCCCCTTTCCACGTCAAAAATCGATGACTGGTTGCTAATCCATAGTCCCAAGTCAAAGATAGATGCCTTGCTAGTCCAAACATTCCTCCAGCTTTTAATTTTTAATTTATTTGCAAATTTTTGAGTCTGTCATGGAATTTGCTCATGTTATTTTTTTCGTGCATTTATGTATCTTTTTATTATGTTGCATGCTTTATAAAAGAACTAGTGTTTTTAGATTCTGCTATCTTTTTTTAAAGTTGTTTTTAAGTAATTTTGTTCGCCGCTTTGTTGAATAAAAATTGGGAGGTTATTTAAGTCTGAACATCAATTTGAATAAATCTAATATCAAAATAAAACTAGTACAAAACACTCGTTAACAAATTTAAAATCCTAAATGAACAATTTAGTAATTTTATGTTTATCACTGTTCCGTCAAAAATAATTGCAATAATTTGAAGTGACAAAAATTTCGTTAAAGTTCGTAAAGTACAAGACAATACTTTTTATAAAAACAGGGGGAAAAATACAGCATTGGGGAAAAAAACACAATTTTTTCTAAGAAACTAACAGTTTAACTATTCCTTCACACATTTTCCTTTGAAAAACTTTTTAGTGATACTAAAAATCCGTTTTCTATTGCTTTTAAACTGTTCTTGCACATTATTATTTTTCCAGAGTCCTTATGATGACGTTGGGCAACATACAGCTAAAAGATCCTATAGGGACAGCTCCAATGTCGACCTCCGTTGGTGGTTTTAATTCACGAGTCTTGCGTATTTTGGATTGTCCGCTTCATAAGCCCGAGTGTGCGGGTTCGAACCCCGACTGAGTCGTCAGATTGTATTTATGGGAAAATCGTGGGCACGCATGTCATGTGATTATGTGGCATGTAAAAGATCCCGTGAGTACCCATTTGACTTGGGTTTTCTAGGCAAGATTAAATCTCTGCATACTTTTACATCCACAGAGAGCTTAGATCCATTGTGTTCTGAGTGTCAAAATTGGTAGCGAGATTCGCCTAGATGGTGCCACAAAAAATGGATTTCATTTCTGGGGAATATGTCGAGTCTGCAAAAACCGTAGCCGACAAAATACCTGCCTGTTGAAAAAAACGTATTTTTAATAAACTGGTGCATTAAATGAGTATTAACGTACCCGTACATCTTTCCTAAAACAACAGACAACAATACCATCCCGCTTTTTCCTCATCACCCCTATTTTTTGTATATCCCTCCCCGTATGTATTTTTCTCAAGGCCTTTATTTTTTTATAAATTCGTCTATCTGGGTCGTCATCCCTCGAGAAGAAAAACGCGAAGAGATAGTGCTCGTGTTAATATGGGAAGAAAGTCATCTCCATGTGTCCGTGAATTTCCTGGATTGAGAATAAATTAGTTTTCGTTTCCTTGATGAGCTGGGTGAAGCTTCTGTCGCATTCCAAATGTTGTTTCGGATAATTGCTTTTTTTTTTGCTTCTTCGCAATCTTATTTTTAGTTTTGAGACGGATTTTTAGAATTGTTTTTGTTGTTTTTCAAGCCGATTAGAGAAGTTTTGGATTCGTTAATATTTTAGTGTGGAAATTTAACGCGTGATGATCTTTAAAGGTTTCTGAGAGATGAATCACGTTAAACCAAGTGATGCTGGCAAACTTTTTTTGATAAATTAATGCTTAAGAATATTTAACTTAACATTTATAAATTATAAGTACTACGATAAAATGTTGTCATTGACGAATTGTTCTGTCACATTTCCAAATGTTGTTTCGGATAATTGCTTTTTTTTTCTTCTCAATCTTATTTTTAGTTTTGAGACGGATTTTGTTGTTTTTCGAGAGGATTAGAGAAGTTTTGGATTCGTTTATATTTTAGTTAGGAAGTTTGACGCGTGATGATTTTTTGAGGTGTCTGGGAGATAAATTACACACCAAGTGATATTGGTAAAATTCTTTTGTAAGGATTCTCAAGCATTATCAGTAACTTATAATTTATAAACTATAACTAGTACAATGAAATGTTGTAATTTACAAATTGTTCTCTCGAATGTCATCTGTTTTTTTTTAGATTTAATCAGTTTTTTTTCTCAATCTTAATTTTAATTTTTGTACGGAATTTTTGAATTAATTGGTTTTTCGAGCCGATTAGAGAAGTTTTGGATTCATTAATATTTTAGTGTGGAAATTTAATGTGTGGTGATTTTTAGAGGTGTTTTTGAGAGGAATTGCGTGAAACCAAGTGATATTGGCAAACTTTTTTTTGATAAACATTCTCAAGCATTACTAATTCAACTATGCAGGCAAGACCAAACTGCTCTCTCCAGATTCAGGACGGGACACACAAAGAGTTTGAAGTTTGAGGCCGGAACCAAGCTGTTCCCAGACTGCCCCAACTGTCGTGGAGGTGCTCAAGCCAGTCCCGAACTCATACTCCATTGCATCGGTTTGACGTGAAAGGAATTCTACGACGACCCACTTTTATTTTTTTACTTTCTCAGGGTCGCAAACATCATGGAACTGGTCTAATTTTGACCCAGGGATATGTAAAAAAAAAACTAATTCAACTAAACATAAACTACAATAAAATGTTGTAATTGACGAGTTGTTTTGTTTAATTCGAAATGTTTCGTTTAATTGCTTTTTTCTGCTTTTCAATATTATTTATAGTCTTGAGACGGATTTTCAGAATTAGTTTGTTGTTTTTCAAGGTGATTAGAGAGAAATTTTGGTTTCTTCAATATTTTTAGTGTGAAGGTTTAACATGTAATGATTTTTTTTTATAATTGCGTAAAAAAATCCGTCTTTTACATTACAATTTTAATACCAAACGTGTGCAAAAAGTTACTTTTTGAAACAGTGAAAAATAGTTATTTATGCATTTAGTGTGAAAACTAAAGCTTTTTTAAACGAGTTGAATAAATTGTTTCACGACTGGAGGTACGAGCGAGTGAAATAAATTCACGAGTTTAAAACAGGCTATTTTTGATGCGTTGTCATACACTATTTTTTTTATAATAACGTGCAAAAAAGGTATTTATTAAATTGGCATTGAAAATTAACCAGGCAAAAAGTTAATTCTCTTTTGAAGAAAAAAACCGAAAACGTTGGTTGCTGTTAAATATGGATTTAGAAATAGAAATATTATGCGATAATTATGAACTTCTCTCTAGATGATATAGAAAAGGCTGCTAACGATGCTACTTCCCGATAAGTCCAGAAAGTATATGAAGCAAATGATTTGAACTTGATTATTTATATTAATGATTATTTCAGATCACGTGCAAAAAGTATTTCTTAGATTGGCATTGGAAATAAGACGCCAAATAAAGAATCACGTTCAAATGAAGAATTTTACACCAATCACAAAGCCGCCGAATAAAATATCACGCCCAAATAAAGAATTTTACACCAATCGGATGCTCTTATTTACTATGTCGCACTAGTGCGTAAAAGTAACTTTGAAACACGATTTCGTTAAAAGCATCACTTTTGCCACGATTATTGATTTGAAAAAAATTAGTTTTTTTGCACGATATTATAAAATAGATATGCTTTACGTAAAAACATTATGCACGTAAATTATTTTTAAACTAATTATATTTGACTTTTCACTCGTAATTATAAAAAAATAGTGTGTGCAACACATGTGAAAAGTAAACTTTTTAAAACACTCGCCTCGTTCCTGGCTCGTGAAATAAAATCCACCCGTTTTAAAAAGTATTACTTTTCACACTAGTTGCATAAATAACTATTAGAGGTGTTGGAGAAAATATCAAAAGTGGACATAAGGAAAATTCTTTTTAAGGATTCTCAAGCATTATTAATTTAACATTTATAAACTATAACTGCTACGATAGAATGTTGTAATCGACGAATTGTTTTGTCGAATGCCAACTGTTGTTATGGAGAATTGCTTTTTCTCTTAATCTTATTTTTAGTTTTAAACATGATTTTCAATATTATTTTGGTGTTTTGCGAGTTGATTACCGTTTAATTTTAGAGATTTTTTAGTGGGAAATTTTAGTTGTTGTCGCGTGATGATTTGTGTAGACGAAAAAATATTTTGTTGTACAGATTTTCACGCATTATAAAATTGCATAACTCTTTAAAAACTATTTTTACTGCAATAAAATATTACAACTGTTGCGTGCCAAATGTTATTTCGACTGATTGCTTTTTTTCTGTTTCTCGATATTCTTAGTTTTTAGCTGAATTTATTTGAATAATTTTGTTTTGTGAAACGATTACCGATAAGTTTTGGGTGCGTTAATATTTTAGTATGATAGTTTAAGTGTCGTGTAACGCTTTGCGGGGATGTGTGACTGATAAATTGTGGTTGAGATAATTGTTAAGAAAAAGGTAAGTTAACAAATAAGTTATGTTAGCGCAGATTGTGCCCACGTTATTTGACTAACAATTGCTTAACTTAACATGATAACGATTGATATACGTTGTGCATTCTTTAACTAACGTTTATTTTAAAAAACTATTCTTTTATAAAAAGCAAAATGGAAGACACGATGTTTATAAAACAAGATATTAGTTTTTCAAATGTAAACAAATGAGTATTCCATTTATATTTTAAATTATAAGTTACTGAAAAGATGTTTTCATCTATTGATATTTACAATACATTATGGCCTTTCTAATTGTTTATGAACTTTACGTTACTTGGTTATGATCTTCTCGAAAACCTCATACTTACAAATACTTAATGTAGACCTTAAATTTAATATTTATTTAAGAGACTATCAACATCTGTACATTTCAATTAGTTTTGAACTACTAAAACACACCAAAATCAGCGTTAGTGACCAAGCTCTAAATTTATTAGCGTGTATGTCATTTAATATCAAACATATCTTGTTTATAACTTTCACATTTAATCCATGAAACGCACACTAAAAACAATATTTCCAACCAATTCTAGACTAAGAGCCAAAAAATATAAATCTTTGCCAGTAGAACCATCCCCCTAGAAAAATCATCATTCCCTCCGAACAGGCATTTATTTTCCCGGTCACGGTAGGGGAGGGGAGATGACCGAAAAGTCAATCGTTTGCAATGATGTCTCTCTCGAGTTGGCAACGCAGCTCATAAAATATGAATGCCAAATCTCCTTAGCTGGCCTCCAGGTGTCGGCTCGTCACTTGACTGTGGTTCTAAATTACGACGCCCGTCACCAATAGCCCTCGTGTAGCTATAGTGCGATCATAATTCAAACTAACTTAACCTTAGCATACCCATAAATTTGTATTTAATATTCATTTAAGACTCCGCAATAGTTAAAAGTTTCTATTAACTTGTAACTACTAAAACACACTAAAAACAGCGCTACTGACCAAGCTACAAAGTTATTAGCGTACATATCAGTTAATACGAAACACATCTTGTGCATAACGCTCAAATTTTTCTGATAATTTTTTCCCCTGAAATGCCACCAAAATCAGCACTACCAACCAAGCCCCAGACGTAAAACAAAAAAAAGAAAGAAAAATCTTTGCCAGTAGAACCATCCCCTCGGAACAGGCATTTATTTTGCCGGTCCACGGCAGGGGAGGGGGTGGCCGAAGAGCAAAATCGTTTGCAATGATGTCTCCCACGAGATGGCAACGCGGGTCATAAAATATGAATGGCGGGAAATGAGAAGTCCTTGATGGAACGCTACCAATTACCGTGGGTCCTCCGAGTCAGCATGTGCAGAAGCCTGGCGTCTCTTGGGGAAATTAAGACACCTGTTAATTCAGGCTATTATTGGTGGGGGGTCCCTTGGGGAATGACCCTTTCCCCCTTTTTCTGGGGGCATTTATATAAAAAGGTGGGATGTAATGGGATTACAAGGGGAATTGATTCGGTCTTTTGCGGGGTTTGGGCTATTATCTTCGAGGATGGAAGAAAGAGCCGTTGATAAAAAATGCACAAGTGTTGATGAGGTCTAAGAGAAGATCGGGAATAAATGAGGGTTTATATGTGTTATTGGGTAGGGTATTTTAATCTCTTTCTTGGTTGAAATGTGTATGATCGAATCGGTATATTAATATACAGACATATTGGTCACTTATACTTGCATTTTCTTAGATTCTTTGTTTAAGTAGAAGCGCAAGATTTGATTTGACTAATTATCATGAAGAGTAAGTGAAAGAACGTTAATAAAAAATGCACAATTGTTGAGGAGGTTTACGTTTAGTTTAGTTTAGTTTAAATTGAATTATCGTCGCACTAGAGCTATACACGTGAGCTATTGGCGACGGGCGTCAAATTTTAGAACCACATTCAAGTGACGAGCCGACACCTGAGTAGGCACCCAACGCCACCGTTAAGGGCGACATCGTACGCAGCGTTGGGACTTTGAAGGTATTTAACGTGCACTCGCTCTATACGGGGTATTATTCGTCGGACATTTTTGGCTGCACGGGCCGTTTATAGGTCGGTAGTTGTTTTGACAATGCCCGGTCCCGAACCTGGACCTTTCGCATGCTATTCGGACGCCTAACCGACTGGCTCCCTAGACCCAGAGGTTTAAGAGAAGATCGGGAATAAATAAATGAGGGTTTATCTGTATTATTGGGTAAGGTATTTTAATTTCTATCTTGACTAATATGTATGATTAATGCTGTATAGCATTATTCGAGTGCATTAGTCACTAATAATTATATATTTTTGATTTTGTGGATGAGCAAGGTTTTGGCAAAGTATCCTAAAGGACGTTGGTCAATATAATATGTAAGGAATTTATATAAAAAGGTGGGATGTAATGGGAATTACAAGGGAAATTGATTCGATCTTTTGCGGGGTTGGGACTATTATCTTCGAGGATGGAGGAAAGGGCCGTTGATAAAAAATGCACAAGTGTTGATGAGGTCTGAGAGAAGATCGAGAATAAATAGATGAGGGTTTATCTACGTTATTGGGTAGCTTTTAAGTCTTTATCCTGATTGAAATATATGATTGATGCAGCATAGAAATATTAGTCATTATTTTCAAAAAAATTTTGGTTTTTGTGAATTAGCAAGGTTTGGTCTATTATCCTGAAGGATTGAGTAAAAGATGTTAATAAAATATTTAAGAGCGCTGACGAAGTCTTAGCCATTCATTTAAATCTTATCTAAGAGTTTGTATTTATTAATTGGTAGTTGTGAGGTCTTTATTTAAGTAAAGATTGTATGATTAATGCAGTATAGCAATATCCAAACGTATTATTCATTATAACACTTGAATTTTTTTGTTTTCTGAGAAAGAACAAGGTTTGGCCCATTATCCAGAAGGATGGAAAAAAGGGCCTTGATAAAAAAAAATACACAAGTGTTGATGAGATCTAAGAGCAGATCGAGAATAAATGGATGATGGTTTATCCGTAGCATTAGATAGTTTTTAGATCTTTATATTGATTGAAATGTGTATGATTGATACAGTATAGCAATATTCAAACATATTAGTCGCTAATAGTTACATTTTCTTAGATTTTTTTCTGTGTTAGAGAAAGGTTTGGTCTACTATCCTAAAGGATTGAGTAATGGATGTTAATAAAATATTTACAAGTGTTTATCAGATATAAAAGAAGATTGGAAATAAATAGCTAATCGTTCATCTCTATTAGTAGGTAGTTGTGAGATGGTTGTCTAGGTAAAGATTGTATGATGGATTCAGTATACTAATATTCAATTGCATTAGTCACTACCTAATATTTTCTTGAAGTTGATATTTTGTAGAGGTGTTGGAGATAAATACCAAAGTATGTTGGAAAATTCTTTGATAAGGATTCTAAAGCATTATTCATTATTTAGCTTAGAATATAAATAACTACTACAATAAAATTTTAAAATCGACGAATTGTTATGTTGTTCTTTGGAGAATTGTGCTGTTTTTAATCTTATATATAAAAATTCAAGCAAGATTTTAGATATTATTTTGGCGTTTTGCTATTGGATTACCAAGTAATTTTATGGATTCTTTTTTATTTTCATATCAAAGTTTAACGTCGGTGTCGCGTGATGATTTATGTAGACGTCTGTGAAATAAATCGAAAAATATTTTTGTGTTTGTAATGGAAATTTATCTTTTATATATTTAAGAATTACATTTATTAGTGAGAATATTATCTTCAAAGGAACTCATTAACTCTCATCTCTACACCAACATATTTTTTAAAAACAAATTCACTCATTATTTTATTGTTTTTTTTATTTTATAAAGAATAAATTCAGATCCTCATATAATTAATTAAAAGATGAAATTCCTTTTTAAAAACTATATTCCCTACCGGGTAATTTAATCAAGTTCTTACTTTTATATAAAAATAGAACTACTCAAACATATTTAATCCCTCAAAAGCAAAAACATTTTTACAAAATATATTTTAAAAATCTCACAACTTGATTTATTCATCCTTATCCTTTTGAATTTTATTTTTGAAACTATCGGCAACACCAAAGTGCTATTAAAGAACAAATATTAAGGAAATTTTAGCAAAAAAAATAATTTTTTCTCTGCTATTTCAACCTAAAAATTTTACCCATGAGGTTATGTCATCAGTGGTTATAATACCACCACCGAGTATTTTTAATTGTCTATAGTCACGATACACACTTTTAAAAGTCCCTCAACGCCTATGTCTACAAAGATAAGAAACTATTTTTTTCTCATCCAATATTTTTTCAACCATCCCTTGTTAAGTTTGTACTAAGGTTGGGAAATTACATGCTTCATTACCGACTTTGTGGTTTAAAAGGCTAAAATAAAAAATCTCCAAAAAAGAATAATGTTACTTCTTTAAGTTGGGCCAAGAAAAAAAACCTCTTTGAATAAAAAAAATAGATTGTCAGGCACTTGATCTTGGTAAGACAAAGCACTTGATATTGTTTTTAAGGACTAAATCAACAGTTAATTACTTAGTGGCTTGTAGATATCTGTTTTTAACAAGTTTTCTCGTCAGTTGGAACAGGTGGCTATTAGGCTGAGGTGGAAATAAATTGCACCTGTTTTTGAGCGGGCAATTACTGGATAGCTAATGATACGAAGAAATGGTCCTTGAAACTGTATTTTTTGCGTAGGTTTTTATATGATTAGTTAAATAAAGTATGTGTGATATCTATCATATATTTCCTGATGGGTACTATGTTATCAGACTATTTAATTTAATATTGTATATAGATGTATATATTTTTCTACGGCTTGTACTTGTATGAATATCAACATCTCGTTGTTTTTCAATGCAGTTGACTATTATATCTTTAAATAGATCTTTTCAACAATAAAATTTATTAATTACATGAATTATCTAAGATGAATTAATCCGCAATGTTTCCTTAAAAGGCCATATTACGAAGTATTTTTTTTTAATTATTACTAATACATTAACTGAATTAGTCCATGGTACAAATTTTTAATTTTTGATTTTACAATTAAAAATATTTTGAATACCATGTTTTTATATAACTTAAACTCGTTATGTCTGACGCCAATGTGTAAAAGCATTCAAAAATGAGTTCAAAATTCATGTTTGAATATAACAGAAAGAAAATAGGAAAAAAATAATAAAAAATTTCCCTTTTCGAGCAACAGGATTTTTGAATGTTTAAACTTTTTTGAACTCAAAATCTAATGTCTTAAGGTATAACGATTAATCATTATTTGTTTAACAAAATATTAGTAATGTATTATTGGAAACCGTACGTGCTTATTTATCTTTGTCAATTGTTTGTAGTCATTTTTGTCGACTTGAATTTTAAAATGTTTTATAACTAAATTAGTGTTTATTATATTTAAAACCAGCATATACACTGTTCACAAAAATTAGGGGAGCGCATGGTTTACACCCTTTCACCTCCAATGATTCCATTTGGAATCATAAGATTGCAATTTTTTTCTGTATAAATTAAGCTTGCACTTATGTATCGTTAGATGTAATAATCAGGTCTTTTTAAAAATTAAATAATGTGTTTTAATTAAATGAAAATATGAAAAACATGGTAAAATAAAATTCACTCTGAAACAATTTTAGCAAATGAATTGACCCTAAATTCTTCATGCTTGCATTTTTTAGATATTTAAAAATTGATTTTGACTATTTTTAACATGCCGTTTTGAAAAAAGTATTGTTATAATTTATACAAAATTTGATTCCTTTTCCCCTTAAATTTTAGTTTAAAAATTTGACTTTTTCCCCCTCGTTTTTTACCATTTCATTCTGAATGCCTAATGAATCTATTTCACCAATTTTAGAATAAAAAGTTGAGAATAAAAAGGTAACAAAAGTACGCAAAGTGCTCCCCTAGTTGTTTTAAGCAGTGTGGGTTAGATGCAACAAAAGTATTTATATAAACAAAATTTGGTGATGAATAGTTTTTTTAAGAGTTCCTAGTAAAAAAGAAAAATTGTGTTCAAATTTTCTTTTTTATGGATCAATTATAAACTCGGTATTGTTTTGTCATTTTCGTCGTTTCATATGTGAAGATACTACTTAAACTACATTTAGAAACCGCAATACTTTTATTAAGTTTTTCATCAATACTTTTTGCAACCAACTTCGATTCTAAAAAATATACCTAATTTGTTACATGAAGTATTTCAAACTCTTTTAATATTACTATTGTTCACAAACTTTTTTACTTAAAATATTGCTTTAATAATCATTTCAAATAAGTCATATTCTTTAAAAGTATATTCTTCACGTAAAAAATATTTTTAAAAAATGGCTTTTCAGTTCCTCTCTATACATTCATAGGAATAAAGAATTCTTTAGAAAAAGCTTAGAAATTGTTGGTTTAAAAAAATTCTTTTATTTTGATTATAATAAATGATAGGCCGTTACCGCAGACACTCAAATACATCAATGTACTTCTGATTTTTACTTAAATTAAAGAGATTGAATACCACTTTTTGTTAAAACTTTCTTAAATTCTTTCAAACATGAACACAATTTTAAGATAAAAAAATTTGAGAAGCGAAATTATAACAATTTAATGTTGTTTATCCCTTTAAAAACTTGCTTCTGGTTTTAAAGTTTTTTGCAAAAAAATATCTAAGCTATTTTTAAAACTTGTAAAAAAATTACGAATCCCAACATCTAAAAACCACTTCAAAGATATTAAAGAGAGGTATCACTAAAAGTTAATCCTCATTTTAAATCATTCATTCTTCAAAAGCCTACTAACATATTACAGCACCTTTTAATCGAATTCTTCAAAGAGGCCGTCCGAACAGCACACAAACAACCTCAGTAAGTACCCCACCCCACGCAAATTATCTTTGATTTCCGAATCATTTTGGAGTGGTCGAACAAAATCCATTCCTTTAATCTATTCCATGCCGCCTCCATCAAAAGACGCCTTGACAAAGTCTTCCGCGTAACAGTTAATAATGCACCAACCCTTTCTAAGGGTAAACGCTTAATAGAGATAAAGTCTTCAAGTCCCAGAGGTTGCAAAGGTTTAAGTCCGTCACGTCTTTAAGACGTCTCTCGAACGTCGCCGTCTTAGAATCACCTGTCCTCGATTAGCTGTATAAGTATCGCGGTTGTTCAAATGAGCAATTCTATAAGATGGTTCTGCTGCTGCACTACTTCAAAAGAAGATCTAAAGAGATTTAAAACCTCGGTGTACTTTTCAGAGTCGATATGCACTTCAAAACCGCAAAAGAGATTTTAGATCTCGGGGAAAAGATCTTCAAATGTTGACACAAGGAGGAACCTTGGTGTTTAACTTCGTCATTTCAAAGGTATCTTGTACCGATTGAGGGTAATTCAGAGAGGGTTGCATTAATGACTTCTTTTAAGATCAAAACGATTCCGGCAGCTGTTATTGATGTCTTCGCTGATCAAGTATTGGATACTAATAACAAGCGGTGAATTTCTTATCAAGTGGGGCGAGATGATAAGTGGATGATAGATCAAATTTCAATTTATTACTTCAAATATAAGACGTCTTGTAACTTATTATTATTTAAACATTTTTACTGATCAATCTCCCTTAAACACACATATTCAATGATTAGCAACTTTCAATCGTTGCATTGCTATTTTAATAAAATTGATGATTAATAAATGTCAAGTCTCTGCTTTACATATTTTACATATTGCAGTATTTTGCGAGATTGTCACATAAATTTTAACTAGCAAGTTAAATAGATTTTAAGTACGTAATGTATAAAATGAAAAATAGGTTACCTAGCCGGAATGGTGGTTTTGACACGGACATTTGTGTTGTCCCAAGGAGAATGTGCTAGTAAAATCTGTGGGTCCTAAAGTCATGTGGTTTTTCATAGCACAGTTACTATAGATTAAGGTTGTCTGGAGGAAAAAGCCCTTCATCTCCAGCGACCTAAATAGAGAAGGTAAAGCCCTCCTGGAGAAGAAATCAGACTTTCACCTTCACGGGGGCCTCGTGCTGCCCAATGAAAGCTACTGAACCTCTCCTGCCTCCCAGGCTATTCCATGTATGTACACGACAGCAATAATAATAAGAAAAAATTTGAATCGAAAGTTGTCGCTAAAAGACTTATTGGAAAACTAGCTTCAAAGCAAAATGATTTTAAAATACTAAACGAAATCCTAAGAAATATTTGGAGAAACTCAAAATATTCTGTCTAAGAATTGTCATTATATTCAGAATTCAAAAACAAAAAAAGATCACTTCAACAACTTTAAAATCAACTTAACTCATGAACATCCCCGAGCACATATCCATTTCAAAACGCCTCTGAAGACTTCATTAAGCTGCCATAATTAAAAACCAAGACTGTATGAATAGTTGATCACAACTGCTTCTGGACTTGCAAATAAGAAAGAAAGCAGGACTTCGAAAGGGGGGAGAAGACATAACAAAAAGTGCGAATCCCGGCCATTAATTTATAATCGCGCCATACGTGAAAATTGGGTCTTGGCGAAGAAAAGCACCACTAGGCGATGGGAAAATCATAAATAAAATAGCAGGCAACTTTGGCGTATCCTGATGGCTGCCAATCGATTTGCCTTTAATGCAAGGCTCCAGAGTAAAATCCATCAGGATTTCATAAATAATAATTCTGGCGTAGAAAGTACCCGACGCCATCTTCCTTGGCATTAAAAATTCACTCCTCGCCAGCCTCAATTGGTACTAACGATGACGAATGCACACGGCGACAAATATTCTCGGCTAATTGTCATTAATCGTTTCGGAAGGGACGATTTTGGGGTTTGTAAAGTTTTTTTTTTATGGTTTTGGGGGGATTGATCTGGAAGACTTAGATGGTGGTATTTCTCTCATTTGAATTTTAATCACAGAAGTAAAGGACTTTTTCAGATAGAAAGGGAAGTTGGAATTTTCAAGGATTAGGTATTCATTGATTTGCTTGAGAAATCAATCGTGTAATGGCAATGAAGCATACTAGTTAATATTTAAAATTGCCTTTGTAGAAAACTTTTTAAAGGTTCTTAAAAAAGGATTTAGGACTTGAATCTTTCACATTATCTTTATGTTGTGACATTGAAAACATGTTTTTATCTTAAGCCATTATTATATGTCAGTTTATACATTTTTTAAGTAATCACAACATAAGTAATTCCCTCATTTGAATTTTAATCCAGAAGTAGAGGACTTTTTCAGATAGAATAGGGAAGTTGGATTTTCAAGGATTAGGTATTCATTGATTTGCTTGAGAAATCAATCGTTCTAATGCAATGAAAGCATAATAGTTTAATATTTAAAATTGCCTTTGTAGAAAACTTTTAAAGTTCTTAAAAAAGGATTTAGGACTTGAATCTTTCCATTATCTTTATGTTGTGACATTGAAAACATGTTTTTATCTTAAGCCATTATTATATGTCATTTTATACATTTTTTTTAATAATCAACAACATAAGTAATCTTCAAAATGAAAATGATTATAAATCTTACTTGCATTCCATCTCAATTTAAAGTCATCAGTTTCTCAGCTTTAATTTAGTTTAAGTTCGCTTTCTTTAACTAAATGAAAGCTATTCTATGAACTCATTTGAAACATTCAACCAAATTCCTACATAGCTACTGTTAAAAGATACTCTTTCCCCAGTACATTTCAAACACTTTATTCAATATACCAATCCTATGGTAAATACCTTAACAAACAATCAAAACAAAGGCTGCAATTAAACGGCCGAGAGCCACTTTTAAGCCTTTAATTAGTCCCCAATTGTTGAGTCCGAGACAAGAAAAAATGCTCGTGACGTCACACGAGACCTCATTAGCGGACACTTGTCCGCCGTTCCTGTCCGCAATTTCGTGCCTTTCATCCAATGTCTGGAGGAATTAGCGGATTGGGATTGATCCAATTCGGAATGGGACCAGTAGATGGCGCTTTGAATCTGGCGTTTCCGTGAAGTTAATGGATAAGAGGGGATATATTGTTTGGAGGGATTTTATTGGGGATTTTTGCATATTTTTTTGTAAAAGATGAGTAGTCTCACATCGCACGTAATCTGCTTGTTCATTCTAAAGTTATTTATTTTTTTAGAAGAAGACTTTTGTATTTTGAAAAAAATTAAAATTTTAAGTGTTTAGAAAAGTGATCGTTATTTAGGTTACTCTAAAAATTGTACTGAATATCTAGGAATCTCATTTGTGGATCAAAGATTTTTTTTAGCTTAATTGATAATATTTCTTTGGATCGTTGACTCATTGTTCTTTAAGGAAATATTTTCTATTTTTTTTATTCAGCATACTTTAAAATTTTACCTATCCGAAACTAGAAAGTAACATGCGAATTATCTGATGTTGGGTAACTTGCCAGTTGTTTGTTTAATGTTTATTTTTCAAAATAACTTGAGAGAAAGGATGAAATTTAAAATTGGACAATTTTTATACCAAGCAAAGACTAAATTTTATTTCTTACAATTATCACACACTTCATTTTCCGACTTTGATACACTTAGCTAAAGTCAAGAATTGTTTTAGTTATAGGTTTTTAATTATCTTGTAATCTGTTTTTTTTTCTTTAAGTACAAGATTTTCATATTCTTCACTTGAAAAGTAATCCGATAAAAGAAATTAATAATAGTTAGCAGGTTATTATTGTACATTGAAATTATATCGACGCATAAACATGATTTACTTTCAAGAAACATTGCCTTCATTTATTAAGTAATAACTTTTTTGGATTCTTAAAGGGTATACTACTACTTAATACTTTGTAAATTGTCTTTTACGTACTGTTCTTTTGAGGTTATCAAATTACACCTTATTCATTTCAACATAATGTAAAAAATCTTTTTATTTACTAAATTTAATGAAGCCACCAAGAAAAGCTAGATTAGTTCTTCTGGAAAACTAATTTTTATTCTTATAATAAAAAAAAATATTTAAGCGTCGCCTAAAAATCATACGTTCTAAGAACTCCCACTAAATACTCTGAAATACATATCCCCATATACAAAACTGCAAAACATAAAACTATACCAAAAATCCCTCTCCGACATTCCCCAATACCAAAACATTAAAATTCCTTCTATCACTCTCACCGTTGCCATTCCGAAGCAATTAATTCCCCCCTCCGTGCTACCTGCCTGGCCACCTCTCGAAGTATGACTCCATGCAGCCAACATAATTACGCCACGGGCTAATCCTGGTTCTAGCCCTATTTGTTCGCATTTTTATCATCCTTGCTTCTTTTTTATTGTTATTAGTTTCTTAGGTGGCTAATAGAGGTCGCCGCGTTCACCGTTTTGATCGATAGGTTCTTCTTCACCATTAACTCACCCGTTCGTCTGTAAGTTTTTTTTTTTCCCCGTCTTCTTGCTTCTCTTATTTTTTGCGTGTCGTATTTAATCTTTTTTTCTTCGGTCTGGGATCTTTTTACTTATGTTGGGTTTGTTAGGGTAAATAGGTTTTGGGAATGGATGTAGGTGAAAATATTAAATAGTCTTAAGACATTTAGTTTATAAATTATATTTAGCAATACATTATTTAAATTTATAAAAAAAATCGTAATAATTGCTGAAAAAATACTTATGGACTTGATTATAATGCTCTAGATCAAACCCTATTTCAATACCTTGACTTTTCAATATTTTTTTTTATTTATACAAATTCCTCTTGTGTTATTATGATTCATAAACAAATTAAATATTTTAAATATTCCATCCCTGCTCTAAATTGTAACCATACAATATCTTCAATAATAGCCAGACTACGAACAAAACATTTAAAACGAATGAAAATCTCAACGGAAGGACAAAGAAGCTACTCCACACACTGCCCAAACTGTCCTGGTGTCCAATTGTCCCCGCAGCATATCTTTGGCTGCCCAGCAATTAAAGCCAGGCTCTTCAGAATTGGCTTTGAAGACCCAGAAGTTTTAATTCTCTCCGAAGATGCAGAAGAAATAGCGAAAGCTGTCTACGACAGCTTCGGATCCATCTAGTTTTTGCACACATCATGGACACGACAACAACAACAACAAACAAATTAAAATTAAGTTTTGTATATCATTACCCTCAAAATATTATTAGCCCTTAGTAATATATAAATACCTAAAACTATAATACAATGTCCTACCGATATCTAAAAAAAATTTAGTTTTTTGCATTACTTTTTACATGCTGCAGCAATGCGATCACCAATTCTTCTTTAGTGATAGCCATTGCAACAACAACAATTTAATGGTATGATATAATTCAGCACAATGTAAACAGTATTAGTACTTTATTCTTTTTTAGACACCAGTTTAGGGAAGAATAAAAGATTTTTTTAAAATTGTTATTGGTTTTGTTAAATCCTATAATATTTAAAATAACGATTGAAAATGCTAATGCTTACACGATTAAAAGAAAATAAATACTTTTAATAATAGAATAACATTACAAGAATGCTTAACTAAAATATATAGAATATGGTAAAATTAAAGGAACGAAACTCTTAATATCGTGAATAGAAGTAAAAATTACTCATTCAATAACAATAACTAATTCATTGCATTTTTTATCGAAATGCTACTCGCCTAATCTTTTAACAGCATAAAACAGCAGAATAAACTTTTTAAAAAAATAGTTGGTTTTAAATTACGTATTCGTAGTTATATATTGGTCAAATTTGTGAGTTTTATCTACTTAACAATATGTGGGAGAATAAAAATAGACCCGTGTCTCCTAAATGGTTTTAATTTTCATAAATTAATTTTGGTATCTAATCATCCCTCAACTTATGAGATTTTTTTCTGAAACAATAAATTTTGAAGCAAGTCATATGGTTCTATCTCGCCCACGTTAATTTACCCAACTTTAGGAAAATTTTTCTCAGGAACTATATGAGATGATTGAAAACTTTTTTTATATTTTGTTCCTTACATATAGTTCTTTGATTTAAAATGAGAGGATATTTCAAAATATTAAAAAAATACTTTTACAGTGACTTTTTTTAAATATATGCATTGAAAATCACAAAAATAAGATTTAAAGTTATATAATTTTTTTTGAGTAGAGATATTTAAAAATCCGTTTCTATCAAAGAGATATTAATGGGGAAAAATAACAATGCAAAATATGTTGATATGTTTTATAGTTCCTTAGAAAAATGTTCCTAACAGTTGAAAAACCTTATATTTCAGGAAACGCAAAAGAAAAGTAAGGTTTAGGTATGAACTGATGTTAAGAGTTTCTCAAAAATGCTTATAAAAAGAAAACCAATGAACAGAAATTGATAATCTTGGTCTTAAATTAAAGCTAAAGATAAGCAAATAAAAAAGGAAAAACGGAAAATCGAAATTTTTGACCCAAACATCCTTCCGACCCCCCCCCCCCCTCAAATGTCGTGTAAATTGCGAAAAAGATTTAATTAGTTTCAATTTCAGAAATTAATTCTAAATGCGTTTTACGCTTGTATTTAGAGTTAAAATGTCGTTTATATTTATTTCAACCAAAAATTAACTTAATCAGGGATTTTTAATAATTTTTATTTTACTTGAATTAATTTTGCGTGTGTAATACATTACAATTAAATTTGATGAAAGAAAATGTAAAGTTCGCAAATCAGTTTCATTAGAATAAATCTGATGATAAAAAATTATCATAACACAAATCTCAGACACCAATAATTATTGCATAAAGTACCTAAATTTATATGTATTTTGTTTAGGAGAGGTAACCTTATCTGTAGAAAAAATCATTTTGATTTCAAAACTAAAATGAAATTTACAACATTTACCATAAATATTTTTAAAAAGGTATAATTTTTTATTACATTTAAAGAATGGAAAATTAATGACTTTCAAATAAAAATGTGTTATTCGTTTATATTTATAAGCAATAAATATAAAAAATTAAAACTTTTTAGGACAAACTTTTAAGATTCCTTATCAAAATGCTTTAAAATAACTGGGAAATTCAAGCTCTTTCATTGAGGAGTTTGTATGAATGAGATGACTTTAAAAATGTATTGTATTTATTTAATTATTATGCATTTAATAACCTAAATAATCTCAGAACACCCCAGTGAAGCCTTAATCAAAGGACACATAAACCTTAACTAAATTCTATTATATTATCATTGTTCTAATAAGTCCTAATTCTGCAGTGCAACAGGAAAATTTAAAAGTAGAAGTACTTTCCAACTATACAACTTAGTGAACCGCTTTCCAAACAAGAACATGCAAACACTTGTTTTTATATCTTAATACAAAAAAATTAGTGAAATTTATTTTTCATTGTTTGAAAAATAGCCTAAGGACAGATATTATAAAAAGTATCATGAAAGACATTGTAGGTGTTTTTGAACATGCAACCTTAAACTCAAACCAATCGCTTCAAAAAGAAAAACTCGTTTCATACTTTCATTAATTGATTAGAAACAATACCTACCTAGATACCATTACATTTTCTAGGTTTGGAACTAAGAAAACCAATCATAATCTACAGGCCATTTGATCACTTAGCAAAAAGTTTTCTACAGTTTCGCTTTGATTAGAAAAATTTAACAAAATAGAAGAGTTTAAGAAAACATGATATATGATTCAAAAATTGATTTTCCTGAGAAGAAATATAAGCAATTAATAATTGTGAATTTATCTAACGTATAAAAAAAATAGTTTTTCTTAAATATTAGCTTGTTGATTTGGCACTTATCAAGGGCTAAGAAACGAAAACGAAATTAAATTTAATTTCCATTAATAATAAAAATCCATTAATAATGAAAAATGTTTGAAATTTATCAATGAGTTATCCGTTGTTAGAAGTACACATTATAATCGGAACCTCTTGCAATCTCTTCGGTATACTCCGATATTGCAGAATTGTTTAGATATAAAAAGGCTATTATATGATATTGTGTGATATATCCTAATAATGCCTGAAATCCTTTGTAATGGAAATTTACTTTTACGTACCTGTAACTACATAATTTATATTAAATTCTAAACACTGAAAATACTTGAGGGAACTTAAAATCACTTTTCAGCCTTTGAATACAGGTGCTAGTTTATTTCTATAAAAATGAAGTTGTATAAGGGTCATCATGATTTTAGAGTTTCTTATTAATTTCGAAAAAAACTGTTTCGACTTGTGTTTGCTCTCATACCGATAAACAAATGTTTACTTTTAGAGCTAAATGCCTCAAATTTTATAAAAATTCACGTGCCCCTTATCAAATATTAAACATTAAATATTTGCAAAACATTCTTTGCAATGTATATTTGTATGGAAAATGTTTATACGAAGAAAACATGCTCAGAATTTGTCCTTGACTCTCAGATGGATATAGAACTAAAATCTTAAGCACAAGACAAGTTTTATTTCAAATAATTTCATTGCAAAAACAAATGGTTAAAGAAAGAATACAAAAAATTCCAGTAGCTCATTAGTTGCATCAAACCCCTCTCAGTTCCTAACATCCATTCTACCACACCCCTGTCCATTACACCTGCGAGATCATACATTCACACCTCACAATGTCAATAGGGGGACTGTTCGAAAAAGACTAATATCGCGTTCTGGAACAAGGAAACGACGAGTGTTCTACAAGAGTACTTAGAACGCCATCCTTCCATTAAAGTGAATCCACTCACCCCCCCCCCCCTTCAGGAACATCACAGAATGATCTAAGCCACGCGATGCTACCGATATCATTTCTCACTTCAACTGAGATAGCGAATCATTCGCGTTTCTGCTACTGCTGTTTCAGAAGATTTGATGTTCTTGCAGTTAAAGTATATGGGGATTGATGCTGACTTCAATTAGTTTAGTCTTTTCACTGGTGAAACCAAAGTTAATGTCTTTAGTCGGATTGAAAAGTAGAAATTTTTGAGCTAGGAATTCATGATTTTTAAAGTAATTCGTTTAGGTATTTTACAATAAGTTGAATCCTTGAAAATATTTGTTTTTTTCATTTCTAGAACTTGACAACATGGATAAAAAAAATTTATAACCTAAGCCACGCGATGGCTACCGATATCATTTATCTCTTCAACTGAGATAGCGAATCATTTGTGCTTCAGATTTGATGTCCTTGATGGTCTTTCCACGTAAAGTACATGGCGACTTATGCTGACTACAATTAATTATACTTAGGTCAAGTTATACATACTAATGTCTTTAGTTAGGATTTGGAAAGTAGCAAATTTTCTTAATTTTTTAAAAAGTTATTCGTCTAGGTATTTTACTATAAGTTAAGTCCTTGAAAATATATATTGTCATTAAGACTCCAGAACTCGACAACATAATAGTATATTTGATAATCATGACCACATAATGCTGCCGATATCATTTCTCACTTCAACTGAGATAGCGAATCATTAGTGTTTCTGCTACTTCTGCTTCAGATTTGATGTCCTTGATGGTCTTTTCACGTTAAAGTGCATGGCGACTGATGCTGACAACAATTAATTCTACTTTGGTTTTAAAAGTTAAACATACTATCTTTAGTTATAATTGAAAAGCAGCAATTTATGAGCTAAGAATTCATGAGTTTTAAAGTAATTCGATTGGTTATTTTACAATAAGTAAAATCCTTGAAAATATTTTTGTCATTAGGAATCTAGAACTTGATAATGTGGATAATATATATTGATAACCTGAACCACATGATACCGATATCATTTCTCACTTCAACTGAGATAGCGAATCATTCGTGTTTCTGCTACTGCTGCTTTAAGAGATTTTATGTTCTTTCCTCTTCAAGTACATGACAATGACTTAAACTAATTTTACTTCAGTTTTACCAGTAAGACTGTCTGTAGTTGTGATTAAAGATAATTTTTTTAACGCTAATCGTCTAAGTATTTTACAATAAGTTAAATCATTGACTATGTTTATTTGGTCATCCGTGTATCTGCTACTGTTGATTCGGAGTTTTGATGTCTTTGCAACGTAACTATCAACAGTCTGCGATTGTTAAAACAAATTGAAGACTTATGCTCGATACAATTAATTATAATTTGGCTTTATTCAAATCACCAGATATAGATATCGGCTCTACTTAAATTGTGTTGTAACAACTAAGGTCGTTAACAACCTTACAGAACTAAGAACCAACCAATATATAGCACTGTGCGCGGAAAAGTGACCTAACGGCAAAAAGCTAAATTTTCAGAAAGATCGCCTGAAGTTAATTTTTTTCATTGCATTTCATTATGGAGATAAAATAAGGATCTTCCAAATATTTTACTAATTTATTTCTGATTTTTTTCTACAATCGCTAGATAATTATTTTTAAATATTTTGGCATTTATAACTTGAAAAGTCATATTTGTCCGATAGGTCAGTTTTAAGGACACGGTGCAATATTCTCTCCCATTTCTTACCAAAGTTGTTGTTTTTTGCTGTCAGGTGGGATAACAAATATCAGCAAAAAGAAAATCATCATTCTTACCGAAAGTTTGTTCTTTATTCAGGTGCTATTAGGGATAGGCGTAATGATAGCTTTTGTCCATAATATTCATGTCATAGTTATGAATTTTCAAACTCAACCAGCATATAATTATGGTCAAAATGGATTGCTTTGCATGTTAAATTTACCTACATTAATGACATTAACGATTAAAGGAATGCTTAATTTACAACTAACTTTTCTATTGTGTTTTTATATAGAAGGAAGCTAAAATACTTTACCCAATATTCTGTCATCTATACTATAGTACTCCATAGATTATAAAAACTTTTTAGCTTAAGTATTGTCAAAAACTGTTTTAGCTAACCCAATAACAAAACCAACCTTATAATTTACAAAACCATAAACTGCATATCACTTCATTCCAAAAATTTCTCTATCTTTATTCCACCGATAAATACCATTCAAACGTGATATCGATATCAAAAAACCGCCCCGTCCCCATAATAACACCTCACTACAACTATAAATGAACGAAGAACAACACAAAAATAAAAACCCTTTCATTCTCCAACGCTGCCGCCTATGGGCAATTTAGTCCAAGCTCAAACGAGAAATTTAATGACCAAGGGGACCTTGCGCTCCTTTCCTTTTTTTTCCAGGCGTGGAAAATCTGGAAAAGCCTGGAAAAATGCCTGATGATCCCGTGCCTGCCATCATCACGTCGGGAAAAGGGCCCTCATTATTTAGAGTGACCGTTCACAAGCAACCGCAGGTACTAATCATCGGGACGGGGCACAATAAGTGGGAATCGATCAGCCAATCAGAGGGCGGTGTTGGCCTAGAATTTACACGATTCTTGGTGGATTTTTTTTTCGCTGTGTGATCATTGATTTTTATGTTCACACGATCGAATTTTTCGTCGCCTTTTTTTTAGATTTTTTTTTATTGTGCTGGGTTGGGTATAATTTTGACTCGCCTTTCGAGCAAGGTTTGAACTGGTTAAAGTTTTTGAGAGATTATATATTTTTCTAAACGTTTATTTCAAAAGGTTGTTTTTATTCAAAAGCTTATATCCGTTTCTTAATGTGGGCAAAATAATTAACTCTCAACCTGATACAAATGGTGTAACCTTCAAAAACAGTTTTATTATGTCGACTTTTCTTGATAATATCTTAATGTTTTTTCGTTGAAAGGATACATTTTCATAAATTTGGTGTATCATTTTAAAAAGTGATTTATGTTTTAAATACTAATTTAACACATACTTTTTTTCCTTCATATTCAGTTTAACTGTCTCAGTAATCAGTCAGTGAGAAAGCACAGCGAAAACCAAAAGATTTTGGCAGGAGTTTTATTTGGATTTTCTCTTTCAAATTATAGGCATAAATATTCATCGAGTTCCATTCAAAGCGTATTTTTTGTAATATTATTGAATTTACTTCTGTGTTTTTGATTAGGACATTTTTCACTAAATAAGTCTACAAATCACCAATTTCAAAACTACTCTTCACCTCCCGTCACAAACTCCAAATGGACCAAGAAGCATTTCCGCGTAAACTTAAACCCAGGCATAAATCTGTGAAAGGACGAGCTTGGGTTCAAGAACAAGGCGTGGCACTACATCAACCGATTAATTCCGGTCCTGGTACAACCTAGTACCTTTTAAAACTAGGCCCCGCTTGCATTTTACCATATCGAAAAGGGATCACCGAAGGGAACTTGTCTATTCCACGGACCGTTAAATTCTCGCGCAACTCCCGTCAGATCTCGCCGGACGCGAGAGAAGTAATTTTCCATGTTCCAAACGAATTCTTTGAGCGCTGACGTCAAAGATTTACAAGACCTTATTGCGAAGCCTGGTGACACTTTACACGAACACTACTATACTACTTGAAATGGGGGAAAGGAGGGGGCCACCGAAAAAAGGAAAAAATTAAATCCCGTTACACAAATAGGGTTGTGAGAAGAGAGAAGGGGGGATTATTTTTAGAGGTTTCTCTACCTCATTTTGGCGTTTTCCAATTTTGTTTGAGCATTTGGAAGTATTGTTGGGCGTCAGCGAAGGTTCGCGAGTCTTTTTTTTTACTTACATGTATGTGGTTTTGAAATCTTTTGCATTGAATCGGCGAGCTTAGTAAACTTTTCGTGATGAGGCATTTTGTGATGAAGTATTGGATAAGAAATTGTGTGAAGAGATTACTTTGTAAGCCTCTCTTGTTGTTTTTATGTTCATCTGGTTATATAAACATTTATTACTATATTTATCGCAAGCGAATAGTTATTAATTCAAAACTTGTAAAAAATATGCATCAGGCTATTTAGCGTTGGTTAATTTGTTGTTGGTTGCCTAACCCCATGCAAATTTAGTATTTCAATTAATAAGTTTTTAATTAAGTTTTTGCGTTCTTTTTTACTCTTTTCTTTAGAAGATATCATTATTATATTATATCGTTAGTTCGTTATCCTTGATTTGTATAACTTTTAAATCATTGTCAGTGTTCACATCACTAACACCATTCAGCCATGATAATCATAGTTCATATGGACAACATTATTATTACTCAAATTAAGTACAAAGGGTAATATTTTAAAGAATTATTTCTCAATTTTTGCTAAAAACAATTTCAGCGTAAATACTACTCATTGGATCTTCTTTTTTACGGTATTCAAAACAAAGAAATTCTATGTCAGTCCAATTTTTAGCCATTTCATTAACAAAACAAAACAGTTTAAATTACATAGTTCCTTTAAGAAATACATACTAACAAATATATTTACTGATAGAATTTTCTTTCACAAAGGCATTTACATTAATATCAAATTATATATTTAAAATATAATTTTAAAATTAAACACCCTTGAATGCTAAATTCCCTATCCGCACCTTAAAAAATTACACCAAACTCTCTTACCACTACCTTGAGTAGAACAACCCCATAAAAAGAACACCTACATCAGTGAAGTCTAGGTAATGATGTCGTAAGACATTTTTGCCGCTTGCTTTTAAATGACATCTTTATGTTGCACATACACGTAACGTTTTCACACACGCTATCGTAACTATGAAGTGAAATAAAGTATCCTTTTAAACTTCTTTCAAACTAGAAAATTGGTCATATAGAGTAAACATATTAACTTAAAAAATTTCTTTTTAAAAAAATTTATAAACTTCTCTAAATTTAAGTGTTACTCACGAAAAATTGGAATATTTTTCTTAAATGATCGTCACATGAAATTTTGCAAACCAGGCATTTTCCACGCGGATATTTTCCACACTTATCCATAAAATGATCTACCATTTAACAAATATGATTATTTAAATCGATTAAAAATTAAATTCTATTCAAAATTACGAAAACTTACTATTAAACAACTTTTGATGTTACATTATATTTCTTCTCCTTAAAAAAAACTACACCAATCTTTCCACGCAACCCACGTAAAAAGAACCCACCTACATCTAGTGGAGCTTAAGTAATGATGTCGTAGGACATTTGGACCGCATTTACATTATTTTAAAATATATCTTTACGGTTGTAATTACAGGTAGAATCTTCACAAATGCTATCGTAACTAGGTAGGTTTTTTAAATTACAGTTTTAGTCAAATATATTACAAAGGATTTAGGTTTTATATAGATTTTTAAAATATGTATAAACGCCTTTAACATAATGCTGCCGTAGGCATTACCAACTCAAACCTGGAATACAATTTTAACCACGATATTTTCCAAGCTCATCCATAAAATGATCTACCTTCTTTCAACAAATACATTTAAAATGGAATTTAATGTTTTATGAACTTAAAACACAAAAAAAAAATGAACACCTTTACACCTTTTGATGTAAAATTCCCTTTCCGCTTCTAAAAAAACCTACACCATTAAAAAAACCTTCATCAGTTGAAGACCACATAATGATATCGTAGGACATTTGAACCACATCTGCATGTGCCTACTTCTAAATGATGTTTTTACGGTTGTAATTACACGTAGAAACTTCACATATGTTATTTTAACTAGGTAGTAAAATATAAATAACATTATAAAGTTTTTCAAATTACGGTATTGGTTAAATAGAGTACATAAGACTTATTTTTGAAATATTAATACTTAAACAATATATAAACGTCTTTAATTGTCAAACCTGGAATATTTTTTCTTTAATGATCGTCACAGGAAATTTTACAAAATCCACCAACTGGTCACTTCTCACGAAGATATTTTCCATACTCATCTATAAAATGACCTACCTTTTTTCAACAAATACATTTAAATTGACAAAACATAAAATTCAATTTCAAAACACAAAAAAAATTACAATTAAACACCTTTACACGTTTGGATGTGAAATTCCCTTACCGCTTCTAAAAAAAACTACACCGTAAAAAAAACCCACCTACATCAGTAATGATGTCGTAGGACATTTGGACCGCCTCTGCCTGGACCTGCTTCTAAATGATGTCTTTACGGTTGCAATTACACATAGGAACTCCACTTAAGTTATCGTAACTAGGTAGCAAAATATAAGTAACATTTTATAGTTCTTTTCAATTTACATTTTTGTCAAAGAGTACAAAGGATTTATTTTTAAAATAATAATTCTTAAATAATATATATTCAAACGTCTTTGACTGTAATCATAACCTTGTCAAACCTGGAATATTTTTTCTTTAATGATCGTGACATGAAATTTTACAAACCTCAACCAACTAGGCATTTTTCACATAGGTCATTTTATGGCTTTGTTTTGAAGTTTTGAAAATACTTATCTTCTTTCAACAAATTTAAATCGACAAAACATTAAATTCCATTTTGTAACACAAAAAATTACAATTAAACACCTTTACACCTTTTGATGCAAAACTCCCTTACCTCTTCTAAAAAAACTACCATAAAAAAACCCCACCTACATCAGTAATGATGTCGTAGGACATTTGGACCGCATCTGCATGGGCCTGCTTCTAAATGATGTCGTTATCCCAGGCACCGCCAGCCTCTAATTGGGTACCCACGTCAGATGATAGAGTTATCTGCGGCGAAGGGGTGATTAGAGTGTTTTGACAGACGTTCGCGGCCACGCCCCGTTAAGGGGTTTTGGTAGGGAAGATTTCTGTACCAAGTTGTGGAGTAATTAATGATGGTTCGTTGGGTGGGAATGAGCCTGTAGTTAAATAATCGAATTGGTGAACACTTGGAATATATTTTATTTATTAACTTTCTAGTATGTTATATTATCATATTTATAAAATAATATCAAAGTTTCGATAATTGACGAACGGTGACGTCACAAATACGTCAAATATTTTCTTATGCCACAAAAACAAACCACCCGGCATCTAATTCGGTTAAACTAGAACGACCACATTTATAGTGACGTCCCAGCTGCAACAAAGATTGTCTTATGCCTCACAAACACACCACGCTCCACCCCGTTAAAATTTCCCATTGTCGCATTTAACATGGTCCCCACCTGCTCTGTCTTTCAAAAATGCTTTTGCTAGGTCCCAAAGCCTCCCCACGTATATTTTATATCGGCTTCATGGCTTTTTCTTTCCCCACAAACGTTAGCCTCTTTTAGGTATGTTTTAACTGTGCAGAAAGGACGCTTCGCGTCGGTGCTTCCAAATATTCTTTCGATCTCCGATTGTTAAGTTTCACATAGTATGTAAATAAGTATGCGAATTACGTTAAATAACAAGAATATGAAGGGTCTACTTAGAAAAGTCATATTCTCCGAAGTAACTAAGATATAGGGTTTAGCTCGTTCTTGGCGACTTCGCTAATTAAATTTACAATCGTCGAAAGTGACCAATCTATGAGCCGATATCCATGTTATACTTAATGAGTTTTGTAAAAAGAACACTAATTTAATTTCTACATTTAAAATAAATGATTCTAAGTTCGAATGGCCAATTAGTATGCTGCCAGTAATTTTATAATGAATAAAATTAATTTTACCTTTTTAATGTCTTCTACTTTTTATAATATCATTGTTTAAAGATCTTTTGTTTGATTTACATTAATATTTCAATACATAGCTAATATAACATTTTAAAATGGCTGCTAATTTTAGCAGCTTCTTGGTGTTTTTGAAAGAAGATATACAATACATCAAGAAAACAGCAAGTCTATAAACACTTATCTAAACAAACTTTTACTATATTAATATTTATTTTAGTTTAAATCTAAAAAAAAATTGTTTGTAAACTATCCAACATTGTGTACACTCTATACAGACATGAATTTCCCTCGAGCAATATTTAATAACTCTAGCTATATCTTACATTGCTACTCGCGTTAAATTTTGAGCCAAACTCAAAATAAGTTTTCCCACACATATCACACACCCACACAATAGAAACTTCAAAATAAAGAGAATGGAAAAAAAAGCGACAAAAACAAACTGGACAATAGATGCCGAGAAAACAGTAGGACAATAAAACATCATAAAGATGAATAATAAATTTTGCTAAAAGTCAAATTAACATGTTTTTAACACTCGGGTTACTCAAATGTTAAATAAAACCTTCTATAAGAGCAAGTACAAACTTTCAGTATACAACCTCCATAATTAGTTTCTAAATGAAAGAAACCACGATTTTACTTACAAACTAAGGGTGTCGACACTAAACTACTTTCAATTGTCACTCAATAAATCAATGCACAGTTCAAAAAAATGGCATATTTTATATAAGGTAATTTTAATATAAGTTTAAAACCTAAAAAGTTATATTGCAGCCTTTGTGCGAGCGCGATTTTCTCGAAAACATTATGACGTCCGACTGGTACTGAAAACTCGTGTTACCAATTTTAAGTTCGTAGCTGTTTTTGTTCAAACACTGGATAGAGGTTTCGGATAGCCAGATGGACTAATGTTCAAAAAACCCTTTTTTGGAAGCAGCAAATCACCCTTCAAAACGTGTAAAAAACACAATATCATCATTGCGGATTTCTACACCCCATCGCTATACTTTCATTACCTTCTTCATAATAGATAATTAAAAATAAATAGATAATTAAAATAGTGACGAAAAATAAAACAGAAAATAAATGAAGAAAAGACAGGATAATAATAAATTGATAAATTAAATAAAACTATGTAATGTCGAAAGAACTGAAATGTAAAAGGAGATCTTGTGCAAGCACTTGTATGTAAACTAACTTCCAGAATTTAACCTCCATATTTAGTTTTCTAATTAAAAGAAACCACGTTTCTTACTTGCAAATAAACTTCCATTGTTTACCTTCTATACAGGGATTTAACTTTCATAAATGAAAACTAACTTAACACCCTATAAATTGAACATACACCTTACATTCTCCCCCTCGCTCAATTTTACAAAAGCTAAAAAGCTGGGTATAAACATTCCCACGCATTTTACACCCCACACAACATAAACGAAAAAAGCGACGGAAAAACAACGAAAATCAATGCTGAGAAAGTCAGAGGAAAATGATAAAAAAAACAATAAATTGACGAATAAAATAATAGTTATACAGTAATGTCATAAATACTCAGATGTAAAAATTAACCATGCATGTAAAAAAAACTTCCAGTATACAACCTTATTATTTAGTTCTCCCTTATTTAAAAAAACAAAAGCAAAACACTTCCATTGTTTACCTTCTATACAGCCATTTAACTTTCATAAATGAAAACTAACCTAACACCCTATTTGAAAACTGAACATATACCTTACATCCCCTCCCCCCACCCTTCGCTCAATTTTACAAAAGTCAAAAGGCGAGGTATAAATATTCCCACGCATTTTACACCCCACACAACACAGACAAAAAAAGTGACAAAAAAGCAACGAAAATCAATGCCGAGAAAGACAGAGGAGAAGCTTGATTGACTCCTCGCCAGGTGCGCTCCGAGGCGACCCCCAGCAAACAGACCTCACTTACACCCTCTGATAATCTACATTTGATCTTCATCCCTCTCTTCTTGCTCTTGCGCCTCCCAGAGATGCTCTCTTTTATCTTTTTTCTCTCGTGGAGAATTTTTTTTTGTATTTTTTTTATTTGGATGGATTTTTTTTTCTTGTATCTTTTTTTTTTTGCTGTATGGGTTTGTTTTGATATTTTTTTGTTGGGTAGTCCGATGGGTCGATCGGGAGGTTGGTGTTATGTGCCGGATCCATTGGGTTCGTAGGAGATGAATTCGCAAAAAGGAATTTTAGTAATGTGGAGAAAGCGTGGCTAGGAATCGTGCTGTGTATGCAGGGTTAGCGTGATTGTTTATATATTTTTTCTTTGGAATCAAAAATAAATTCACGGATAGTCGACTGTAATCAAGGTAGGGCTTTCGTTGAAAAGGAAATAACACGTGTGAAAAATGCAAAAATAGTTTATATTTCTAAATAAATTTCCTCATTTGTATTTATAACACACTTTTCTTTAAAAAAATATAACAAAATATTTGAAAATTAACATGAAAGGAAAATAACTAATTAGTTTTTCCATTTTTTTAGTTGACACTTTATAATTATTTAAAGTATTTATGGAATACATCTTTTTAAAAAACACATGGGTAACACACTATAAAAGCAAAAAAATTATTTTCTGTAACTGGTAGTTTATTTTGAAATAAAATAGTAATATTAATATCATTATTTAGGCATTTTAGTAACAACTCCTACAAACAAGAATTATGTCTTGCCAATAATTTTACCTTTGGGATTTGTTAGTTAAGACTACTTCAACCACATTGAGTGCAAAGATCTTTTCTAAACAACGATTTTGATTTTATACGTGCTATTATAATAAAAAAAGTAACTATCTTATAAAAGAATTATCAGCCATATGTTTTATTTTGTTGTGTCTTAAAAAAAGTTAGAAATTTACATAAGAAATTGCATTTTTACATTAATATATGAAATTCATTAGCCAAATATATTTTTTATTAAGTGACTGTAAGGATATTGTGTTACTTTCAGTATATTATTGAAGGCTTATATGCATTTCATACGTAAAACAAAACAAACTGTCCATATTTTAAATACTTTTACGTATACTTAATTTTATTTAACACCTAAAATTCCGTAACCATTATGTATTTATTAGCATTGCAATAAATGAAAACTTTATATATAAGCATCTTTATTCTTTTAAAATATTATTTTTCAAGAATATAATTAAATCTTTCAAAAATACAGAATATTTCAGTATTAGGACATTCAATCTCAATGCGAATTTTATTCACCGATATAAATCTTGTACACGCAAGACTCTAAACCGTTTAATCTACAACATGTCTGTGAATGATAATGAAAACAAGAAAACAAGCAGAAAATAATGAAGGAAGAAAAAAAGGAGTATAAAAAATGACTAAAAAAGCAGTAAAAAAAACCATTATTTCTAAGCTGCGTGAAAAAAGATGGTGAAAATAATTTTTTGAGAATGAAAGAACGCATTAATTAATGTGACTTGGTGACGACTGAATTAATTTTTTCATTCTTTTTGTACGGATAGCTTTGATAGAAATTTTAAATCCTTAATATTGTCTTACAATGGTTCTGACTTAAAATGACTGTTGATTAAATTGGCGTGTTGTTATTAGGCGTTTGTTTTTGTTTTATAAGAATGTTTGTGAACAAATCTTTTAACTTTAAAAACATGTATTACTACATTTCTTTAAATATTCATATAATTTATGAATTGTTTAATGAATAGTATTTATAAATAATTTTCTATATTCTTCATGTTGCTTTTAGGAGGTATTTGTTTATTTAAAAGAATCTGTTAAATAACAAAAATACTTTTTTTTAAGTATTCGAGGTATTTATTTATACATTTATTGAAAAAAATGATTGTCTGTATTTTATTAAATTAAGGTGGTTTTCATGTTGTTTAGACTGAAAAATATAAAATATTTTACTTGAATTTTATGTAAGCACTGTTGTAGCTGAAGTGTTACGTCACCCCTTTTGTACATTAACACTGATACCATTACGTTCTATAAAATTTCAACTTTTTACTGATACAAAGGTATACACAATTTCAATTGCATTTTATAAGTGTTTATAACCTCGATTTCAATTACACGCATGGCGATTAGTAGTAAAACTTTTAACCATTTCTTCAAACATTAATGTTCAGTTTCATTTATATGATTGAATAAAGTAGATTATCGAAATAATATTCATAGAAACTTCCTTACAATGTGAGCATCCATTGTAAAGTCTAACCTTAACAAACGAGCGTTAACTCAGTCTGAGTATTCCACTCCTTCCGTGCCGAATGCATTCTCTATAGATGATTCCTCTTTCGAGGGTAAAAGAATAAAAGAACAATCTGCGTCTACATCTAAACGACGTTTAACCAGTTGATTAATTCACTCCTCGTGCAAAATGCACTCTCCCATAGGAAATTTCACTCTTTGTTTAAGTACACTTAAATAAACAATCAAATTCTTCACGCAATTTTCAGTTGACTACCAAGACATTTCTACGATAACCGTTTAAAAATAAATCCATTCAAAGTTTGAAGTTATAAATAAACCATTTGAGAAGCTCAAAGATACCCCATTCAAACTGATCGCAATCGTCAACATATCCGTTTAAATATCTACCAAATAAAACACTTTTATCTGTCTACAAAAACTAACCCCCCCCTCGACAAATATCGCCAAACAAATATGCAAACACTGAAAAACCCCACCCAGAAAAACATTCTACTGGTTTCTTTAAAACCTCCAACAATATAATATACAGTTATCCTCTCCGATACACACGACGCAGAATGTATAGTACGTAGGTTTCTTTAAGATAACTGTTGGTTTTCTTTGGTGTTGTATTTTAAAAGGCACGTTTTTGGTGTGTTCTGTAAAATATTTGTTTTCGAATTATTAATTTTAAGAAATTGACCTTCAAAAACATTCTTTAAAAATTTAAAATATTACCAATACCAGTTACAAATGTTTGATATTTTATATTTTTTATATAACAATATTATTTTCCTTACAAATTTTTTTTTTGCAGATCCTAAATAGTTTGTTTGTCTAAACTTAGTTAAGTTAGAAGATCGCTAATTTGCGCACATAGATATTTTTGCCGTGTTAAAAACGTACATGAGTTTTTATTATTAAATAATTAAAATCTTTTATTTATTATTAGTCTAAAATCTATTTTATTATTTGGTATTATTGAATCCCAGTATGACACCTATCCTTAAGTACAGGCATTTAGCGAGGAAATATGATAACTTTTGAAAAATAAAAAATTATATTCTAACTCAGTAGTAGGTAGCTATGAAACTTTTATATTAAACCACTAATGACGGTTGGCAAGGAAATTCGCCACGTGAAAATGAGATTTCCGCTTTAAGTTTAGTTGTATAAGCAAATCCACATGTCTTCTACCTTAGTTTACTATATTATTGATACAAGGTTTGCTTACATAGTCATCAGTTCATGGATTCGTAATGAACAAAATAAGTTCTTTAAAAACTAATTTATTAGCAGAAGAAATAACGGTGTTAAAAAAATGTCCGAGTGGTTTGTCCCGATTTTTCATCACGCCTTGAATTTTTTCTTTGGGGCTTCGTAAGAGATCGGTCTACGTTCACTACCACGATTTACAACCTTGAAAAGTTAAAATTGCACAGGCTGTTGCTTCCATTACTCGGACTTGCTGCAGACAGTAGGGAAGAATTGCATTTTCGTTGGATGTGTGCCGATCACTAAAGGCGCACAATTGAGCACTATAGGAAAAACTAGGTTAGTTTTCCTTCAATGTCATGTATATTTGTTAATTTAGTATAAAATAATCATGTTAATAACAAAACTAGGACTTCTTTTAGGACAACCTTATAATAAAAAAAGTAAATACGGTACAAACGGGTTTGATAAATAAAACGACATGGTGAGGGGAGTCGTTTTCTGTTTTGATACATTACTTTGTAAAACGTGGACGATTGCACGTATCTTCGTTCGTCGAAACACGTCAACTTTTAAATAAAATTCCTTACGTCGTATCTAATTTCCTTTAAATTCTCAAAAAACCACTTGTTCCTTACCAACAAATCATAAATACCACCCCTTCAGTCTTACACAGCCCCACACCAACACACCAAAAAAGAGAGATCTATCCTTTCCCTTGAATATCTTTTGATTGTTGGCGAAGCGGACGATTTATCGAGTGAGTGAACGTTGGAATATATTTTTGAATGGCGAAGCCCCCCCCCCCTCCTAGGAGTGGATTTGAATCATTTGCATAAACCTTCTTTTCTTGAAAGAGTGAAGGATAACCCTAACAGTTGTCTAGCGCTCCCAAACAGATGTTCTTTACTCTCTTGTTTCTTATTTTTTTCTTGTTCTTTTGGTGTCGGGCAAATCTTATTCCAGTCACCTTTTGAGGGGGATTCCCTCGATGTCTTATCGATTTAGATGAAGGTAAGGATTTTTTGTGTTCTATATAGGGATTTTTTTTATGTGTGGGTATGGAGAATAGAGTTGTATAGACTTGGTACCTGTGTTTTTTGTGTGGCTTTGAATGACATTTGATTAATGTTCAATGGGAAATATTATAGGGTCTATGTATTGCTTCACCACCCTCATAAAAGACGTTCTTTTTTTAAGTTTTTAAGTATTTCTAGTTTCGATTGTTATCTATTTCTATGCGTGCATTTTTACCGTATTGAAATGATTATTATTAAACCAAGTTAAAATGCATGTAAAGCCCAAGAGAATACTGTCATCATACTACAAATCTCTTTTGAAACTCATACTATGGACATTTTACAGATCTCATTAACCATATGTTAATATTGAAGTAATAAAAACAATTATTGGAATTATCTTCATTCAAAGATCTTGCTAATTTGTCTGCGTAAATATCTATAGAGATAAATAAAACTGTTGATGTTGGCTTTTGATTAATAGAATTACTTGCAACGCATGGAAACCGGGCTTCTCACGTTGTATTAACAATTTAAACAAAGTAAGAGATTTTTATGTGTGGTTAGAGATGGAGAGATTTGCAGTGGTTTGCCACCTGCGGTTTTTTATATGCTTTTAGTTGGCATTTATACAACTAAATAGATATCTCACAAAGTGTGAAGATCTGGAAATGACGATTTATCAAGATAATCGCCTATAGTTGTTCGCTTCCATTTGTGAAATTTGAAATACTAGCTAATTATTGCCCAATAGTTAATTAACGGATAGTTTCGAAATTTTACCAATCCTTACTAAAGGTTTCCATATTTTAGCCAATTTTAACTAATAATAGTCTGGGTGGTCAGTTAAGGCATTTTCCTCGTATATTTATTTGTATTAGATACTTCTTTGTAAAAGATTGACAAGCGTACGGGTATTTATAAGAATTCCTTAAATACAATTGTCTTAAAATGCTTTTCATATAAATATTCGTCTAATTCATGCCATATTAGTAATGAAGGAAAATTCTCTTTATCTCACAAAATCGGTTGTAAATATGGATAATAAAGTGCAAATGAAAAAAGTACCTTATTTTAAATGCATTTAATTCTTCTGGTGTTTTCTTATTTTAGAAACAAACATTAATATATTAAAAGTAAATATTTTACTTTTCTTACCAAAAGTATACTTCAACAACCTAATATACAGTCCCTGGACAAATTATTAGACTCACTGTATTTTTTTAGTAATGATGAAAACATACCAAAGAATGCCATGTCATTAAAAATGATGTCGATATATGTATTAAGTATAGCAGATAGTATTTTCTATTCAATAGCTTAAGTTTAGGAACACAAATGTCCTTCTAAAGGTATTTTGTTCATCATTGATTGATACATGAATTCATGCAGTGCGTCTAATAATTTGTCCAGGGACTGTAAGTATAATATATGTATTTTTCCAATTAAATACTTATTATTGTTGGTTCCTTAACAATATAAACACATAAAATTTAACTTCCCTTACGAGGGTCATGATTCCTTTGTGCCAACAGCGAAAAAAACTCTTCCGTGGGCATATCACCAGACAATACATCTCAGACAATTCACCGACAAGACAATCCATCAAACAAGCGATTAAACAGAGAAGAAAAAGAGTTCCACAATCCCCCAAACCGGACAATAAACGTAAAATTCCCTGTTCTAAGGTCTGCGTCTGACTACTCAGACACAACCCAAATACAGACTCGGCCCTTTATTTGAATAGCCAAATGTAAAAAGATTTTAAGTCGGCAGTAAAATTTCCCTACGCGTTCCTTCTTTCATTAAAACATTACAAAAAGGAGCCTAGAGGGAAATTCACCAATAGTCATGAACCAATGTTAACAGTTTGATCATCGTTTCTGGAGGGCTAAAGCGTCTAGACTCTCTCTGAACAGATCGATTAGTCTCATATGGTAATACGCAGCCAGTCTACAAAAAACTAAAAAAAAAACGGGCATTTGATAGGTGTTTGCGCGCGGTATTAAAACGTTCATTTTTTCGTGTTTCCCGTTTTCAGAAATGGCAACGAGGGATTTTGGCGCGGCTCGTCTGGGCCTTTTCTTCCGGTGTTGTCTTGTCTGAGTTTAGTTGTTTGTTGTGCTGCTGGAAGTTGAGTTATGGGGATTGAAATGTACGGAGTGATTGTGATGGTAATAGAATGTTCGTGCGTTAATAGGCATTGGTAGAAAAGAAAATGTTTGGTTTAATGATATTTTAATTGGTTGGTAACAAACTATTTGCACATAGCTGACGCAATTGTTTTTTTTGTGGTGTTACATTATAACGTAGCATAAAAAAAAATTGTTAGTTTGTTTTCGATAAAACCATCTGGTTAAGTATTTTATGTTATTGTATGTTGAATAAGAATTCTTTCCTTTTAACTCATAAAAATTGAGCAGTAGGAAGTATTTCTTTTAAATAAAGCGTATAATTTAAAATATAAATTATAACATAATTTTCGATATTGTTCTAAAACACATAGTACGGATATTTGCATAAAAACATAGAATGAGTAGCTATTTGAATTTGTTAGGTTATTAAAATATACTCACAATACGTAATGCAACTGATAACGATTTAATTTAAATTTAAAGTTAAAGTTAATTACAAACTTCATATCAATTAACAATTTTAATGACGTACAAATTTTAAAATATACATTTTCTATAAACAATATCTTATTACAATTCGATTAAATATTCTTATTTAATATAAAAGAATATTGAATCGAATTGTAATAAGATATTGTTTTTAGAAAATGTATATTTTAAAATTTGTATCGAAATCGCACGTATCGAAAATACCCTGTAAAAATATGAGTGGGAAAATTGCAATACTATAAGGTAGTTACTAGATATAACATATTTATTATTATACTTGCATCATTCATAATTGTTTTACAATTAGAAAAATAAAAACAAGCTTAACTTGCAAGGGACACCACAAAAATAAGAAACTGTTTCTCTATTCCTTTATAAAAATCGAATGCCTTTAACATTTTGTGGCTTCCAGGTGAACCGCGATTTAAGTGAAAAATATATTGTTTTTGTAGTTTATTAAATTGTGTTTTATTTTATTTTTCAGAACCAAAACAAAAGAGAACATATTTGAATTAAAGTGAGAGAACATTGAAATGGGATCTTGATGCTTCACCGGGTGACGTCACCAAAGGTAAGATTTTCTATGTTTTTTTATGTTTGGTTGAACTTCAATCATCCGAATTATTTGGAACAAAACCCCAAATAAAATTCGGGTAAAAAACAGTCAATAAGGGAAATGCAGTTTTAGACAGTGACTTATCATCCAAATAACGTTTGTGTTGTGAAGGTTTGAAACCACTCAGAAATGTCAAATTTTCTTATTTTTGCGTACAATAACATATATTCTAAAACTGAATAATAAATGACACATGTGGAGAAGGTACAATGGTATGTTAAAATAAATTCTCACTGTGAATAAAAAGGCTCAAGATCATTAAACCCTACCACAGAAAGTGTGTCAAATCCATCTATTGTCGATCTATTTTCAGTGCATTAAGTGTACCAGCCCAAAAGTCAACATCCTTTTATTATTCACTTATTTCCAAATTCTTTTTCTCCCCCCCCCCCCTTAAGGATTCGCACCCAGCCCCTACTTAACTCTTCGCTTTTTTTATATACTTGTATCTTCGCATATTAGTGTCGATATTTTTTAAGGTAATATTCTAAATTATTTACTATTTAACACTATACTCAGACGCCAAGATCTACAATGTTTTGAAATATATTTTCTGATAGCTTATTCTTCTACGTTCGGTAAAAAAAGCAATCTACCAACCTATCCGAATGTATGAAAATCTAGAAATCGATATTTCTTTGACTAATTCATAAAAAAAATATTTCCATTTATACAATTTAAAACAAAATAAGTTTTTTTCTAAGTTTTAAAAACAAACTATTTTCAACGAAGTGATAATTGTAATAAAAGCAATTACAGTTTTAAAAAAACTAACATTTTTGTAACAATTAAAAAATCACAAAATAAATAAAACGGAACAGCCGATGACTCTACACATGATACACATACACCGGTCTATGACACAAAATGTCACACTACGTTTAAAAAGACCCCAAATCAATAAAAATCTACCAATGAAGTGTCACATCCATCCATTGCCGATATTTTCTTCCAGCCCAAAAGTCGGCTTCGGGCCTCTTTTCATTCATTTATTACCATATGCTTATTTTTATCATTGTGGCTCCGTTCCTTCCTCCATTTAACTCTTCACCTTTTTTTTACTAATATTTTTCTCATTGCATATTAGCGTCAATATTATTTAACTAACAAGGAAATATCCTAAATTATTTATTAACAAAAAAAATTTACAAAGTGAATCGTCAAAAAGATCTTGAATTTTCTGAAATATTTCTTGTGATAGCTTATTTATCTATGTTCAGTTATAAAAACAAGCACTCTTTAAACCAATCATATATAAAAAAAAATCTAGTATATCATATCTATATTAAATCTATATCATGTATAAAAATCTAGAAATCGATTATTCTTTGATTAGTTCTTAACGAGAGCATTCTCTTACGTTTTAAATAATAATAAAAGTTATTTTTCAACATTTTCAAAATATTACTATTTTAAACAAAGTAATTAAATGTATCACAAACGATTATAATATGTTTTAATAAACTCAATAAAATTTTTGTAACTAGTTATTTTTTTATATAAAATATCAAACTCATAAAAAGAATAAAACAAAATAACCAATGACACATGTGACACATAAACAACAGTTTATGACACAAAATGTCACACTACCTATAAAAAGACCCAAAATCATTACAAACCCACTGCGAAATGTCACATCCATCCATTGCCGATCTCTTCCATTCCAGCGCATTAAAAGAGTGCCAGCCAAAAGTCAGCATCGGACCTCTTATCATTCACTTATTACCATACTCTTTTTTTTTCTTTGTGGCTTCTTCCCCCCTCCCCTTTAACTCTTCACCTTTTTTTTTTCTCTTATCCTTTTTCTTCTATAAATAAATCTCTTCTTTACCTCCGCCTCCCCCTTACTGAAACCTTTTGACCCGCCCAATTTGTGGATTATTAACGAGCGACTTTTTAAAAACAGAGTTTGTTTACATGGAGATTATGGCCCGCCGCTTTCTTGTACCCTCGTCCGTTACACGACACTTAAACTCCCCCCTCCCCCTTTAACTCCCCCCTTCTACTTCAACTCATTTAACACATCCCTTGGGGGGGGAGGGGGAGGGAATGATGAAGGAACGAACGCAAAAAAAATTGCCGCCGAAAAGCGGTGATCCATAATTCCTCTGGTTTTAGCTTGGTGCTTATAATTTGCGTAAATTGTTTCTTCTTAAAAGAGGTAGGGCTTTTTAGAAAGCTTTTAAACGTTTCGTGGCTTCGACGATAGATAGTTTGATGATAATTTTTTTTTTGCGGGTAATCAAAGAGTAGTGATGGTTTGAAGGAAGGGGGAAGGGTTTGGGGGAGCTTCGAATTCGGTTTTTTGGAGGTTTTCGTTTGAAGGCATTTGTGAAAGGCTAATTGAATCTTTATTGTTTAATTGACAAAATAATTATTGAAGTAATGCATTGCTATTAAATATTCATTTTAAATTATTTGGTCTAGGTTTGGACAACTTTAGCAGTCCATGCAGTTCAGAATAAATTTGATTTTTTTCCCTTGATCCGGTAGAACCCCAAATATCACAATCAATTGGGACCAATTCTTATTTGACCTATTGAAATTGTGTATTGGGAAACACCATTTTTTACCCTGTAGAAGTTGTTTCACTTTGGTAGTATGTTTCTAAACAGAAAAACAACTTATAGTAAACCTATTTGATCAACTACCCTCCAGCTGACTTATTCAAATTGGGTGTATTATAAAACCTTTTTTTACCCTGTAGAAATTGTTTCACTATGCTAGGATTTTACTAAACAGAAAAACAACTTGTAGAATAGTCTTGTTAATACACTCTAGGTCTAGATAACATATTCAAATTGGGTACGCGAAATAACCATTTTTTTACCCTGTAGAAGTTGTTTCACTTTGCTAGTGTATTACTAAACAGAAAAACAACTTATAGTACGGAAATAAGATAATACAGAAGTTGAAGACATTCTGTAATAGTAATTTTTGGCTAAATTGAATTCTAGATGACGCATTCAAATTGGATATAGGGACAACCATTTTTACCCTAGAGAAGAAGTTTCAATATCACAGTAGGTTACTAAACAGAAAAACAACTTTCAGTAAACCTATTCGATCAACTACCCTCTAGCTGACTTATTCAAATTGGGTGTATTATAAAACCTTTTTTTTACCCTGTAGAAGTTGTTTCACTTTGCTAGTTTCTTACTAAACAGAAAAACAACTTATAGTACAGAAGTAAAAGATAATACAAAAGTTGAAGACAATCTGTAATAGTAATTTTTGGCTAACTTGAATTCTAGATGACGCATTCAAATTGGATATAGGGACAACCATTTTTGCCCTAGAGAAGTAGTTTCAATATCACAGTAGGTTACTAAACAGAAAACAACTTTACAGTAAAAGTATTAGGAAAAATACATTCTTGTGGACGCATTCAACTGAAACACGGGAAACATAATTTTAAAAAGAAAAATTCTTATTTATTTTTTTATAAATATTTATAACAATTTGTTGAATAACTATTAAACATTAAATCGGCAATCTTGTAAATATATCTGTAGAATTTTTTCCTACGATGTTACATTCTTTGCAAACCTTCGGTATTTTAAGTATTTACATGTATACTTTTTAATGTTATAATGTTTTATACTTTTTTGATATCCCTAAGAATTTTGCGTGTCTGATTCACTTTAAAAAATTTAAAAGTACATATACCAATGCAAAGGCTTACATCAAATTAACACTTTCTTCATATGTGTAGTGAAAGTTTTAAAATAAACAATAGGTGTGCGGAAATGGGTTTTAAAGGTGCCCAACGTTTAGAAAAATACACATGATTTCGGAAGTGAAAATGAAGTTATAATTATCCTTCATGATCTTTTACAAATTAAAAAAAAACTATTTAACCAATAACCACCACTAACTAAATACAAGCTAAATATAAATTTTGCTAATCACACAAAAATATAAAAACCCCAAACAAAAACAACCACAATTTCCTCTGTACTAAAAATTTCTCACCACGACCTTAGAGGTGTAATAACAATAATAACAACAACAAAATAAAAAAAAGAAAAGCGCGCGCAAAATGAAAGCATAAGAGAACCAGCAACAAAAGGGGAAAAGAAACGAAAAAAGCTCCCACCAGGATAGCACACGCACATAGTGGTAGTTAGTCGAATAACAGGCATGGGTGTTGTTATGGACGGAGAGGGATGAGACAGAAATAACAGGGTGTTGGTGTTTTTACCTGTTTTTTAAATGGACAGTAACAGAGCTTTCTTTCCTTTTTTTTATTAATACTAGCGATAAATTACTGGATAAAATATTGAACCGTCGAGACTTAAATTTTAGGTAGCTTAGGTCCAAACTTAGAAACCTATTATTGCTTTTTTTTATTTTACAAACTTTTATAATTACAAAACCAAGTCAAAAGTGGCTAAGTGACTAAATTATTAAAAACAAGTATGTTTTATGTGGAGTTATAAAACAACAAATCCAAGACCGAAGTTACGCTTAAAATAGAAAAAAACAATCTAAGAAATACATAGTTATTAAAACTTCAATATACTACTTAAAAATTAAACGTTCTACTACAGTTTTATATAAAAAAAATCTTTACATCATTCTCAAAGCAATTAAGCTTCTATGACAAAGCGAAAACTTTTGAGAAAATTTTAATAGATATTAATACAAATAATTATTATAATATATAAAAAATTATAAAATATTGAACTGAAATAAATTCTACTTAAGACGGGTTTTTTTTTATATTCTAAAAGAAGTATAAACCTGAAATATGTAATTTTATTGTAAATCCATTAAAATGTTACTATATAATTAATCAAATATCCTTTTGCTTAGTTTTCTTCATTATTAGTTTCTTAAGTGTAATACATTATTTTTTTTGCCTTATATTAACTGTTTACTTACGCTTAAAATTTAAACCAAGAAAACTGTATTTTCAGCCTAATTGGTATCACTTAATAAATATGATCAAAAATGGTTTCGTAGGTTATCTACCGTGTACAGGTCTACCGTGAACGAATTGGACCATTTACGCTCTGAAATAATTTTTTTACACGATGTTTTCTTATAGTTTAGAGTAATTGAGTGATTGAAACAATGGGCCAAGTCATTTGTCTAGTTACTGCAGCATACCTGCCCACGGCAGAGGTAAACTGTAGTAACCACACAAGCATGACTTGAACTATTATCGCCCTGAAATAATCAGTCTTTTAATATACTAGTATTTTAATAATAGAGGTACAATTACAGGTTAGAGTTATAAAGTGCTTACAATAATGGTTTAAGTCGTTAATATAAGTACTGCAGTTTACCTGCCGACTGCAGTTAATATGATATCACAGCGTTAATAATAACGTCGCGTAAATAGAAAATATGACATTTTATCATTGTAAAATGATTCCACAACATATTTGACAATTGAAGAGCTGAGTGGAAGAACGAGCTAAGTGACAAAATGGTGAAAACGAGATAAAGTTTATAGTTTGTACTCTAGATACATTAAAAACGGCACTTACAAAAGGTTAATAGATACTTATTGAAGTTCATAAATATAGGGCTGCCGCGTGGGCAGGTAAACTGCACTAACTAACACATTGACTTGGACCGTTTTTGCAATCACTCAAAAACTCGAACATATGATACATTTTACTGAAAGACTGATTATGTTAAAGCAGTAATGGTCCAACCGATTGTTGTGGTTACTGCAGTTTATCCGCCCACGGCAGATGGAATCTTGCTATCTTTTAAAGAGGCTATAACATATTCAATTCACAATCTCATTTTTCCCCCTCAAAAATATCACTTAGAACGTTCTTCCAGTAAGCTCTTCAATTCACATGGCACCTATCACAAAAAAAATAACAGAATCCCCCAACATCAGCTACCCCAAACTACCTAAATCCCCTCCCAACTCCAGGCGTGTGGGTATGTGTGCATGTGTGGGTTATCAAGAGCCCTAGGAAGGAAGCGAGAAAAAGAAGGAAGGAGATTTCCGCTTGAGCTCACGGGGTTGGCTCGTTAGGGGAAGCTTCCGAAGGGGGGGGGGCAGTGGCGGCACCAGTGGCGGCCGATGATAACAGCGGAATCGATGGAAGCCCCCCTTCCACTTTTAATTTCGACTCAAAGCCCGGTACACGGGACGCCCCTGGCAATTTAATACCAGTCCTCTCTTGCTCTTGTACCGCTAGGGACGACTCGTGGAAGAATTCGGTGTTTCTTTTTATCTTTAGGGATGGGGGTCCTACTAATGAATCGTGGGTCGTGCTGGAATAGATTATGGGCGGGTTTTTGAGTTTGTGGAATGAGGACTAGGAATGAAGACCAGAGTTTGGTTCTGGTATTGAGTAAATAGTGTTTGTATGCATTGAATCTTGAAACATTCGGGAGGTTTCATCTTTAATTGATAAGTTTGGCTTCAGGGCTTGAAAGCATCTAACCAAGATCTTTAAAAAATGCTTTATTAAAAAATCTATAAAATCAAACATAAATATATCAATTACACGGTATTTGGAATACATGTGATGTCAATTAAAGCAGGAGGTCACGATACATATGCGAATTCCAATTTCCCGCTCGAGTTATGGCTATTGCATTTCCTTCTGAATTTATATTATTTTAATGTTCAATAAAAGGTAAAATTATGATGCTTTGCTGGCAGTTCAATACCAGTCATCTCTTGCTCTTGTACCACTAGGGACGACTCGGGGAAGAATTCGGTGTTTCTTTTTTATCTTTAGGGATGGGGGTCCTACCAATGAATCCTGGGTCGTGCTGGAATAGATTATGGGTGGGTTTTTGAGTTGGGTTTGGTTCTGGTATTGAGTAAATAGTGTTTGTATGTATTGAATCTTAAAGCATTCCAAAGTTTAATTCATAAATTTTGCTCTAGGGTTAAAAAGTGTGCATAAGTTATATCTTGATCCTTGAAAAACGCCTTATTAAAAAACTTGATATCAAATATAATTACATCACAGTGGCATCATAGTTTAATGGATATCACATGTATTCCATACGTGATTTGGTTTCCTTTTATAACAAATGAGGTCGCGTTAAATATGTGAATTGCAATTTCTAGCTCTAGTTTTAGCTATTAGAATTTCGCTTTTGAATCTATATAATTTTAAAGGTTCAATAAAATGCAAAATATAATATATGTTTGCTGTTAATTTAATACCAGTCCTCTCTTGCTCTTGTACCGCTATGGATGACTCGGGGAAGAATTCGGTGTTTCTTTTTATCTTTAGGGATGGGGGTCCTACGAATGAATCGTGGGTCGTGCTGGAAAAGATTGTGGGGTGGGTTTTTGAGTTAAGTTTGGTTCTGATATTGAGTCAATAGTGTTTGTATGTATTGAATCTTAAAGGCATTCGGGATGTTTCGTTTTATATGATAAGTTTTGATTCAGTTTTTGAAAGCATCTAATCTTAATCTTTAAAAAAAATCTATATCGAATATAACTACATTTATTACACGTTATTTGAAATACATGTGACTTCCATTAATGCATGAGGTCACTATGCATATGCAAATTTCAAATTTTCGCTCAAGTTGTTACCTGACAATTTTTCTAATTCAGATTTTTTGAAAACTCAATAAAATGTAAAATTGAATTTGATTTTTGCTGAGAAATTAATATCAGTAGTCTCCTAATCTTGAACCACGTATACCACCAAGAGAATTTAATGTTAGCGTTTCTTTTTATATTTAAGGATAGAGGAGGGAGGGCTGGGGAGCCAAGTCGGTTAGGCGCTCGCCTAGCATGCGAAAGGTCCCAGGTTCGGGTCCGGGCATCGCCAAAATAACTGCCGACCTATAAACGGTCCGTGCAGCCAAAAATGTCCGACGAATAATACCCCGTGTAGAGGGAGTGCACGTTAAATATGCCCCAAAGTCCCAACGCTGCGTACGATGTCGCCCTTAACGGTTGCGTTGGGTGCCTACTCAGGTGTCGGCTCGTCACCTGACTGTGGTTCTAAAATACGACGCCTGTCGCCAATAGCCCTCGTGTAGCTCTAGTGCGACGATAATTCAAACTAAACTAAACTTCAGGACAGAGGTCCTAGTAATGAATTGTGGGTCTTGTTGCAATTGCATTAAGGGTAGATAGGAGTTTTTGGAAAAAGATTGTAGGCTTTGTGTAAATAGGGTTTTTATGTATTGAATCTAAAGGTAATCGCGGAAGGTTTTCATCTGAACTGATAAATTTGGTTTCGGGAAATAACAGCATAACTCAATTTTTTAATCTTGATGTTATGCGTTATTCAAAAATCATTATCAAATTTAAGTACAAATCAGGACATCTGTCGGGCATTTTCTGAAATATAACGAAGTCGTCTATTAAATAATGCGGTGACTATGCAGTCAGGATGTGGATATTGAAACTTAAAGCTAGATTACTTCTGTTTAAAATCCGTACTGCTACTAACAATGTGTTCCAAAATTCTCTAGTTCTAATATCCATTCTGGGTTTAACCGTTATTTTTAAAACAATCGTAATTTATTGAGTTTATTGTATAATTAAAAGTTTAAGCAATTTCTATGCTAAAAATCATGTTTAAATTATTAATTTATTTATCTTTTAGTCGTAATATCCACCTCAGAATGAGGTAACTATGCATCAAACATATGGATATTGAAATTTGACGGCGAGACACTTATATTTAAAGTCCTTTCAGCATTTAAAATCGTTATGTTCAAAACTTCTCTATTGAATTTCTGGTATAAGAAAGTTTAATAACATAGATATATCATAAATAGATCATGCTTACGATAGTTGTAAATTTTATAGATCTTTCAGACAAAAAATGGCTTGTATTGCATATACTTTAATTCCCTTATAATACAAAATAGATTTTTTATTATCCATAAGATGTACTCTTAAACCAATATATGTAGAGCAAAATAATGATTAATTAATTTACCCTATTGAATAAATAAGCGTAACAGCAAATTAAAATAATTTTAATTTTGTATGTACTTAGGGAAATTATAATATTTAATCTTCACAATAGTATCCTTTATTTCTTTGACCCAACACTCAAAAATTTATATTTTTTTTTTAGTCTATTATTTAATCGAAGTATTTAATAATAGTATTTATTTAAAAATATACCAAAGACTAAATTTTTTTATCGCTTAAGTAGGAAAACTGCATGATGTAATTATTTATTTGAATTGTTTATTTATTCAGCTGCACTGCAAAACTAGGAGTTACATGTTTTTTATAATTAGTTCATGTAGGTCTAGTGAGACGTAATAAATACTTAACTAAACTAAATCAATCAAGGCGTTTTTTAAAAAAAAAACAGGATTCAGAAAACGGTTAAATTGCAGCAAGATATGTAATTATATTGGATGATGTAATTATATAGGAAGATAATAGTGAACTTTTTGCTTAGTATTTTGTACATCATAATGTATTTAAGGTATATCATAATGTATTTAAGGTATATCATAATGTATTTAAGGTATATCATAATGTATTTAAGGTATATCATAATGTATTTAAGGTATTCTTGTATATTACATAATGTATTTAAGTATATCATATGTATTTAAGGTATATCATATGTATTTAGGTATATCTAATGTATTTAGTATTCTAATGTATTAAGGTTTCTAAGTATTTGTATATCTAATGTATTTAAGGGTCTTTTATCACTTTTTAATTTTCTTAAAACTTAAACTATTTCCCTTTCTGATTAAAAAACATTTAAGAAATTCCTTAAATAAATTGCTTAAAATAATGCTTTTCAAGCAGTATTATACAGTGATGTGGATTTTATTTTAAATCAAACGTTTAAAAATATTTGGGTGTTTTTTTAAATAATGCTATATAATACAAGTCATTAATTTTAGATTGCGTAGGATCTTTTCATTTCGAAAACTTCGTGTTTGTACATTTTTTAAAACAGTTTATTATTCAGTACCGCGAAAAAAGTAAACACAACTGTGTTAATAAGTTTTTATAACGGTTGTGTTTATTTTGTATATAGGGTATAATAACGCATATTAAAGTGTTCTATTAAAGTTTGATTAAAGTATCTTGCACAAAAAATGTTTTTATCTTTTCACTTATTTTAACACTTAAAAGAAAACAATTATAAAATATCCTCAATCATAGTTTAACAAGTTACCAGAATTCAATTTTTTGAGTTGTGTCCTTATATATATGTAAATCTATATATGTAACTTCATACAATAGGATACTGATAAATAGAAAAGTGTCTTAGTCAGTATATTTGTTTCAGTCAAAATTTGAAATTTTGATCAGTAAATCTATTAATGATTGTTAGGATCATTATTTAACTCTTTCAGTCCCAGTGATGCCATTTGGCATCATGTTTCTGAACATAATTAAAAAAATTAATAGGGCTGACATCTATTGGGATTATGTGGGGAATCGAATGTTGTGCTTTTTGATATCATAAATGGCTATAGACGATCAGAAAAAAAATTCTAAAATGATGATGCCAAATTGTCATTGGGACTGAAAGGGTTAAATATTTAATGATTTTATAAACTCGGTTTTAATATACTTTTTCCAAAGATTGCTGAACATGAATCAAATTACCCAATTATCATTTTGTTTTTATGTTAAAAATAGAATTATTACTACATTTTATCTAATATTTCATCGACGGAAAAATAATTGGAATTTAAATTTTTAATTATGGTAAAGGTTTGGCAACGTCAACGAAAGACTTATGCGTTCAAAACTTAAACCACAACATCTTTTGGCTAATACTTTTATTTTTCTAACCCGAGAATTTACATGAAATTAGGCTTTAAAGATAACTAATTCATGAACGCTTGCATGATAAGTTGTTTTGACTTGCACATATTAGAGATAATAAGTTGTCGTGTTCCATAATTAGCATACTTAAAACTCTTCGTATAGAAATTTACTTTATTAATAAACTGAACCGTTTAAAATCAATCGTGGTATCAAAATCGCATAATAACCATTAAGTTGCCAAATTTTAGCTTTAACATTGCTTTGTTTTGTAAACATTTTATTAATATTTACCGTATTCTTCAACTATAGTTAGAAGTTTTTGAACGGATATTTCGGATAATAATTCTAACATGTTTTTTAGAATAAAACTTGATTTAAACTTTAATTATACAATAAACTCGCAAATTTATAATTTTTTTGGAACACCTACCATCAATTCATTTTAAAATTCCGGTTAAACCCATAATCGGCATTAGGAAAAAATATTTCAATGACCCATGTTTAAGAGTACTTTGCAGCTTAAACTTTTAAAATTATTGAAAGTTTTGCATTTTTTGAAATAATTACTATTAGGTGGTAATGGGGATTTAATTTTCTTAATATAGTTTTTTTAATTTGCCAAATTCTTAATTTTGATCTCCGGTAAAACAAATAAGTTTAGATTAAAAAAAAGGAGGGGAGTATATTTAATTTATCAAAACTACTTCCCTTCTTAAATTATTTATCTTAAGTCAAATTTAAATAAAGGTTATCTTAAACTATTCATATTTTTTAAAATCCAGCATCTTTTCAAAATTCAGCTAATTTTTTTTTAAATCTTTATTTCCTAGTAATTGCAAGGCAAACATTTAAATTTACGATTTCATTAAACAAACTGTTTTTTCCTAAAAATGTAAATAACATTAAATATTATTATAATATTATACTAATAATTTTTATAATATATACTAAAATATTCTACTAATATACTAACTTAACTAATACTAATTTTAAGGTAAACAATAAATTAAAATTTAATTTATATACAAGCAATTCCAACTGATTCCTCTCTTCTCCTTGCTCTTAAAAAAATTAAAATAACCGTTCTTAAAAATTCCACTAAATCCCCTAAGGGCAACATGGAAAATCTCAAGGAGAAAAAGAACAAATATTCACCTCCTCCGAAAAACGACATTTTATGGAATTAAATTTCCTCACCAGAGATGAATTTGGTGCGGCCCCAAATTTCAATTTAAATTAAAAGCCCCCAATAAAATAAGGCGGCCGGTACAATTAGATTAAGGCCCCAGCGCTGTCCTCAATTTGTCGATCTTCCGTCCTTTCGAAGACCCTCCGGGGCCGCATTTTATTAGCTCACAGGCAATTAGGTTTGCTCCTTTCTTTTGTTTCTTTTGCTGGAGCTGTTGGATTCATTTGATAACTTGGATTGTGGTACACGGAATGGGACTAAGAAGAAAGGCCTTTATTTTAACCGTTTAACAGTTTTAAACCTAAAAGGACCTTCTCTAAAGTCCTTGCTTTCATTGGTACTGCACCATAGTTTATCTCTTGCATCGTCTTAGTTTGAAAATAGCAAAGGTACAGGTCTGGTGGATTTATTTTGATAACTTGGATTGTGGTACACGGAATGGGACTAAGAAGAAATGCCTTTATTTCAACCGTTTAACAGTTTATGAACGTAAAAATACCTTCTTTCATTAGCAGTGCAGTATAGTTGATCGTTTCTGTCTTCCTTGTTTGAAGGTATCAAATAAGGAATAAAGAAACAAGTAGAACAAAATAAAAGTGAAACAGAAAATAGGTGGTTTTTGAACAGAGAAAGTCGACGTGGAGGCTCTGCGGTTCTGTCTTTAACCTGTCAACAGTTATGACCAACCACTTAACAGTTAAGAACGTAAAAAAAACCTTTTACATGGCCCACGCATTTATTACCAGAGTGTCATAGTTAATCATGTGTTACTTCCTTGTTTGAAGGTATCATAGGAGGTTTTTGAACAAAGAAAGTAGCCGCGGTGGAGTGACGGTTAGGAATAAGAAGAAAAACCGCTTTTCGACCACTTAACAGTTATGAACGTGAAAGAACCTTTTCTATGGTCTTAACTTTTGTGCACTTCTAATGAAAGCTAATCGTTTAGTATACTTTCTTTCGTTTGAAGATAACAAATATGGTTTTCGAACAAGGAATGATGCCACTGTGCCGCGATTAGCTGTCTTAAACCACTCCAACATTTAAAACCAACCACTTAACAGTTATGAACGTAAAAGAACTTTGTCCGTGGTTCTTGCTTTCATTAATAGTGAACTATAGTTAATCGTTTGTATCTTCCTTGTTAGCAAAGGTTTTTGAATAGAGAAGGTGAAGGTTAGAGTGTCACCAAGCTGTTACGCCGAGGTAGTTAGCTGAGCATGAGTTTCTACTTAGCCCTTCGTCTTTCCTGATTCGATGAATGAGGAACAATATTGCTTATGAAGTTGAATGGAAGTCAACTAGAATCGTCAAACTAGAAAATCTGCAAGTATATTAGCCAGTATTGTACTAATAGTTAATAGCCAGTATTAGCACAGTAAATTTCATTAGCGCTTCAAACCAAATGGACAGAAACAGAGCTGAGCACTGTCTTATGGACAAATAGGGTCGGTCGAAGACTAGCTTAACTTCGCATAATAAACCAATTCAAGTCAAGTAGCAATTCTTCTGACATGTATTTGTCCTTACAATTAATGCCATAATATTTTTTTTAGATTTTTCTACTCTTTACAGAATTTTAGCAGCCTCTTTGCCTGATCGCATCTTTTTTTTTTATCCCTATTGAATATTTTACCCTTTGGCATGTATGTTATGTGTGGTCAATATTTTAGGTGGTATTTAGTTGTACGTTATCCGAAACTAATTTATCTTAAACTGACAAGATTTTTTTAAATAGAAATACTTATGTAACCAAAACGATATACTAAGATTAAATTCTATGTATTAAAATTTATAATTTCCTGCCTAAAAAAATTAACTACTTAACGACTGATGCCCATTTTTATTGTCCCAAAACTTTGAAAGAAAAGTATTGATTAATTCTCAATGTTCAGCTTAAATTTAATATTTTTTGTTATAACTTCCTGCTATACAAAAACCGATTAGCACTGTCTCATGGGCAAATAGAGTAAGCCAAAGTTTAGCTTAACTTTGGAAAGGAAAAAATATAATTTAAAATAGAGCAGCTATTTATTTTACATTTATTTTTGCTCACAATTCGTGTCCATTATTTTTTTATATTTCCTAACCTTTATTTTAGCAGCATCTTTGCCCAATCGCATAATCCTTTTTTTTTTAATTATCCTAATTTTTATTTTCGTAGATATTTTTTATCAAATTCTTAATCCTTTGCATGACCTTTTAATCGGGATCTAAAGGAATAAACCCTATATAAGACATTCATTCTTCATTTCATTTGCATCGAATAAGAAAATAAATTTAACTATTTATCTCTTACTACGGCACAAAAAAAGGTGCTTCTTGCATTGAGTTAAAACATCCTTTTTTTCTATGTAAAGTGAGTTAGAAATTTGAGAACGAGCTAAGTATTAATAACTCCAGACATCATTTTAGTTCCTTTTTGATAAACCTGCTCTAGCTTTCCAATTCTTGGCAAATGACGTTCAGTGCGGGTCCTCTTTCTTGGTCTCTCTGTAAACACAACTCTTCAAGAAAATTATCTTTTTTTTTCCCTTTTCGTTTAAATTAGTCGGACTTACCGGATTATAAATGAGGATTTTTCAGTTCCTTTTTGAATGAGTGTCGAAATTATTGGTGGATGTCAATTGAATTAGGTAAATTAACGTGTAAAGAGTTCGTTGAAGATGTTGTCGGAGAGTTTTGGCACTGCCTAGTTCTAATGTGCAGAAATGTTTACTTCATTATCGACATGTTTCGGACATTTTCTTTGATTTTAAATCAAATATCTTGCACTGTGCGCGGAAATTTGTCGTATTGGATAAGTATTACTTTTCAAGCAAAAAAATTATAAAATATTCAGAATTTGGAGAGATTAAGCCTTTTAAAACTAATTCTTTTTAATCATTGTAAGAGACAAAATATATTTAGCACATACTTTAATTTGTAATAGTAAAATGCAATCGATAAGCTTAACTTTAGATGAATTTCCTGTAATATAAACTTTTTGACGATAATTCACTCTTTGCGTTAATTTAAATATGTATTGGTTCGCATTTCAATCATCATAAATGTGTAATTTTACTTGTCAAGTATTTTAATACTAATATGATGTTGGATGACTAATGAAGAATTTTAATATGTCATTTACTAAACTAAACCTTTTTATTTTTCCATATTTTTAAACTATGAGAATTAAGAATTCTTCTTTATTGATATGCCGACATTAATAATTTTCGCCATGTTATAGTACTCGCGTATGGCATATTTTTATCGATTTAGTGAGCACTAATAAGAAAAGTACTTTTCAGAACAGAAATCACATAAAATCTTATTCAGCATTATAATTTAAAAGTTTAAGAAACCAAAAATAGAAAAAATTCAGTTTTTTAATTAAAAGGTTACCAATGAAACTATATATTTTCAAAAACGTCAAATTAACGTGTTTTTTTCTTCGGCAGTTAATGTGGTAATGTCACTAATGGGTTAGGAAAAATTATTACTAAGTAGTTAAGAATATAGTCTTTCAAACTGTAATCCCTTCATTTAATTGGGTCTTAAAAACTTCGCACAATACCATAATAACACTATCCCCCTCACAACACCCAAACCTAGGTGTTTAATGCCACCAAAAATTCCCCCATACCTTATTTCAAAAAATAAAAAACACCCCCTAAAAATAAAATAAAAACCTTACATGCCTTGACCACTGGGCTTCTCCAACCATCGCAACGATCGATTTCCATCATCGTTCGACTTGCTAGCCCCCTCTCCCTCCCCCATACACACTGATTTCGTTCGAATGTTCGAAGATCCCCCCTCCCCCTCCGCACCACTCACGTCCTAGCCCTAATGGTTCCAACGGTACACGTCTCCTCGCAAAATCCCTTTCCCCCCTACCCCCGTCACGTGATGGGTCAGTGGCTGTATTTCCAGATGGAAGAAAAAGGCAAAACGTGTTTTTCGGTTCTCTACTTTTTTTCCCTTTTTTAGATGGGGAGTAGGGAAAGAAATGTTGGGGGTTTTGAATTTTAGGTTAGGAATTTTTTTTGGTTAGTATGGTTAGCTTTAAATATTTTAATTGGATAAGAAATGTGCATGGGCGTGTTTCACAGTAGCAATAGAAATGCTGAAGGAATGTCAATTATTTTTTTAGCCTCGAATAGTGAATCAATGTTACGTGGGAACAGCACCAATCAAAGCATCGATCAACGGAAAATATACTTTCTTATTTTTGATTCTTGCGAATTAAAAATATGAAAATATGGCAGCTGGCATGGCGAAAATTCCGTTATTTTGTCTGGTAGTCTGTCTGTACCCCCCCCCCCCCTCTCCCTATCACAAACCCCATTCTTAGCAAATGATTTTGTTAAAAAAATTGTTTAAAAGTCATAAAAGAACTATTTTTTTTATTCTCTACTGCCAGTCAGTCTTTTCGTCCATCTGTTGATACCCTTTTAATTTCTGTTCTAATTATTGGATTTTAAAAGAATGTTACTAGTTCTATGATGTAATCTATTTCAATCTTATACTTTTTGTATGTTTGTCTGTACCCATCTGGGGCTGGGGAGCCCAGTCGGTTAAGGCGTTCGCCTTGCATGCGGGAGGTTTCAGGTTCGGGTCTGGGCATCGCCAAAATAACTGCCGACCTATAAACGGCCCCGTGCAGCCGAAAATGTCCGACGAATAATACCCCGTATAGAGGGAGTGCACGTCCCGACGCGGCGTACGATGTCGCCCTTAACGGTTGCGTTGGGTGCCTACTCAGGTGTCGGCTTGTCACCTGACTGTGGTTCTAAAAAAAAGGACGCCCGTCACCAAAGTAGAGCAATATGTAGCTCTAGTGCGACGATAATTCAAACTAAACTGTACTTCCATCTTTTTGTTTGTCCATACGATCAATTTTCCTTTCTAGTTCTAAAAGTCGCATTTAAAAATTCGTTTAAAAAGAGCACCACAGAGATCATCGGTGCTCACATTTCTTATTTTAATATTTTGGCATTGGATTAAATTACAAATTAAATTTAAATTGCTAAAATAAATATCAAAGGTTTATTTGAGGGGAAAATATCAGAGCATAACTAGTCATTTCCCTTTCCCAAATTACCCTTTTTTTTAAAAAAAAAAAATAATCAACTTCCTCAGAATAAAACGCCACTCTCCCATCTTTTAAAACAATAAAAACCACAATAAATAAAAACGATATTATAATTAATTGTTTATATAAACGGGAGGCCAAAAACCCAAGCGAATAGAATACCTCCATCACACACCTATCCACAGATCTCCAAGAATTATCTCGCAAGCCTATCTCATTTCCTTCTGAAGGAAGTCGCTCCTTCCTGATAAGTGAAATAAAAAAAAATCCCCCAAAATAAATAAACAAGACACCTCACACTGGGTTTTAAGGGTAAAAATAAGAAAGACAGGCCAGAGGAGAGAGAGAATTCGTCGGCTGAGATTGTAGATAAGTATCTTCTTCTTCTTGAGATGCTTCCGATGTTGCCCCTTGCAGAAGTGACATGTACCTGGTCTCTCTCTCTTCTTATCTTCTTCCTCAGGAAGAGGCTGCCTCATTTGGTGGAGGAGGAAACAACTCCTCAAGGTGCTTTTCTTGAGGGGAGAGAAGATACGGGATATTGTGGGTATGAGTTGGGAACAGTGCAACGCGTTTTTAACACGTTGGCTTAAAGATTTGGTGCAATATTGCACCAGGCCATTTAGCTTTTCAGCTGCCGCCACTATTTGGAACGTTGATTTACAACTTTTGCTATGCATCAAAGTTATGGTTTTACCACAAAATTGATAAATCTACGCTCTAAATAGTAATGTCAGCTAGAAAGTTCCAAGATTTCGGTGCAATCTTGCACCAAAATTTTTGACTGTGTACTAAATTTGCGTTCAACCCAACTTTTGTGCTCAAAAGGTTTCGTGAGTTAATTATAAGTCTTTTTCGCGCTTCTTTCAATTCGATCGTTAAGTTGTTTAAGGTTTACAAACACTATAAAATGTAGGTGCTTTTTGTATGGCTCCAACAGACAGAAACCGAAATTGGAACTTAACATGTATTTTAGTCAACGTGTTCTATATAAAAATAAAATTATCTTTGGTTCATACTAAAGTAATTTTTGCTAACAACTGGACAAATCCATGTGTGACGGAATGACCTTTTGAATTGTAGAATTGAAGTAAAACAATTACCACGAAGCTATTTTCGAAGTAAAATTGACTTTTTTGCTTATATATTACTGTTAATGATTAAAAGATAATAAAAAAAGTTGAAATTTTTTTAAAGTATTTTAGTATTTCATTTTTGACTACTTTTTGTGTGACGGAATGACATTTTTGCAACCACGACTGCATCCTTAGACTTAAAAATGGAAATTTCTGTGACAATACATTGAGTTTTTAAACTAATGCATATCTTAAATATGATATATAAGCTATCTAAAATTATAATTTAAAGCAACCTACCTGTAACATGTTTTAAGTTATTAACTGTCGTTTGACGTGACGGAATGACTGTGACGGAATGACTAAAAGTTTCATAATAGTATATTAAATTAAAAGTGTGTTAAGTATTAAATTTTAATCTATTTTTTATTATCTAGAATACTCATAAGATATTAAATATTACATTTACTCCCATGTGAAAGGGTTTTTAAACGCGTATCGAGAACGATTTCCTACTATTTGAAATGCTCAAAGTTGACATTTTTATGGAATTGCCCAACTACTGGCAACTAATTAAAAAACTGCAGTATTTAACCAAGTGGCATGGTCCATACATAATTTATGTATGAATTACGAAAAACCAAATTTTGGACCAAAAATACATATAGAGATTTTCATTTTGACTGATTCAATTAGGACATCATGCTTTACCATAACCTCTTTATGCCAACTCAATGCTAAAAATTCTTTAGAAAACTCATAACGATTTAGACTGTATGCTTACTATTTTGTCCCTACTTGGAAATTTTATTAATAAACTTAATTTTTTTTATTCTAAATTCCAAATTAATTTTGAAAAATGTATTTTAGCGGGTAGAAAACTAACTCCTAAACAAAACATTAAATTTTGATGCATACATTTTTTATTTAGAACAAATTTTAAAAAACCTCTGTGTTCCGCAAAGTATTAAACGAGGCTTATAAAAGTATGTAATAGAACACAACATTAAAAATTTAAACTGAAATAAAATTAGGGAGAACGACGAAAGTCTTCATTCTTCGCACCAGATGATGCATACATTCATACATAAATTATATTAATATACGATGGAATCTACATTTTCCATCCAAATATGAACTGAAATGCAAAATAATTTTTCCAAATTGAAAACTGGGTAGATAATTTTAGAAAGATCTAAATAACAGGTAATAAACAACCTTATTTCCTAGCTTTTATATCCTTACTTCAAAGAACAGGTATTCTTTGGAGTCTTCTCTACAATTCATATTAACTGTTGAGGGTTTTTTTCTGTCTTGGCGTTAGATTGTATTTTAGAGCGTCGACGCTGTCTGTCACCCCGAAAAGTTAAGTTTAAACGCGACTTTTATAAAGTGTTTTTTGTGTGAGTTTTATCTTCTTATAAGAAATTGAGAATTTCCGATTGGTGTCGTTGGTTATAAAGTTATTGTGGGTATGAGTTAATTAAAACTTCATTTTCCTCTTCCGGAGTTGAAGGTACAGATTTGAGTAATTAGGATCAAAATGTTCCAAACGGAAGGAAGTATCCTGATTACTTCTTTTGAGGTCGGGAGTTTGAGCAGTTATTGCTTTCAAACTAATTATGTTTGAAAATAATAATAAACTTGCTTTTTTTGAAATTTAACACTCATTTCCTTAAGTTTTTGACTTGTACTGTTATTACATTTTTAGTATTTTATAAGCTACTTTAATTGTTAGCTTACTTAACTTGATAAATGGAAATTTCATAAATATAAAACGTTACATAAGTTTTTAAAATTCTTATGTAAATAGCTATTCTTGTATTTCGTAAGTGCTAGATATTTATTTGTAAGTTAAAATTGCAGCTACTGTTTCGTATCGTGATAAAATAGTAGTGGTTTAAGAATTTGTAATTGTACTGTTTCAAGACAACTCCAAAGAAACCAGTTTGTAATAAACAACCAATGATAAAATACTCTAAATGAATTAATGATTACTTTATGATAAGTATGATTTTTTAAAAAGATTTTACAATACTCCCCTACTTTCGTGTGCTGTTTTGTTCTTTATACGATTGGAAAATATTCAAAAAATTGAACATGGTAACCCAATGTAGTGACCGGCGGGTAATAATATAGTCACAACGTAGCCCATGCGTGCTGTAGAAGGCGACTAAAATTAGCAACCAGGTTCCGGGGGCATAGCCGGGTACCCTGCCTCAGGGGTTTATATCAGGTGACTTGCCCTCCTGTTTGAAAGGGCTGGGAAGTCCAGTCAGTAAGGTACTTGCCTCGCATGCGAAAGGTCCAGGTTCGAGCCCGGGCATTACCAAAATAACTGCTGAAGTATAAACGGCCTGTAGAGCTAAAATATCAGATAAATAATACCACGTGTTATATGTGCTCAATATAATAAATAATATATGCTCAAGTTGAACAAATTGGATAGACATTGTTGAGAAGTGGCTGGGGAGTCTTTTTGTTAACTGATGGAGAGTTATAGCTTCAGATAGGTCAAGGTGGTTTACACTGGCAATGCTGAGGGAGGAAAAGAATTTGATAAACTGTTCTTTTCCAAAAGTTATCGACTGATAATCTCCCTTGTAAATAATTTATCAATGCACTCACTACAAAAAATTTAACTATCTTTTAGTAACGCAACTAGATGTTTACAACAAGTTTATGCATATAATGTTATACACCTATGTTCAATGAAATCCTTAATAGTTTATCAGGTAAAACGTTAATCATAATTTCCTTACCTGAACTCCTTGCGTAGTGAATCCAAATAAAAGATCCTATTCCCCCTCTGCAAAAATCAACCTAACGAGTAATTTTATCTTAAAAACTTTCATTCGTTAGAAAACAACCCTAATAACAACAAACAAAAAAACCTTCCCTTCGTTTAAATACTACCCAACCTTAGTACTGCTGTCATCATTCGACCTGAATTAAAAATAGGGCCCATTTAAGAGCAAAAAAACTTATACCGAGCTCATATAAATTTGTGGTTACCGATAACAAAGCTAGGCGGACTTTTTTGTTTCGGAAACTCTTCTACTAAACCCCCTGGCCTTGTTGTTTTATTTGGCTTTTCCCTTTAAACGTTATTTTTTTTTAGTTTTTAAACATCCTTTTCTGTTTTATACCCCCTAACCGCTCGTCGTTAGGTATGCCACAGGGATATGCATGTTGGGGAGATAGAGTAAAAAGGATTGTTTTAGAGAAGCGGGGAGAGGAAAGGTCGTTTAACTGGTGTGGGAGAGAGGGGAGATATGGAGAGGGGCATCGAGCTTGCTAATAGAGATGTTATGGTTGGGTTGTTGTATGTAATTATTTGTTGGGTGTTTCTGTTAGTTTTTAAATTGTTCTTGGGTCCTTTATAATTTATTTAGTTTTAAAATAATACTGAAGTTTATGTTTGAATAAATGATTTAATATCGTCAGTCAAATGACAGAAACACGATTGTAAAAATTCTAGAGTTTGGCTGTATTTCCAAACGGTGAGCTTATCTGTATCCAGTTTTCCTTCAGTGTTTTTAAACATTCGTGGTTTTGTCATTAGACCGACGATTAAATCATGGATTATTTTTTTTAAAAAAGATTTGAAATTTTATGAAAAGGGATTTTTTTAAGGTGCGCATTGTATCTACACAAACTGCGAGCATGTAATTTTTTTATCAAAAATATTGACTTGATTTAATATCACATTCTTTCAAATGAATCTACAAAGGTTTGCAAGAGTAACAAAAATAAGTCGTCCAAAATTCCTTAATGAACTAATGATTATCAAAAATTTCATCCGGAAAAAATGGCATTTATTAATGGACGATAAAACTGCTTACAGTCATATTGATAAAGTGAGCAGTAACGTTTTATTTTTGAGGCAAAGCTCCCCCTTTTAGAAGTTGGGTTGTTGATACTGAACAGCCAATTTCTGTTCATTTCATTGAACAAGTCACCAAATCACCACACATGTTTTCCTTTACATCCCCACCCCGCTAATGACTCCCAGGGAGTGGTATTGGCTGCGTTTGAATAATGAGAATCCCCTCCTTTGTTTTTAACCTCCTCCCTCTCTGTGTTCCATGGCGGGGGACGATGCTACTACTACCAGGAAGTCAACTGTGGCGGGGATGGGGGGGACGTGAAGACTAATTCAATCTTCCTTCCGTAGAGATTGTAGAGGAAAAATCCTAAAAGAAGAGTAACCGTGGTTGGTGGGAAAGTGACGTATAGGACGTGTCTTTTTGAGTAAGGATTGGTTGAATAGAGTCCACAGTGGCGACATGAACGAGAGCAGTTCAAGTGCAATCGATTACAACAACCACCAATCACAATATTTGTCTAACTGTTAAATACAACAACCACCAATCATAATATTTGCCTAACTGTTAAATTCTGTATTTGTAACTGCAACATATATATTTAAACTCTGTTGCATTTATAATAGTTGCTTTTTACCGTGTACACCTTTACAGCATGTTTATGTTTTTATGAGTTAGTTATGTTTATGCTTGCTTATGTTTTTATGTTAGTTATGACTTGCTAATTCGAAGTATTAATTGCAAAAATAGTAGAGGACAAATCTTCAAAAGAAGCTGATAACTATGTTAAAGCATGGGTGAAAAAGTGACGGATATGGCCGAATATACCTTGTTGGAGTTAAGATTGCTTAAATACAGTCCATGTTTGCTAATTCGAAGTAGTATTGCAGAAAATCCCTATGATTACTAAGATAGTTGTTGGATTTAGTCCTGGTATTTTCATCACAGGCTCAGTTTGAAGATAACATATAAACTAAGATCTTCAACGTCCCAAAAGAGAATTCAGATCAGCAACTTCATGTTTATGAAGTATTCTAATTTTCAATATTCATGGGTTTAAAAATTAATTACGCTAAAGAATTTTGGACAGAATGTTTTTATCGCGAGTTCTTTTGATTTTTCTCTTATTGTGTGTTTCTTCGTCTTTGGTCTCTTATTTATCTTTTTACGTTGCGTAATTTATTGTACTGTAATCTGCTAAATAGTTTTATCTAAATATAAAAAATACTAAATATCCGCTAAATATATCTTAACTACTACGGCTTTTACCGCGCATTGAGAGGGAAACCGAAACAACCAATGGAATTACGGAAGCACAAGAATGAAATTTGTAAACTCACGTCATTTAAATCAACCCAATCATAAGACTCCAATACACAAATTCGCATTTTTCGGACAACGAAAAGCAATGGAAATACAAAACTCAATGTAATTATCCAAGAAAATCAAAATCATTCCTATAAGCCACTCTTCCACACATTCCACACTGCGACACAACTCACTAACACACATTCAGATTTTTTCTAAAACTTGGTTATCTGTGGTAAAATACCTCCATGCGGATGCTGGTAGGGGATTGTCATATTTCGAATGCGATAAGGTCTTGCCGGATAGGTCCGGCAGCTGGGTGGTAATTAATTACCGTGCCTGATTGTGATTGTCCGGGCGAAGTGTTCGAAAGGTCTTCCGGGGTTGTCACCAGATATGACAGTTGTGTCGGGTTCTGGGGAAAGGCTGGGACGTTTCGAGGGGTTAGGATCTGCGATGTGTTTCCTCTGCACTTGTATTCAAAAGGTTTGAATTTTTGTGCATTAACTGCAGAGAATACTGCAGATACAGACAATAAGTTATTGTCAGTTGAAAGTGAAATTTGTACCTGAACCCAAATGAACAATTTTATTATTTTATTTTATGCATACAATTACTTTTAATACTTTTATACTTTTTAATATGTTTTATGGTGGGGGGGGCAAACTTTACAATAAAATTTTAACCTTACATGAAAAAAGTTGACAGCTATACATAAAAATGCAATTAGGTAGTTAATGGGATATTTGAAGTTTTTTCTTCACATTAATAAACAAGAGTGGGAAGGGAAAATGCTTCTATTCTACGTTCAATTTAAAAATATCGTCAACTAGTTCTGTTTTAAACTAAAAATTTACTTCTTAAAGCAGTTTTTTTTTATTGGATTGTTGCAGGGGGCTTAGTTTCTTCATGCTTTCATTTTAGCCTTCCTTCAATCGGAGCTCCTTCAATCGGAGCTTCAATTGATATTCGAGACTCGAGGAAGGTTTTTTTTTTCATTATTTCTTTTAATAGACCTGATACATGCCCATTCCAATTTATTTGCCGTTTTTAAACTTATTTTTTAAAAAGTCCAGATTTTATCACCATATATTTTCTAAATAAGACAAAAATTTGAAACATTCAATTAATAAATATTTATTAGTGTAAAATCGTTAATTTTCGGTGTTTAGTTAGTATTTAATTCATTTTATAAAAAAAACACGATTTAAACCATTAATCGAAATAAAAACTACATCCCTTTTCTTACTATTACTCTGAAGAAAAACAAACAAAAACATTCTTCCACTTTCAAACTAACCCCTAAAAAACTTAAACGCTCTTCTTTTAAAAAGAACCATCACAAATCTCTCCGATGCCACTTTAATACAAAGTCATGTACCACCAAATCGAAAATAGCGAAAGTTTAAAAAAAACGCGGTGCCTGGTGCACCCTTATAAACAACTCAGCACCCTTAATGTCGCAAAAATTCTTCCGCTGAGCTACAAACCCAGGCTGGATGGACAATCAGACTAATTTAAGTGAAGCCATTTTTCGGTTATCGACGTACTTTCAGGACGTGATCAAAAAGTTCCCCCTTAACACGATCTAGGTTAAAAAATAGTTGCATCTGGAAATACGCGCAAAGATTATGGTTTTTGGCGGTAACCTTTGTTCGCCGTAAGCACGTATTTTCGTCATTTTTCAATTCGTAAGGAATGAAGAAAGTGATGTTGTGGTCAGTGGAATGGATTTGAAGGTGGACCATTTAGTAGTGGTGTGTATGGAAGTGGATTTTTATTTACGCTTGAGTAGGATTATTGTTTTGAAAACAAATAGAGCTATGTATACGCTAAGATATTTACTGTTTTTTAATTTGTGGGTATTGCAATTTATGTTAACTCTTTTTGCACGGAATTACTGTTTAATTTTAACTATTTACTATTGCCTATTAGGTAACTAAAGTTACGTTTTTCTGAAGAAATTACGTTACCTTTGTAGACTTTAATGGGCTAAAAACGTACAATTCAATCAAACAGTTTCACCTTTCCCCCATTTTCTCCAAATGAACAATGAAAAGTAAAACGGCGGCTTTTGAAGTGGTACTTACCGTCATTAGATAAATGGTAAAGTACTTACTGCAGATTTTATGAATATGATATGTTTTCATAAAATTGAATTTTTAAATCTATTCTATAACCAGGTCGTAAATAACATCCGAGTCGCCCCCCAATGTATTATTTTCAAAGATATTACAAAAAAAGGGGTCTCCACCAAAAGATACCGCCAGATAAAGACCAAGTTGATTCGGTTTTTGTACTACAATATTTGTTATAATCTAGATGACTGGCAGTAATGCAGTAGTAAATCAGCCCTATCTAGCGTGGATGTAATTTGAGGTTGCGTATGCGTGAGGGGCGTATCTTTACACCACTACCTTTCTAGACGTATGAAACCATTCGCAGACTGCTTTGCTGTTCGTTGTGCAGCGTTGGATACATTAGCGACGAGTTTGTAACAGTGGTCTAGTGCAGATTAGTAGAGAATCTGTGACAGTTGTAAGTTTAATTTAGTAGATTAAGTTTGGTGGGGTGTAAAAAGATAATATTTTCTAAACAAATGAATAGCCGACATTCCATTCCGAATTCCCTCTATTTTTTTAAATATAAAATTTTTCCAATTACAGAAATATAAATTTACAATTAATGAGATTATGAGAAAATAAGCACGTAGCCGTGACATTTTATCCAGGTTTCATTTTTGTATCAAGGTTTTTTTATCCAAATTTCATTGAGTTTTTCCATCCATAGATCCAATTTCAATAGCCTTTTAGGTTTCCGTTCTAACATTCCAATTATAAAAATATTTTTTTTAAAGAAGAATCAAAGAATTTCATTAGAGAAATATAATATTTTTGTCCATCTGTTCCACCCTCCTCCCTACCAGTTTTAGCTTCCACACTACGTTTATAACGTAAAAAGTGGAAGGTATTATAACCGTTCAGTCCGTCTGTCTGTCCGTAACCCACTTTCATAGCCCAAACTACAAATTCTACTGACAAGTATGATACGTCCAAAAATTCAGCGCATCGAAATTAGAATACATTGAAAATTTCAGAAAAGTATTCGAATTCGAAGTACTTCAACTATTTAAAAAAAAACTGCAAAATTTTATGCTCATTTAAAAAGCATAGGAAACCATTTTTATTCAAATTAAATCACAATTGCCCTTCGCAACAATCGCTCGAGAAACTTCAATTCTTTTAGACAATAAATTAAAATAAATTTAATTTTGTGACATCTATCAGTTTGAAATGACGTCAAATATATTTCGCTACGAGATTCTTTGTATGTTGATATGAAATATTTTCATTCTATTTAAAAGCTAGGAATATTACATATTTATTCTTTGAAATATAAATTAATTTTTGCAAACGATAAGTAATAATTATTGAATTTTCGAAATAAAATAAATTAAACTAGCCAAATTAGCATGTAAATGTTTAATATAGAATTAATGCTGTGTTTGGCGCCTTTTTACTTGTTAAATACCACTGTTGTGTGGAAGCGGGTTAAGTGACAGATTCTGTTACAAACCTACTTGTATACTTCACAGGGACACCAAGTGATGTAGGCACTTTTTCAGTTACCTAAAATTTATTATTTCCTGAACCACATTAAAGCTAAAATACTTTGCTATCTTGCGTGCATACTACTTCAATGCATTAAATGCATAGCACACTAAAGTAACTTAACAGCCTCCATAAAGTAGTAATAACGATCAGATTCTTTTTAAATGCTGTATTTTTCAAAGTTTAAAAGTGCAGCGTTTAGCGGTACGAAATTTAAATAGCTAGTAGAGTAAAGAAATCTAGTAAAGTACCATACTTAGGTAATAGAGGAATACGTTGAAAGTTATGATACAATGAGAAAATTATACTAATAGCATTCGATCTACTAATAGCATTCGATCGGTGATTGAACAAAACAAATTATAAGCAAAAGTGGGAAAATATTCTTTTAAACATATTTTGTTTGTTTTAGTAACAAATAACATTTAGTAATTTTGGTATTTATTTTTACACTTGTAGGAAAATATAAAAAAAATTGAAACCTGCGTTAAAGTGTTCCATAATGGTTTATTTATTTTTTCAATACACGCTCTGTCAATTAAATGCTTTTATAACTATAAACAGATTTAAAAATTGTATTTACTGAACGATTTATCTCCGTAAAAAAAGCTATTTAATGTTTTCATCAAAGCTGGAGACAGGTATGTCTCGCTTTGTAATTAAAAGTATATTGACAAACATTAATTTTAAGATCTGTCATCATAAATTTCAAACTTTACTAAAACTCGTAACTCATCTCAAACTCATACATGCTACACTCTTCAAAACAACCGATCCATTAATAATTTTCAGATCCTATTCGATGTCAAGCAAATATTCAGATGTTCAATGCGATGCATCATTAGTCACTCATATTTTTCAGACAATTTTTTTATGTATATATTACAAATATTGACTCTTATTTAAATTGATGAGAATATTTATTTAGCAATCTTCCCAAAATGTTCGGCATTGAAGCATCAACAGCTTTGAAATGTCTTCATTACTTAAAGTAAATAATTAACAACCGGTTCATATGCTCAAAACAGTAGTTCGGATCTGAATTTATTACACGTCTAGAAAACCTCATTCTGCATAAAAACTCCGGATCATTAAAAGTGTCTGACACTTATTTTAAAGTTTAAGCGACTATTAATTTCTAAATTTTACAAAGCAAAACCAAAACAGATGCTAACGACATCTAACAAACAGCTCCATCGATAACATCCTCAAAGCCGATCCCATATCATGTCCCCCTCTCAAAAAATCCCTCAAGAAAAAAACCGTGTACAAGATAAAGAAGATGCCTCAGCAACTCACGCATCTTATCTGGATGCAAAAGATTAATGCATCAGGGCTCGAGAAACCCCAGAGAGTAAAGAAGACGACTGAGATGCTTGGCGAGAAGCAAGTGAAGCCATCAGAAAGTCGCAAAGCAACCCTAATAAGCCCAAATAAACCGCTAAGTGTTACTTCCTGCTGAAACGAATGTTATTTCTTAAAAAGCGTTCAGAAAATCAAAAAATGACTATTTGCGTAGTTGTTGGCTGTAGCACGAGATCTGAATTTATGTAAGATGGTAGATATTCCCTTTATAGGTAAAAAAAGGCGTTGTAATTATAGTTTTTGTTAGGTAGACAAAAATCAATAAGTCGATCTAGTAAGTCTATACAAACTCCTCTGTAGAATAGCGCCATATACTTCTTCAAAAGTCATCCACAGGGATCTCAGATCATTGTAATCTGAGCGTCAAAATTGGTAGCGATAATGGCCACAAAGAAATGGCTCTCAGTTCTGGGGAAAATGACAAGCCTGCAGAGGCTTAGCAGCCAATAATGCAGCCCTTTTGGAAAAAGACTATTTTTGCTGTTGTAGTCTGTAACATAAGATCTAAATTTATAGAAGATGGTAGATATTTCCTTCACAGGTAAGAAAAATGTGTTGTAATTATGGTTTCTGTTGGGGAGTCAAAAATCTGTAAACGATTAGTAAGCCTATACAAGCTCCACTGCAGAATAAAGCCAAATACTTCGAACAGAAAATTTATTTGGGCCTACTAACAAATCAATCACTGCCCTCACTTGGCAAACTGGTTTCTATATTAGTTCTTACCCAGGCAGCCTCTCCATCTTCTTCCTAACTCTCTGAGAACCCCTCCCAGAGGTGGGTTGGGGAGCGCACGTCTGATCCCGGTCATTAGGGAGCAGGGGCAGGAGCAGGACTCACGCAGGAGCCAGCGGGTCACGCAGGATGTTAACGCCGTCACGCTTGGCTTGGGGAACCGCGGCATCTGCCTGCCTATTGATCCAACGAAAGGGTTAGAGGAAGGAAACACCACGTGCCATTTAAATGATTCGCCAAGAAAAAGTTTCCATCCTTTGGGCTAATGAAAGGTTTTATGCTACCAGCTTGGGATTCAAATCCTGCTGCTGTAGGGTTTTTTTAATGGTGACGGCTAAAGGAATGGTGTTTAAAATAATGGATGGTATCTTTACGCTCAGGTGTTCCTATTGAAAGGGTTTATTAATCTGAGAAAATATAACTGGTATTATAACCTATTTCGGTTTAGTTTACAGCATGGTTTTAGTTTTTATAAACTAATCAAGACTGCGCAGGGTACATTTTAAGAAAAAGAGCCTTAAACAATACTGTGTGTGGCAATTAGAAAATGACGACTTCATAATCAAATTACCTACAACAATATTAGTTTGCATGATACTAAGATCTTATGTTATTTGATGTATATTGATCCAACCAGGGAAAGGGTTGTGTGCAGAGAAAGGAAATTCCACGTGTCATTTAAATGATTCGCCACAGCCAAGAAAGTTTCTATCTTTTGGGTTAATGAAAGGTTTTATTCTTCCAGCTCGGGATTTCTTTTTTAATAGTGACATCAAAAGGAACGTTGTTTAAAATAATGTATGGTATATTTACGCTCAGGTGTTTATGATAAAATGATTTATGAATCTGACAAAAAATATAAGTGTTATCATAAACAATTTTGGTTTTGTTTACAGCATGGTTTTAGTATTTCTTGACTATTCAGGGTACATCTTGTGGAAAAAAGAACTACCACCTTAACTACAATTGGGACTGGAAATGAAAGGACGACATCAAAATATGAATTGCCCACAACAATAATTTTTTCACATCGACTAAGCTCTTCTGTTATTTGATGCCTATTGATCCGGCCAGGGAAAGGGTTATGTGCAAGAGGAAGAAATTCCAAGTGTCATTTAAATTATTCGCCACAGCCAAGAAAGTTTCTATCTTTTGGGTTAATGAAAGGTTTTATGCTACCAGATGGAAATCCCGAGCTGGAAGCATGAAACCTTTTTTTTAATGGCAACGGCAAAAGGAACGGCGTTTAAAATAATGGATGGTATCTTTACGCTAAGATGCTTAGAATGAAAGGATTTATTAATATGACTAAATGTAACTGATTATAACCAATTTCGGTAGAAGCTTTTTGGCTTATAGTATTTTTTTAACTATTTATGGCACATCATGGAAAGAACCTTAACTACTATTTTCCCTGGCAATGAAAGGAGAACATCAAAAATATGAATTGCCCACAACAATAACATTTTGAATATCCACCTAATCTCGTCTATTATTTGATGACTATTGATCCAGCCAGGGAAAGGGTTGGAGGACGGAAACACCACGTGCCATTTAAATGATTCGCCAAAGAAAAAGTTTCCATCCTTTGGGCAAAAGAAAGGTTTTATGTTTCCAGCTTGGGATTTTCATCTTGCTGGACCTTTTTAATAGTGATGGTGTTTAAAATAATGGATGATATCGTTCCGCTCAGGTGTTAAGCATGAAAAGATTAAAAAACTGACGAAAAATATAAGTATTATTATAACCAATTTTTTTTACATATCCCTGGGTCAAAATTAGACCAGTTCTATAATGTTTGTGACCCTGAGAAAGTCCAAAAATAAAAGTGGGTCATCGTTGAATAACCAATTTTGGTTTAGTTTACAGCATGATTTTAGTTTTTCTAAACTACTCAGCGTAGATCTTGATAGAAAAACCTTAAACATTTGTGGCTAGCAATGAGAAAAGGACAAGATCACTATATTAATTGCCTTAAAAAATAAATTTTGCTCATTCACTAAGCTCGTCTATTATTTGATGCATATTGATCAGGGAAAGGGTTATGTGCAAAAGGAAAGAAACACCACGTGCCATTTAAATGATTCGCCACAGTCAAGAAAAAGTTTCCATAATTTGGGCTGAAAGGTTTTATGCTTCAAGTTTGGGATTTCCATTCTGCTGGAGCCAACATTGTATATGCCTGCTCATTTTATTCTACGGAAAAGGTTATTAATTAATGAAAAATTTGAAATTTTGTTTATACAGTACTACATTTATGAAAATATAATATGTTGAAACTAACCAAAATGGACTGATTTTTCATAATAATTATGTAGTTTAGAAAAATTAAACTAAAAAAATACTATATCTAGCTGTCAAACAAAGAAAAAACCTATATCATTTCGGATTAAGAACTTCAATTCTAAGCACAAATACCCATTCCTCGTTTGAATAAATATTTGTGGACGAAATTTGCGCCAAAAACTTCTTCCCCCCTCGCTCGCAAAATTTCAGTTGAACCGTGGCCAGGAATTAATTGCGTCAGTTTCCACTCGGCTGTTTTCACCTCCTGTCGCTTTTGAAACATCCCAAAATAAAATTCGATTAAGATCGCTGACTTTTCCTCGTTAGCAGTCGGTTCACTATCAAAGACCTTATGAAGGTTTATGATCGATGTTTTATTTTTAAACTGGATGCTTCGAAATTTAGCGCTTTAATATTTAGAAAAGACAGTTAGACTTTAAAAAAAATCAAAAACCTAAATAATAAAAAGAAAGCTTCTTTTAAACTTAAACTTAGTTGAAACCCATGTGATGGTTCACACCATCTGGAGCTGCAAAATGGTTTCAGACAGACAAAATGACAGACTGACTAATGTTCAAAAAACACTTTTTTCTTAGAACAAGCACGTCCAAAACGTGAGGAAAATACAAAATCTCCCTTTCAAATATTCGATACCGTCACAATACTTTCATTACCTTATATTTAATAGAAAATAATTTAAACTAGAAAATAGTTATGAAATAATAAATGATATAAATTCCATGAGCTCAGAAAAAAAATTATTTAACATATATAATGACTTTACAGCTACTCGGTAGCACAACATATAGCGCGTCAGTCTATCGTATGTATGTTCGGAATGTATTCTTTGTAACAATGACTTTGACGTAAGATGTATTATAAAATTGTTTGATGACTTCAAAAATGTTAATATAATTTTATGTAAATAAATTATGACTTCAGTTATATCAACTCAATGAGAAAATGATCCCTTTACCTTCAGTAAGTGTTACTACTGTGTTTGGTTTAGTTGCTTGAACGAGTTTGTAAAGATATTTTCAAATTGTGCTCATTACCTAAAACAAATGTTGTCGCTGTTTAACGTTAAGTTTTTTTATACATTTTTTTTTCAAATTAAAAGCTATTAAAAACCACAGAGTTCCGTATATTTTGTAAATTTAATTTGTAGTTTTTTTAGAAACTTTTATGAGCTTTTCAAGCTGTTGTAATGAATTAAACTAATAAAAAATGCATATATGGCATATACGTATGAAATATTCACTCATACCAATAGAGTAAAACCACCACCAAAACACAATTTCCCGTTTTGCATATAAAAGATTCTAGTATTTCACGCTTTTTTATAATGTTGAACAAAAATGCCCCTTTCATTTATACTTTATCCATCTTAAATCCATTCCGCGCATCCACTTCCATTGTATTAACGTTACGCTGAAAATGCCCCAAAATTTTCAATACTTTGCACCACATCTAGAAGGGCGGTATTCGTATCCATAGCTACTTCCCGCCAAAAAACGTTCCAAAGTGGGTTTCCGCGCGAAAAGTTCGTAAATTCAAACCAAATTAGTCCTGGGGATCCATTCAAAAGACGGTATGGGGGGGGGGGGATTCTAACCACCCCCGTTCTACAATTTATCCCCTTCCCCCCACACTTATATATAATAAGTTTTTATTATTTCTAGAATATTTTTTTTTCTTCGTTACCATGGAGATATCCTGGACTCCGTATGACGCCGCGTCGGAAGGCAGGCGCCATACGGGAAAGCGAGGAATGATAATAATAATAAAAAGGGCGCCAATTCTTGGGGCTTTAATGAAATCGAATTCTCACTTTATTCTTTTTTCTTCCTTCCTTTAGACGGGATGGATCGGTTACTAGGCGGGCGGATAACCCTTTTTTCTTAGGTCTTTTCTTGGGAATAGGAAGAATAGTGTGGGGGAAAATGGCGTATCGGAAAAATGTGAATTTTCGAGATCCAACTACAGTAGAAATTCGATTATCCGAAGCGTTTCTGATTATCCGAATTTCAGAAAAAAAATTCTCTCTGCCATTTTGCTAATGCTTTTCTTCGTTAGATGATATGCCTATAGTATTTAATTTTTTTTTTGTCTGACCAAAATAATTTCTAAGCATGACATCCAACAAAGACGAACAGTAACGGATAGGCCGGGAATAAAAATTTGTCTCTTGTAAGCTTTTGTACAAATTAAACTGCTTTTATTTTATGTGCTCATCTGTAATTTATGTGAATTATCTTTTGATATATTTCAGTAAACGTTCAATATCTATCATTCACTATGGCTTCTAAATGAAAACGGGCTTTGTTATAGATAGAAGATGAACTAAAAATTATAGAAAGCATTATATTATATATTATAGATATTATCATGTTTGCATATTATGTATGCATGTTATTTCTTTTGGTTGGGGACGACTTAAACTAAAACTAATCTCGCAGCCCAACAATACCTTAAGAATTTAATTCATATATGTATACCCTTTTTTCCGAAACACTAATTATCGGAATTTCTGATTATCCGAATGTGGTTGGTCCCACTTGCATCGGATAATTAGAATTCTACTGTTCTAAGATGTTTTAAATTTTAATATCTAACGATTGAAGTAAATCTTAAAATAACCTGTAAAGAAGTGGGGATACAGTTAGCAGATTCTTTATTTTCTATAACTCTTTGGCGTAATATAATCAAATTATTTCATTAGCAGCGGACCAAAATTAGATGTGAATAAATAGAGACAAAAAACTTTTGTTTACAATTAGGTGCATTAAATAATTTTCCATTATAAGGTTAGGAGAGTTTAGCAATAGGTGTTGACTTTATCACAGTAAATATAAAACTATCAAATCTAATTAGTAGTTTTTATGATAAATAAAATTAATTCCATTCCTTTAATGAAATCCAGTTTCATATTAATAGTAAATTATCATATTTATAAATTAGTAAAGTTTACTTATGAGTTGAATTAAAATTACAATAAACGTAAAAAAATACTGTGCATTGTTATGTAATTGCATTTTTTAAAAATAATTATTAATTAATTTGGTGATGTACACTGAACTTCTTCATAATTAAAACGCTTAACTTCGCTTAACATCCAAATCCAAAAATATCTTCAGAAAAATTGTGTTTTGCTGATATACCACTTTACCGGGAAGCGTGCGATATTTTAGCCCGACAAACAACAGAGGAATAAACAGTTTTGGGTGTTCTCTCGAGGTAGCGTTTTCAATATCAAGGAACTTTTCTACCACGCCTTCCATGCCCCGAACGCCCATTTTTTCATAACCTGTGCATTGTTGGAAGAGTTTCGGCTAATTGGTGGAACTATGTAAGGATGTCTTAAAGTGTTTTAGAAGAAAAGCGTTATTTGCGTGGAAAAACAAGACGAAATATTTTGTGAAAGTTTCAAAGAGTTGTAAACTTTCAGGCAAGGGATAATTATCGTTTCTTCCAAAAACAATGTTATAACTTTTTCGTAAATTCCAGGTAAATGTGAAATATATTACAAAAGATAAAATGGTGCATTTTGAAAATGAATGAATTTGAAAATGGTGATTTATATACACGAGAAAAATTTGCTTTTATTGTAGAAACTTTTTTGCCATTTTGCACAAATTTTGCACATTGTATTTTGAACCAGTTTCCAGAATGTTATTTACAAATTGATGTTGAGTGCTGAAGGGATTGTCTATTTCACTTCTAACTTTTTGTCTATTTTAAGCTAACCTCACTTACAATAATTTGAAGAAAGTTGCAACACAAATAAAATCTAGTCATAAAATTGATGGAAGCAATAACAAAACAAGATAAAAGAGGATATTAGCTTATAAAATCTGTGAATAAAAAATATTTCATGATTATTGTGTATACAATAGTCTTTTATGTAAATGTATTATAAAGGATTTTATATTATTTTTTTCTGTATTCCCCATGCATTATTTTTTGTATCCTTTTGAAGAACTTTTTTACACAACTTCAGTATATATACATCACCAAATTAATTGCTAATGATTTTAAAAAATGCAATTACATAACAATGCGTATTGTTTTTTACGTTTATTGTAATTTCAATTCAACTCATAAGTAAACTTTACTAATTCATAAATATGATAATTTATTATTAATATGAAACTGGAGATTGCATTAATTCATTAAAGGAATGGAATTAATTTTATTTATCATAAAAATTTCTAATTAGATGCGATGGTTTTATATTTACAGTGATAAAGTCAACACCTAGTGCTAACCTTATAATGGAAATTATTTAATGCACCTAATTGTCAACAAAAGTTTTTTGTCGCTATTTATTCAAATCTAATATTGGTTCGTTGCTAATGAAATAATTTGATTAGATTGCGCTAAAGAGTTGCTTTTCATTAATATTTCTCAAAGTAGATTTGAGATTTTTTTTTATTGTGCTGTTCATTTATAAACTTATTTACAATACATCCGCATATATCTAGAGTGTTACCCTACTAATATTTTGATCTGTATCACTAACACACCTTAGCGGCAGTGAGCCCAGTCGGTTAGGCATTAGCATTGCATGCGGAAGGTCCCAGGTTCGGGTCCAGGCATCGCCAAAATAACTGCCGACCTATAAACGGCACATGCAGCCAAAAATGTCCAACGAATAATACCCCGTGTAGAGGGAGTGCACGTTAAATATGCTTCAAATTCCCAGTGCTGCGTACGATGTCACCCTTAACGGTTGCGTTGGGTGCCTATTCAGGATCGGCTCGTCACCTGACTGTGGTTCTAAATTATGACGCCTGTCGCCAATAGCCCTCGTGTAACTCTAGTGCGACGATAATTCAAACTAACCTAACCTAACTAACACACATCAGTGGTACAGTAGTTGAACAGAATAGGTGGTTTAAAGGCATTTGAAATTTGCAGCTTAGCACTCAACGTCAGTGAAAATATTAAGATTTTTAAAACCAAATGTTTATTTTTGCCATTATCTAATAATAAACTACACTCTTAAAACTAAAGAGTGAAATCTACTCCTATAGGAGAAGTGCATTTTCGGCACCGGAAAGGAGTGGAAATTAACTCAGACTGAGTTAAAACCGCTCGTTTTAAGAGTGTAAGACGTAGATTGTTTTCTTTTATTTCTTTTATCCACTCGAAAAAAGAGTGAAATAAACTCCTATAGGAGAAGTGCATTTTCGGCACGGAAAGGAGTGGAAATTAACTCAGACTGAGTTAAAACCGCTCGTTTGTTTTAAGAGTGTACTGGGAATACAATATTTGAAAAATAGACACACACACTCCTTTTGTAATGGATATATTAAGTAATAGAGTTCCAATACTTTCCTTTAAACTGAAACATAGTTTATTTTACGTTATCCCTCAGAGGGATACGGACGTTTAATCATCACCAACCAGGCATCATCCCATCACCTGACTGTCACATTTTCCAGCAACACACATACTTTAAAAAAAACTAAGTAAAATGTTATAATTTTACTAAATTTTAAAGTTTGAAGTATTGGAAAGTCGTTTCTAACTATCTGCTACAGAAATACAATTTTGAAAAATGTAAGAAAATTAATCTTTCCATTAAAAATGAAAGTTTTATTCTCGTGCAGTGAAAACAGTTTTACACTTCAGCTAATTGTCTTACTCCTCAGAGGGTTGTTTATATCATAAACCTTCTAAATATGACAAAAGAAAATCGTATTTTTGCAGTCCTTTCATAAAAGTGCTAAAATTATTACTAAAGTTAGTTTTCAATAGTTCTTTAACTCGATTTTTTTTATTAGTATGGTATACGTAACAGTATAATATACCTGATAAAACAGAACAGCATTCCTAATATAGTAGTATTCCTAACATACATTACAGTAATAATCCTTATAATACAGTATTACAAAAAAAACTGAGAAAAACCAAATCCATTTCCGAAACCGGACCTTCCGCATATCTACCTTCACGGCAGGAATAAATGTCCCGTGGCCTTTTTAATGGGTCGCGCATGGCGGGTCAGGGCACAAATAAAAATTAAGAGAGGAGTTGCGATTATTGCCCGGCTTCCCCTCCGAGGCAAATTAATTGGCTGGCAGCCCCGTTGCCTAGGTAACGTCACCCTCTTTTCCCGTTTTATAGCTGCGTCCTTTAGAGAGCAGTCTGCTTATCTTCTTTTTCTTATTTTCGTTTTCTTAACTGGGATTTTTTTCTTCTGTTTTTTGAGAAAAAGAATTGGGTGAGATGACGCGCCTTGGAATTAGAGGGCTCATGGGGATAGGGGATGGCGGAGCCTAGGGGATTTTTTTTTTTGTGAAAGTTTTTTTTATTTTGTAAACTGGTTCAATCTGTTCGGTGTAGGAATTTATTTGGGTATGTTGGGTGAGTTTTTTTAAGAGATACGTATCAATTCTTCATATGGGTCGGGTTATGAAATTTGTCCCAACATAATCTTAGTCTAAAAACATGCATATTTTAGAAGAAGGCAAGATTTTTTCCATTATTATTAAAGATAAATATACAATAGCTTAAGTCCAACTGAATCAAGAGTTATACTTATTTGGTAACTAAGCAAACTGTAAATTGGTATTGGATGAAAATAATTGTAAAATCTTGCTTTCTTGTAAAGTACGTATCTTTATATCGTATTTATATCCATGTGGAGGGTCGAGTTATGGAATTTGTTACAACATAATCTTCTTTTAAGGTATCCGCCTACGTTAAAATACCTATTTTTAATGAAATTCAATTTAATTATTTTATTCTTTAACTTTATAGCCCAACTATTCTAGTTTCCAAAACTGTAAGAAGTTTAATTTTACGTCATCTAGAAACGAAGTTATGATTATTTTAAAAATTGACAAAAGTAGTCGAATTCAACCGAAAGTCTTATTTCGAAACCGAAACTAACTTTTTAGTTGCTTATATTTAATTAGTAATTGTTTTTTCTTAGTTTTTTTTAAATTAAATTTTAATTTATAAATTGTTATAGCAAAGCCACATTAAGTTTCTTTGGTATCAAGTTTTGCTTTAGTAATCTGGCAATATAAATGATTGATTGGTTACTTTTTCAAAACACGTTTGTTTGCAGAGTAGAAATTTCAGAACACGTTTAGGAGAAACGTAAATTTTGCTTTACAAACCTATACCCAAAACATGATTTAACAAAAAGTTTTATAGATATCTTCAAAACAAATTTTCCAGCATATTCAGCAAACTGTTTTACAGGCAATGAACTAGAATCATACGGTTCTATATGTAATTTCATTTTTATAGCTGGTTTTTCAAAGTAACAATTCTAAAAAAATGCAATTTTGAACGAAAACCCTGAGTATTGTGTTTCGACGAACACAAAAAATTAAAAAGGATCAAAATTTATTAAAAAGGAATTTTTATTCTAGATCTTTGTACTTTTTGTTTATATTTTATGCATATAAGTGTTAAAAATATGTTTAAATGCTTAATAAATAAAGTTTTTCAAAAAAACTGTCTCGTACGTAGGCGAATACCTTAATAGAAAAACATACAAATTGTAGAAGAAAGCAAAATGATTAGAATTATTATCAAAAATCTATTTACAATTTGCTTAATTACAACTAAATGAAAACAGTTACACCTTTCTTTTCAGGAAGAAGTAAGAATGTATTTCTTAATTTTATTTATTTAACTATTTAGTTATTAATAGTCTGCTTTTTAAACTTTAAGGGGATACGGTACCCAATAATTGGTCAAAATATCGATTTTTCAGTTTTTACTTCTTATTATTCACAATATCTTTCTGAACATTTACTGAAAGTTTCATAATGATATCTTCTGTAGAAAAAAGTTATTAAATATTTCCTTTAGTCATTTATATAAGTTTGAATGCGTATTTCGTCTGCTTTCAACCTTTTTTTCTCTGTTTCGCGTTTTTCAATCCTTGTGTTTAATAAATCCTAAAGCCTTTTTGCTAATTAAGTTAGAATTTTGAAATTTTTAACCTTTTTTTTATATAAATGATGCACAAAATTGTGCATGGAATAAGGTCTATGTATAGTTGTTTTGTAAAAAAATTTCGAATTCAATAACTTGATTTTTTTGTGATTTTCAGTATAAATACATGTTACTTTTAACTGTAGCTCACATTTTAAAATCCATAAACAGTTTTTGAACAAATAATACTACAAACAAACTATAAAAGTTTAGTGGAGTTATTCTCAAAATTGAAAGAGGAGTAGCGTTTTAAAAAAGTTCAAAATTTTGACTTTTTTTTAAATAAATGAAAAACTACTTGTAAATATTTGTTAGAAAATGTTTATTTAGAGTTAACATTATATAAAACCACTATAATTTACAAGTTTATGCTATTACTTCTAGAAATAATGTTTTGGGTACTGTATCCCCTTAAGCTTGAATAACTGCATTACATTATTTCGATAAAACTGCTACGACTCCTTTAAAATATTACTTAGGAAATCATAGAATTGAAGTAAAATATCGCTCAATATAAAAAAAAACTAGCACATATTTTTAAATTCATTACTTAAATTAAATTTATTAACAAATGTTCTATAAGTGTAATATTTTAACGTTAAATACAAAAAAGCAACTCAAATTCCTATTTAATAAACTATTTTTTTCCTAATTAAAAAGCGATGTAGGTTTAAAGGTGCTGTTTATGACTACTTGTGGTTGCAATTTTTTCACTTTTTTTTGTTATCTTTTGATTGTGTTATAGTAGTTATTTGCATAAAATGAATAAAAGTAAAATTATTTCTTTAAATATCACCTTTATAACGCCAATAATCAGAAATGACGAAAATAAATGAGTTCTTTAACTTCAAACACAAAATTGAATAGCCCCGTTTTCGTGTCTTCTCAGTAATTTCATATTCTCAAGGCTGTCTGGATTGCCGACCTTTTCCGATCTTTCAAAGGGATCTACACATGTCTACACCGATACTAAATGAAAACTCAAAATTGACTAAAGCTTTTGAAAATGAGCTTTTAGAAAATTTCAGGTGCTTCCGAAATGGGCGTCTCTCAATTGCGTAACATTTTCTTCAAAGGCTTTAAGACTGTTTGTCTGATAAGCATTGAGAAATCTATTTGTTCAAGTGCAATTTTATAAAAATATGTATCTAGGGGCATAAAATTGAGAACATTGCGTATACTGGATTCTGATTTTTTTTATGTAATCTACATTTTGTAAAGTTTTTTTTGTAATTTTTAAATAAATCAATTTTCACTTTTATGTTTTTCTAGAAAATGTCAAAGAAAGGTTTCCTTCCGTAAGAAATTAGTATTTATTTTCATAAAAGTAGGTTAACTCTTTTTTTGTTAGTTTGAAATCTTTTATATAATTTTTAAATATAATGGTACAAATATATTTAAAACTATACCACTATTTGCTTGTGAATTTCAACTTAATTATTTAAAAGAACAAAGATAATGTATTTTTTTTAATTACTGAAAGTTTTAGATATTTACAAAAACAAAGAGTATGGAGAGAGAGGGGGGGGGGAATATAAATAATAATTATGTAAGTGAAAATCAATAATGTTGCAATGCTTTAAAAACTAATGATTTTGTTATTATTAAATTTAGTCCCACATCACAGTTTTAAACTTCACTTATTCACAAATAGCAACTTCAATTGCCTAAACAACATAACTAAATTTTAAATTCCTACACGAAAAAACTGACTTTCCCACCAACGAACCAAACCCTCCACGGCAACTTATAAGACCCAAATCCTCCAATAATAGGGCAAAATAAATCTAAAAATACCCTTATCTGGATCCGATATTTTCTTCGCTAGAACGCTTATGCTCGCTAGATTAGAGCCAAGAAATTAAGGCTCGAGATATTTTTTCGCCCTTAGAAACCCTAACAGCGAAAAGGTACTGTCAACTGAGTGACGTTAATTGGTGGCCCTATCCCACCCAACAAATCCACCTACGCTTTGGTCTTAAGAAACCAAAGGTAAGACCAGACTAGTTTCCGAGGAGACATCCTGTGCCTAGGTTCCCAATTAGAAGGCAAAGCTCTGCCATCCACTGGCGTTTCCTTTTAAATTTCATCCTTTTGTGGCGTGGTTTAGTGTTCAAAGTGGTTTAAGTTTACTGACACATCTGTTTTCTTATCTAAAGTGAATATTAAGTTTGGTTTGCTTCGCATTTATAATATAACCTTTAAATGTAACCATAACTCAAAATTTATATCAACTCCTACTAACTACACACTCTTAAAACAAGAGTGAAATCCACTCCTATAGGGGAAGTGCATTTTCGGCACTGGAAAGGAGTGGAAATTAACTCAGACTGAGTTAAAACCGCTCGTTTTAAGAGTGTAGGACGTAGATTGTTTTCTTTTATTTCTTTTACCCACTCCGCAAAAAGAGTGAAATCCACTCCTATAGAGGAAGTGCATTTTCGGCACGGAAAGGAGTGGAAATTAACTCGGACTGAGTTAAAACCGCTCGTTTGTTTTAAGAGTGCACATATATACAATAAACAAGCTGCATACCATGTCGTCTTGCTTTCTTTCCTCGTTGTTCCGATGCTTCGAATTATGAAATACAAACTAAAACTGTCTTAATGAGTTGAATTATGTTTTTTAAAAAAAATGTATTGTACATTATTTGCTAAACCATGTGGTTAACACCATAGGTGATTTTTTGGTTAGGTGTGATATTAATGGAGAATTAGAAACACACGTCAATTGTGTAATAAACTTTAATAAGTAGCACATTGATGGAATAAAATTCGACTGTTAAAGTTGTAAAATAATTAGATAGGCGAACCAATAATAGGGTGCAATATGCAAATTAAAGTAAACCCATGAACCACCAAAGAAGTAAATTGGGTGTCTTTCAACTAGAAATAATAATATAGCATCAATTATCACTTCAAAGATTTTATTAAAAGTTATTAAATGTAAAAAAAAATCTTACTTCTTTTTTAAAGAATTACTTCCCAGAACTTTTACCAACACTTTTGAAATACAAACCAAAAATATACTAGTATTTTAATTTTAATTGGGTTTTACGGCGTGGACTGAATTTTGTCATGCCCTTACACTCTTAAAACAAAAGAGTGAAATCCAATCCTATAGGGGAAAGTGCATTTTCGGCACCGGAAAGGAGTGGAAATTAACTCAGACTGAGTTAAAACCGCTCGTTTTAAGAGTGTAGGACGTAGATGTTTTCCTTTATTCTTTTACCACTCGCAAAAGAGTGAAATCCACTCCTATAGGGAAGTGCATTTTCGGCACGGAAAGGAGTGGAAATTAACTCAGACTGAGTTACAACGGCTCGTTTTTTTTAAAAGTGTAAGTGGTCAATATTTGTCAATTTTACTACTGCAAAATATAACACTGCTTCAATAAATAGCCTCACATTAAATCATGGCTTTATACAATCATTATACCATTGTTTCAATAAAGACTCTAAGTGTTTTTTCTTCTGTTGTTTTCGTCATTTACTTATTATTTCTTCGCAAAATTTGCCGTAATAAGCTTCTGCCTCGACAATTTACCAGGCGTTTCCAAGACACCACACTGCGGAATCTTCTTAGAATTTGTTTGAGATTTTTTTTTCTGTGCGTTTTGCTCAAATCTGTGGAGAAATTAGTCAAGTGTGTGTAAAATGCGGAGAACGTGATTTTAAAGAGCGCAGAAAAATGATTTTTCAGTGTCGCTATAATCGCCAATAAGTCCTTAAAGTAGCGAATTTTTCTGCTTTTTGGTTACCCACTAGTGCGGAAGTTAGAATGAACAAATGTTACCCTGCATATTGAATAGGGTCGCATCTAACATATTAATTCAATGGGAGAAACGCCCTTTTTCCTCGTGAAGTGTGGATAGTATCCCAGGTTATAGAAGGATCAGTAATCGGTGTTTTGATGGGCACTTTAGCGTAAAGTTCAATATTGAGGAATGAAATTCTTATGATAAAATAGATAAATATATTTTAATTGAAAAGTCACTGTTCTTTATGTTTTAAAAATTAAAGTTTAAATAGATTTAACCCTTTCAACAAAGAAGTATAATTCTAATACTTGTCTACCGCAATATTTAAAACAAAAAAATTATCAAGTGTGCCGAAACTTATTCAATTAAAGTATCTCTTAGAATAATTATTAATTATTTAGTGTTCGGGCGCTGGGGAGCCCAGTTGGTTAGGCATTGGCCTAGCATGCGGTAGGACCCAGATTCGGGTCCGGGCATCTCCAAAATAACTGCCGACCTATAAACGGCCCGTGCAGCCAAAAATGTCCGACGAATAATACCACGTATGGCGGGAGTGCACGTTAAATATCCTTCAAAGTCCTAACGCTGCGTACGATTTCGCCCTTAACTGTTGCGTTGGGTGCCTACTCAGGTGTCGGCTCGTCACTTGACTGTGGTTCTAAAATACGACGCCCATCGCCAATAGCCCTCGTGTAGCTCTAGTGCGACGATAATTCAAACTAAATTAAAATATTTATTCTTGTTGGGAAACTCTTGTCTCTTGGATACCATTTACAAACAAGGGGCATTTCTGATTTTAAATATTTAGTTAACCTGAATAAACATTCAAATATTCATTTATGGATGAATATAGATGAATATTTGAATATTAAATTGGGTTCATCTTCTTCGGAAATAAAACCGTATACAGACCTGCATTGAAACTGTCATAGTGCAGGCTATAATTACTTTCATATTGCCAGCTAGATAATTTTCGGAAAGTTTAAATATGCACTTCAAAGTTAATTTTAATGAAATTGGTATACTTTAAATACACATTACGGAAAGCAATTTGTATTTTACCCTGATATCAATTATAATACAGTATAATTACAAAAAAAAACTTATGCTTGTAAAAATTTGTATGCATCTTTCATGACTAAAAACAATAAAATATTACGTTAGAAAAAGCTCAATTATATATATTTACATTTTTGACATATTTTGTGATTCTTTAAATACACCATGTTTTATTATTTTAGTTTCAGAACCCTTTCTCTAAAACATTTATTATAATAGGCTTATATTACAATTTTTGGCGAAGTTTAAATCACTTAACACAGTGAAGTTTGTATTTATTCTTAAAAAAACATTTCCGTATTTTATTAATAAAACACAAGTAGCACAACTGCTTACCGACATCATTCCGATATTGATTTAATTGTCATACGATATTGAGAGTTAATCGCACGATTTTGTTTGAATGCAACTTATAAAAAATTACAAAGCGTGAGCAAAAAATGAAAATAGTCAATATTTTTAATCCTAATGATTATTTCAAAAAGTAAATGGCAACAAATACAACTACTACTTTTAATCATCTCTCTTTCAATACCACGTTTCAAAAACTATTCCTATCCTGTTTAAGAAGATTTAAAGCTCTTGTCATCCCCCCCCCCCCCCCCCCGATAAGCGGATTACTATTTTAAAACTCCTTGATAAGCAGCCTCGATACTTACAAACCCTTAGCTTCATTTGCAGGTGAAAAATCTGTATTTGCTAATATATACTAAATGGCATTATAAGCAAACAAATTTTTCCAGTTTTTTTCCTTCTTCAGTCTTCATCCTCCTCTCTTCTTTGCCCAACTTGAGAAAAGGAAAACATTTTTGATTGCGTTTTGAGAGAAATAACAGAGGCATAAGCTCCCAGAGAGCGCACAAAAAAACTCTACTAGTCTCTTCTTCTGCTATTCGTTTTTGTGTACTGGAAAAACAGCTCAACAGAGGAAACAAGTAAAATTACTATTTGCTGAGCCGGAAAAATTTCACCTCACTTGTGATTTTTTTTTTGTGTCTCCTTTTCTGGATAAAAAAAAAACTTTGATTTTTTTTATATATATTTTCATGACAAGAGCAAATAAACTCGACAAAATGAATCTCAAGCATTTAGGAAACGGAAAAAGAAAAAAAATGGGTGTGTGCGTTTTTTTTAGATATTTATTGTTATTATTCATCTCGGTTTGTTGTTGCCACCCGTCTCTCAAAAACTCCGCCGTTGCCACCTCCTCGACAGAAATTCATAATTACAGCCATAAGAACTAATCTCCGACAATCGACTGCTGACGTGTGCTTGCTGGAACTTAGAGGTCTTCCCGGTACAACACAGATAAACAATTCTTCGTTTTTACATGTGAAACGCTAAATATAAAAAGGGTTCAAGTTCTGAGTGATATTTCCTCACATGTTTCTCCCCACACTAAAATATTAAATATAAGAAGCGTAGTGAGAAATTCTTCAACGGGCTTGACCTCATTTTGCATTTAGTGATTCAAATATGCATTTTTTATCCCACGCGTTGTCTCTTGCTGAAACTTAACGAAGGCAAGCAATTCTTTCTCGCCTAGGTAAAAATTGTCATTGTCATAGAACGCTTCGGTGGTTCCTTCACCGGATTCAGTTCCTACTGATGGAAGGGCCCTTCTATTGTGATGATAAAACGGAGTCCTGAATAGCGTTTTTTTTTCTCCCCCTCTACTATTTTTGTTATTTGTATATTTATTATTACACTTCTTTCCTCTTACCACATGCTTTTCGCCTCCGCTGCTTTACATAATTGCTTAAGGCTTACGGCCCAGATGCAAAAGTTTTCATTAAAATCCAAAAGAATCCTCCCCTTTTTTTCCACGTTTTGTTTACTTTCATATTTGTAATTTAAATGACTCTTTTCCTTTGGACGCGCTGAGGTCACAAATACAGTCATTGTGACGAGGCTAGGCCTTTCTTCTAAAAGCGACAATGTATTCATTAAAATTTTAAAACCCAGCGACGCGCTAAGCAGCTGGTTCGAAATTTCTCCCTTTTTTCTTTTAATTTTATTCTCTTGAGTTTTATTTACGAAAATGGAATCAAACCCCCGACACAAAAGATATGAAAGTAGTTATTCTCGCTTTTTTTACTTTCTTCTTAGCAATGACTTTCACCTCAGAGAGAATTGTCGATGTGAATTTGATCGTAATTTACGAAGAGTCTGCTCTCGTTCGTTGAATATTTTTGTCATATTCTCATGAATTTTGAATTAATTTTTTTCTTTTGACTTTTCGCTTTTCGTTAATCCAAAAAATGACAAAAGTACCAATCACGTGTAGAATACGACTCTTTGGGAGAGGGAGGTACTGTAATTGCTCTTATTAAAGTTAATTAATATTATGCAAGAAAAATACATTAACTTTTTTTTAAAATCTTAACATTCAACTGTTAAAAATACTCTTATTTTTGAACATCTTTGTTTTAAATATGTATAAAAGTGTATTTAATTATTTATAAATGATTATAAAATATTTTTACGTTAGCTCATTTATGATGAGAAAGGTAAATAGGTCGCATTTTAGTCGTACATTAAATTTCATTTGTACATAGCCCTTTAAGACCGGCTATCAGATGGCGCTGATTTAAGTTTGAGACTAAGGCATTTTTTCAATAAAACCCTAAAATTTAAACAGCATCAATGCCAGCAACTCCTTAAAAACAGTCATTTTTTATACAAATAACGACTGGTACAAGTCAGCTGCTTCGGTATCAATATTTTTGAAGAGCTTGAACATTCTCTTTTATACCCTCACGATCGTGATAGCTCGGTCGGAAAAGGATAGTTATCTTACATTGATTCCTACAGAATAAACTTCATATTTTTTGTACTTTTTAATATGCTCATAATTTACCAAAGGAAGTAGGAAGTTACAAAACCCACTCTTTAAGGTATAATTAAGATAAAGGGTCCAGTAATGTTCAATGGCGACTTAAAATAAATTGAATTAAACGAAGTTGCCAATGCACGGACGGACCTTATATCTTAGTTATACTTTAGTGATTGTGAATTTTGCAACTGCACCTTTTAAATGTTACACTGTTAAAAATTTGGTGCTAGGTTTCACCATGATATTGGTTGGTTTCACCATGATAGTGGTTCCTAGTAGCTGCAACGGCTGAATGGTGAAATGTTTCACCTTTTTTTCGGTGTTTGGTTGAACCATTTTTCTGGATTTGGAAACAAAAACCTGAGAAATAGTTCAACCGAATACCAAAAATATGGTTGAACGTTTCACCATTCAGCCGTTGCAGCTACTAAGAACCAATATCATGGTGAAACCAAGCACAAAATTTTTAACAGTGTAGAAGGCAAATTCATTATACTCCTGATAGTAGATTCGAATCAATCATTTGACCATTATTTTTTTTACTTGCATTTTCTTTGTAGAAATAGAATATCAGTGTGAAATATTTTTGTTAGAATTGGAAATGTACTTTAATAAATACCTACATCTTCAGATTTGGTGGGTAAAAAAACTAAAATTGGACTTTACTTATTCAGAAGCACTAACACAAAGAATAATAAAGTGCGGGATAAAAAGTAAAAAATCACATCTGGTTTGTACTATAAAACAAAAGGACAAATGGATAGTTTATAAAACTGAGACATTGCATTTTTGACCATTTTCTTTTCAAAGCAAAATAAAATCTAAGCAAAAATAAATTTTGTTTAAACACTTAATCTGAACTATTACGCTGGAACAATTATTCTCATTCTGTTTATAGGATTTTGTCACGTTTTTATGAAGCATACCTGAAGTAATAAAATTTAAAAAGGATAATATACTCTTAAAACTATCAAAATAATTGTAAAATTCGGCTTTTAATCGACACAAAATTTCAGTTTTAAATTGAAAATTTTATTAAATTTATAACATTTCAAAAAACATCCAATCACCTTACCGCAATTCCATACACATCCAAAAAAACACTAATTTACATACCAATTCCCAATAAACGCTTCTAATTAACAAAAATACACCCTAAAATATTCTGATCAATTTCTCTCTCAAATCGTCTGCGAGGAGGGCACGAACACTCTCTAAACGATGCCACTAACATTAAATATCAATTAATCACCACACGATTCGTAGTATAAACCTCCTTTCGCGTTCCAACCCTTTCCGTCGCAGCATACAGCGCTTTCTTAGGGGAACGCGACCAGAAGGTGTTTGGGTTACTTTTGTGGAGGTTGTTATGAAACAACAGTTGGGGGTTGTTACTGTTATTTTGTATGTCGCTTTAGGGAGTTGATGTTGTTTAATTAGATTGTTATCTAGATTTATTATATAAATGTATAAAATGAGTGGAAAAGATTCGGTAAGATATTGAATAACACTAGGGGATCACAGTTTTCCCAATAATTTACCGAATTGCAACATAGATTAAGATGTTTGGTTGATTCTTTTAAATTAAAAAGAACGTGGGGAACTACAAGATCGCTTGATAACTTTTCCTGTATTTTTGAAAAAAAATTTATAGAATAATCTTCTTTAGATAAAGTTAAGGTATCCATATAACTTAGACAACTTTTTCTTTAATTTTTGAGATAGACTTTATAAACTTTGTGAGAAGATCAGGCACATAAAAACTAACATGAAAATACTTTACTGCAATAAAAAAATTAATTAATAAATTTATTAGCAATTAATTAATTTAAGAAGGCCAAATGGTGTGCAACTTTACGACAATCCTAATTACTTGTTTTACAAAATTTTTGCAGAAAAGAAAACGGTAAATATCCAGGCATGTGATCATACTTTATCTAAGCTCTAAGCAAAGTAGTTATTTAATTATGATAATTTGAAATGGCTATAGCTTAAAAATATGATTTTTTTTAATAATTTAATTTTTTGAAAGTCTGTAAAAATTTAAATATTCTTTACAATTGTTATAAAAAGTATGGCCACATGCCCTGATTCTTACTCTTTAAAATTCACTTAAAATTTTTTATATCGAAGCATATTAATTTGAAATATCTTGCTCGGAGTACAAGCATATTATGAAAAAAATCGTTCTTCAGAAAATGAGTTCAAGGATTTCATTGTAAGATTGAAGACAGTAGAATTTCCCTAAAAAGACTGCCTGTAAATTAAAAACTATTTACAGAACAAGAAATATTCTTGTACCAAATGAAAGATAAAAAATCAGGTAATATTTTAATGCAAAAGTATCAGAACACATATTGTGATCAATTTTTCCGTATTCTAAGGTATAAAGGATACCTTAAAGATTTCTTTTGAAAAAATAACTACGGAGACGTCCAATTATATATAAAATCATAACTCTAAAATTGAAATAACAATTTAAAATGACAATTCATTAATTCCTCTGAGGGATACGCAATTTTAGTTATAAAGTGTAATCTTGTTTTCACTGCATGATATTTAAATTTGAAAAAAAAATTTAAAAAAAATTCTACAGGAGATAATTATAAATGACTGGTCTATACTTAACAATTTAGTAAAATTATAAAATTCATAAATTTGCAAAAGTTATGAGGTTTTTTTTTTAACTTGATAGTCAAGTGACGGAATTATACATCGATATCCCTCAGAGTTGCGGTTCTAAATTTCGACGCCCGTCGCCATTATCCCTCGTGTAGCTCTATTACAACAATAATTCAACACAACCAACCCTCAGAGGGTTTAAGAAACTAAATACTTTTCCTTCCCATTCCTTCCCGACAATAACAAGTCCAAAAATACCACCACATCCACCCCCTACCATCCCAATACGATGACCCAAACCGTTCCAGCAGTTCCCCTTCTTCATTTATACTACCAGAAGGGGTTGGCGAGCGACAGCAAGCAGGAGCTGTATAATCCCCCTCTTCCAAAACGGCCATGCGGGCCAGACCATGGAATTAATCCTCTTCAAGCCACCTCCTGTTCCCATGGCAACCCCAACACCCTACAATTTCGAAAGAGGGCTTTTATTAGCAACTGCTGGTGTGGCCTTTTCAGTATTTTAGGCCAGGAGGAAGAGTGGGTGGGATATTTGAGGGCAAGCCTATGGTTAGGGATATGACAAGGATGAGCGGGGTAAGTGTAAGGTGTTATTGGGGATTTGAAACTGGACTTTATATTTGTTATTTTATGGATATTTGTTTTAGGTTTTATCTTCATAACTTAAGGGCCATTTTTTTTCTTCAACATTTTCATTTCTGAAACAAAGAAACAAAAATACACCTAATTTTAAATTTTTTAAAGATGTGCTGTGAAAAAAATATTTAGGAACGTTCCTGGGTAAATTTTGGGTAACTAATGTGCAAAGTTTTTATCAGTAGTGTTCTGAAAATACATCCGTAATTTTCCGCAAAAATGTAGAAACAATCTCGCATAAGGACAGTAACTTTCCTGGAAATGTCAAAATATGCCCCACATTCTTGGCGGTAATGTTCTTGCAAGTATTTGCAGTATGGCATACAAGAGTTTTGCATAAGATGGCGCCACTATTTTTTTCCCTCAGATTCCACAATTAATACCATTCCATAACTGTTTTTCATGCGTCACGGTTATGATTGCAATAAACGACTTCAATATCTACATATTAATCAAATTTTGCTATACTTAAATGGACTATTTTTTTTTTGCAAATGAACAAACTATACGACAAATCAAGACCGTATTACTTAATAATTCGAGTTAAACAAATTACGTTACACGAAAAACGAATTTTAAAAACTTAGTCAACGTTTGTATTTGGTAAAGAAGGTACTAATGGTATTCACGAAATTCTTGTTAATGGGTTAATTTAACATCTTTAAACGTATCGAACTTGTCGATGTTAAAAGCTTTGAACTTATTTCACTTCTGTCCTTAAGTCATCCCCTTCCGAACATGGAGATTAGCTAGCTCAACACTTCTACAAAACTTCTATCTCACTTCTCCGTGTCTATGTATAAATAACTAAACATAAAAAAAGATCAAGTACATAAGATGATTTCCTTCTACTATCCTTCCTTTTAATTTTCTATTGAAATAAAAAGCGTGGACGAAAATGTCTCTATAGACATAACCCGTTTTTACGTTTAGCGATTCATATCTCCCACACTTTATCGCTCCCCACTTTGTGAAATTCCCTACCGTGAATATATTCTCCCCAACATGGGGAGAAAACAATGTTTTTTTTTATCCCTATGTCCTGTTTAGTGCGGGAAGCTATTATTTCTCAAGCAGAATCAAATGCCTCGCAAGTCTCAAAAGTCTTTTGTCTAAAATGCGTTGTCGAATAAATATTGGATTTGGGTCGAGATGCTGAAAATGTGAGCCAGTCACAGGTGTTTGAAGGACGTTATTGGATACCTGATTTTTCTCTTTGGATTTCCTTCACTTTTAAATAGTTTATGTCGGAAAATGTTTTGCGGGTTGGCCTTGACATGTGTTTCTTCTGGTAAGATGATTGAAAGAGTGAAAGCATCATTTTTCAGTATTGCATTTGAATAGGATGCTATTTAAGCATTGTGAGGAGTTAAGCCTGTTAAAAATATCCTTTTATGGATTAGGAAACCATTCATTTCAATTTGAATTACGTGAGGGATCGCATAAACTTATTTTTAAAAATGTTTTGTGTAAATTCATGTGAATAATTTGCAGTAAAATACAAGGATAGTGGACACGGCTGAAGATTAAAAACATAGGATTATATTTGTAAACTTATGATTAAATGACGTAAAACTTAAATTCATATCTATTACTTCGTTTAAAGTTTATTCAAGCACAAACACTTAGAGCGCACTTACAAAATTAAGTAAGGCATGTTCGGTCAAATAATGAATGCGTATGTAATATTCCAATATACGTAATTCATTGATCAACTGCTCATTCTTTGGTATGGATTTACATTCAACACAATAACTTTCACAGATTCTCTAACACCATTTAATTACCTTCAATTCCACATTACCCCAACCTTAGACCAATTGATTTCATTACATGGTGCGAACTATATCGCCCACCAAATACCACCATGTTTCGCGAGATGTTTAACCCATTGAAATCAATTAACCCACCAAGTATTGCCTTGCCCAACAATTGGATAATCCAAGCCATAGGATTCGATGGATATCAAATTATCCGAAGGGGTCTTCCCATCTATTGCTCTGACCCTATTGGTGCAACGCTACTGATTAATGGGCACTTAGCGTTGAAGGGACTTGCGGACGTCGTCAGGATATACGTTAGAGATCGCTTATCGCTTTATCTGAGATCTGGAAGGTCATCTACCGGATAGCCATCGGAATACGATGTTTATTGGGCGTTGAGGTTAATAGTTGTGGGTAGCAGTCGGTTTGTTGTGGCTATATATTGAATTGATTCCTTAAGCATCAGAGATCAGTATTGTGTCTATAATAGGTTTAAGTAACTAATATTACATTGTATAATTGGTTGTTTACCCTGGGATGGGTTTCACAATGAGCGTTAGTTGGATTTAATACTTTTAAGCATCGTTAGTTTTACTTCGTTGATTTAGCGTCGCACGCACGAGGGCCATTAAGTATTGTTAGTAAAAAATACTTATAAAAACTTATTTTAACTGAACTTCCGTGTAAAAAACCGCAAAAATTTGAAAAAATATTATTCCATATTTTTATATATCCCTGACCATTGTTGGAAAAGGCTACTGATCAATGGACACTTAGCGTGAAGTCATTTGGGATCGCTAGTATCAGGATATACGTTAGACATCGACTTTATCTGAGATGCGCAAGGTCATTCACAATGTACCCATTGGAAGGCGATGTTAATTAGGCACTGAGGTTAATTGTTGTAGTTAACTATTAATAGCAGTTGTTTTATTGTACCTGGACATAGAGAGAGGATTTATTAAGCGCGCATAAGATATCAGAGATCAAGATTGTGTCGAGCAAATACCTTAGCAACTATATTATGCCTATTATTGGAGATTTCCATTTTCGTTTATTGAAGTTCAAAGTCTAAGTTAAGTACTTTTAATTTATATTAGTACAAAAGCGTTGTGATGTAAAAAAAAAAGTATACTTTTTTATATTAACTGGCATTTCGTCTAAACTGCAAAGACCGAATTTGCTGCATTGATCGTTATTTCTCACATGGCTACGATCTAGTGGCATAACTTTTATTAATGATTGCTTACCGTAAATGCCCGACATTATCAGTATCATCGATGGATGCGACATCATCTGTATAAACGTTAGAGGTAGCTTATCGCTTTATCTGAGATTGGAGGTCAAATGAACGATATCCATTCGGATGTTTATTGGGCATTGAGGATAATAGTTGTGGTCACTTCTAGAAATCATTCGTTGTGTTGCGTTGGATAATTGATTTATCTATGAGAATAGGTAAGAGAGAGATATTGTAAATATCAAGAATGTACGTTACAAAAGCTTCAGTAACTTGTTTCGAATTAAGTGATTGCTGATAGTTTTTAGTCACGGTTTAACCTTTATCGATTCTGCTGCTGCTTCTTCCTCAGCACTACTGATTATTGGGAAGCCAGTTTGCAGACCAAGGCTGTATCAGTTAGTTTAAACCATCTTAACGTAACTGACGCTAACTCTTCATTGTTGACACTAAGACTCTCCAGCCACTTTTCTTTTTTTTTCTGGTTTAAAAAGTGTTATCTTTATCTGGCTTTCTTCTTTATATCTGTACACTTTGATGACTTTTACTGAATTAAGTTCTCGAAACTTCGGTTGTAACTCAGTTTGTGACGGCAGTTTTGTTCGACTCAGTTTTGCAGTTTAGACGAAATACCGGTTAATATCAAAAAAGTATACTGTTTTTTACATCACAACGCTTTTGTACTAATATAAATTAAAAGTACTTAACTTAGACTTTGAAATTCAATAAACCAAAATGGAAATCCCTAATAGGCATGATATAGTTGCTAAGGTATTTGCTCGACACAATCCTGATCTCTGATGTCTTATGCGCGCTTAATACATCCTCTCTCTATGTCCAGGTACAATAAAACAACTGCTATTAATAGTTACTACAACAATTAACCTCAATGCCTAACTAACATCGCCTTCCAATGGGTACATTGTGAATGACCTTGCGCATCTTAGATAAAGTCGATGTCTAACGTATATCCTGATAACGCGACATCCCCAAATCACTTCAACGCTAAGTGTCCATTGATCAGTAGCCTTTTACCAACAATGTCAGGGATATATAAAAATATGATTGAATCTAATTCTCCATATTCTATTTTACTTTATCTATCCAAAAACCTTCTTAAAATTTGTCGATCAAAAACAGTTTATTTTCATCCGACTTAATGTCTAAAAATTACTGATTTCCAACACAATTGGTTTTATTAATGTCTTACATAGCGGGATTTATGTTTGCTAAATCGATTGGGTCGGTTAAATTAGCAATTTTGTATTCTATTTATTAAAATCTTCACCCTTTAAATGTTAACTTTCATTTTGTCCCAAGAATGTTTCTAATCTGTTCCATATTTTCAAATAGTGTTTTGCATGTTGTTCGTTAAATGTCGTTTGGCTTTGAAGCAATTTGTGTTCCTAGCATTCACGTCACTATGATATACCTAAATGCTTATTTAATTTTTCGAAGCCGTTATCAGTTTATATTAGATAGGTGGTCATTGGCAGTTTAATCGTTAGAATGCAGTACACAGCTATGGTCAATTGGTTTACGTTATCCATTAAAATTAAATTTTTTTGCAGAAAGACATTAGAAATAGATTTTTATTGTCCAAATTGTTCACTCAAAATGTAAATGTAGGTAATGTGTTTATAGTAATTTAGAAATTAAATTACGCATTATACTAAAACAAATCTTGATTAAAAATACCCTTTACATTCAAATATTATTTAAATTTCCATTCACAAACTTAAAATCTGCAATAGTGCTTAGTTTGAATAACTTATCTCTAAAAAATAATTTTTTTCATTTTATAAACCAAACACAAAACAATCCAATGATATTCTTAACTAACCATCCACCTTAAGAGCAATTCCCAAACTGTACACCCCCGATAAAATCAACCCTAAAATACAACCAAAAAAACAACACAATTAAAACAAAAACGAACCATCCTCTTGTTATCATTCCACTTAATCAGTCTCTGAAATTACCGTTCCGCAAAAAAACCAAGGTACTTTTCACCGCTGCTTTTTATTGTTTCTTGGGTCCATTTTTCTAAATGTGAAAGAGATGGATTATGAGGGCGGCCCCCAAGGGCCGTGTGCCGGGGCATCCATTTTCCGTCGCCGCCCATCCCGAGTACTCTCCATCCTCTTCTCTCTTGCTCTTGAGCTTCCCGGGGATGCTACGGTGGAGTTGTTTGTAGAGAGCGGTTGGTTTGTTATGTTGTTGTTTCTTGTTTCTGGTTCCCCCAGTGGCCGATGTCGATAGAGGTTAATGAGCAGAATATATTGGCACACTAAAAAGGCACAACAAAGTCAAAGGGTAGAAGAAGCTCTTTATTACAACCAAAGATAAAAGTATATGCAAAAGTTCAGTCACGTGATCCAATAAGCTCGTTGGTTCAGTCACGGTTAAAGGGAAATATTGGGAATAACTCACAGATAATTAACAAATCATTGTCTTAGCCATACTATCGACGTATTCGTAATGGAAAAATCACTGTGGTGTCGAGTACACTGCGATATACGTGCTCGTTAAATCTGTGGAGTCGAAAGACCTGACGGAGTTAGCGTGCGATGTAGCCCGATGTTTCTTTAGGTGCCCACTCAGATGTCGACCTCGTCACTTTACCATGGTTTTAAAGGGCTTCTCAACGAAAGCTAGATAGAAATAGATAGCCAGAAATAAGCCTTCTTAATGAACTTAATAAGATCATATCCCTAATTTCACTTTCTCTAACAATTATCTCCAAGTCAAAAGCGGGTATTTTTATTAAAACCATTTGCTTTAAGTTATCAAATTAAAAAAAAAGTGTTACGATTTTGTCTCTACCATTGCAGTTGTTTAAAAAAGTTGGAAGTAAAGACAGGGGATTCCCAATTATCATCAAATAAGGTTTTTCAAATGTCTCATAATCAGGTTAGCCAAGACATTTTGTGGTTTTCTGTTGCGATTTTCTTTACAGAAAATATTTTTTACATAAGAACTTATAAGTTGTATTTTTTAATTAGCTTTTTGGTTAATATTGGATTTTGTTTTAGTATATTAGTTTTACAATATTGATATTGGATTACGAGAAAGCTGAGCTCATTAGAAACTGTTTTTAGAAAACATTTTTGTTATTATGGTTAAATTTATTCAGTTTTAAATGCAGTTGACGGACATTTTTTTTTACTTACTTCATTAAATTCAAATCTAAAAGATATTGTTTCTAGAAGCATATTACATGTGTTTAAATTAAGCATTAAAACAAATTTTAATAATAATCATAGATTTACAAAATTTGCTAATAATATCGACTACTTTTAAATATTATACCGAGCTTCCATGAATTACAAAAAAAGATTGACTGAAATAAGCTAAGTATAAAATATTATACCCCAAATTGCATCTTATGAAACTGCTTATCGATTTAATAACATACACCAGCAACAAATATTTCTAATTCTAACGAAATAAATAAGAATTTTTTTTTTCATAACCACAATTTCATCAACGTTCCAAACACTTAGGGAAATCCCATAATATTTTCATTTGTAACTCGAAACCAAACCTTTTTTTAAAATTTCAAACAGTTGAAAACTGACCATTATTATTTCTTTCACATCCCCAACCCCTTCTCTGTCCTTTAAAAAGAGGTTTTTTGATGGATGGGGCTGGCAAGGGGACTGAAGGATATTTATCGCTTTTCCACCAAGCGTCTTCGGTGTAATTGGGACGACTTATCAGACCGACCGAAATCCAAAAGGGCTTTTTAACCACGTTTGATTTGAATAATTACACTAAGAAAAAAAAGGTAAGAAAGAAGACGTTTTTAAGAGGTTAGATTGCGGGTGATAATTTATTTCTTTTTAAAAGTCGTGTTATCGTTTCCAAGATCGCGACTGATGTCTTTGCCAAGAGATTCGTATGTGCATCGCTGAAAGTAAAAATGAGTCGAGTCATTAAAAAGGTTTCCGTAATTGCTATTTCTTTCACTAAACTGTTGAAAGGAAGAAAGTAGTGGGAAATTCTGCAATAAACTTGACCTTTTTTTAAAGTTAAGAGAATCATATGGAGTGAAGTTATTTTTTTTATGTATGAATGATAAAGAGTAGAGAAGAATGTACTTGTCATGGTAATGTGCTTAGGTTTTTGGTTTAGTAAAAAATTGGGTGATTGGGATTTGGTAAAGTGTTTTATTGTCTAATGATATTGGTAAAGTTAGTGACTGTAGATATAGGCACATTTTAATTTGAAAGTAATTCTGATTTTATATTTTCTTTTGAATTATTCATGTTTGTGTAGCTCAAACGTAACTAGCAAATAATGCAATTATTAAATTTATTAAACGATGTTGAATAAAAGTAATAGACTCATCTTATTTCATGATTAGATTTAATTGTCTTAAATACAGTTTTTACTTCTAGCAAAGTTAAAATAACAAGATTAAAATTAACTAAACCCTCCGTAATTTGGAAAATAATTGTAAGATTGACGCGTCTAAAAATGTTGTGCTGCCATGATTAAGATCGGAAATAGTGTTATTTCAATTGATTCTTATATGGAGGAAATTGTTTTATGTATCCCGGTAAGAGGTCTGAAAATAACGGTTTTGTTATGGTGAAGTTAATAGCTTTTTACAAGGTTTAAACAAATGATAGAATTTGCCAAATTCTTGTACTGATTTAATGTACGTGATTGAAGGTATAGATATTCTTTATATTTTTATTTACTTATGTTTTATGGGATCGGTAAATGCAAAAAAGGAAGAACTAAATGCAAGATTTTTTTTTTATCTGAAAACATTTTAAAATGACGGTAAATTCAAATGTATAAGGTTGAATAATGGTAAATTTTACAAAAGAACTAAACTAATTAAAATGACTACATATTTTCAGTACCTATTTTTAAATTGAATCCGCGTGTTATAACATCAAATGATCTCATAAATTAACGATCAATAGCTTTTATTATTGCTATTTTCAAAGACAAAGTACCTAAGGTTGTTAACAAATACTGCGTATGTTTTTCTAAAAGAAAAAGTTCTTTTACATTGACTTTAAATTAAAATTCGATCTTTAAAAAATACTACTAGGCGTGTTTAAAAGTAATTTACGTAATTTGCTTTAACCTAAACTTACATTTAAAAATAGTTTATTGTAAAGATAGAAACTCTTGCATAAGTATAAAACAATTAAAAAAACAAAAAAACGTGCTTAATTGTATTGGTAAGTAGCAAATTTAAATAGTATTTATTTATTTATCATAAAGTTTTAAAGTTACAAGCTAAAAACTTATTTAAAATCTTTTTCATATTAATTCATTTTTAAACATTTTTTGTATAAAACATCTTATCTCCATAGTTTCTAATTTAATTGCAGTTATTTTGTTTTTACCGCATCGAAGTTCTCAAATATTTCCCACGAGCTGGAATTCTGCCTATTTTTCTCACCCAATTAAAAAACATTTATTGCTCTTAAATCGATTTCTTTTTTTTCTTAAATATTAATTTTTAAAAAATCTCCGTTTCTTACCTAGATTTAAACACGTCTAATGTAGAAAAAAGCGCAATAAAAAAATATTTGAGGGCGCAAAGGAATGTCTGTTCTCCACTTTTTTTGTCTCAAACCTACCTTTTTTTCTAAATTCCTTTCTTGGTTTTCTTTCATGCATCCGTCCTTTCTTTCCAATATTTTTTCCTCCTCCCTTCCTCCTTCTCAGTCTGGAGAGATAATAGCTCTGGTTTGTGCTCTGTTCTCATTATTACTCGGCAGAGCTTTTTTTTCTTTTTCTTGAAAAAAAATAAAAGATAAAAAAAGACACACACAGACATGGTAAAAAAATAAAAGGGAAAAAAAACTCCATAATGAAATGAAAATAAGCAAAAGGGAAGAAGAAAAGAAAAAGGCACGAGTTTTGCGTTGCTTGGTCTCTAATGAAGACCTGGAGTCCTCATCAGCTTGTTCTTCTGCAGCCTTCAAATGAGCAGCTAGACTCGACAAAAGGCACCTGAGAGGACCCGGAATTAAACTCCGACCCCACTGATGAATCATGAGGGATAAAGAAAGTGGCAAGAGTTTAAACTTGTTTTCGCTGCATGATATTTAAATTTAGTTTTCAACTAATTAGTTTTAAAGTAATTATAAAAAAATCTAAACTCTTCGGCGCAACAGCCCATTACTGGGCCAAGGCCTTCCGTGCCCATTTTAGCTTTCGTGACCTAGGGCTCTGGGGTGCTAGGCATATGTCCCGTAAGGTGGTCAGCCTCATGCGGAACCTCCAGTGTTTAGTTCCCAAGCATGCTTGATACCCATTTTATCGACCCACTCAAGAGATGAAAGGATGGGTCAACCTCGGCCAATCCGGAATTTTTAAAGTAATTATACTTTTGAATAACCTTTCTATCGTAAATAGAAGTACTTTAAAACTAATAATATTTTAAAATCTAACGTATTTCGATTTGAATTTATAATTATTGACGTAAGTGTTGACGGAAAAACTATACCATGTTCTAAACTCTAGCTGTCTTTATAGTTAATTATTTCTTGAATGTGTAAAGTAAAATTGTCGAAGTGTTTGGCTGTACTGCCGTAACCACAAAAACGAATTAGATCATTTTTGCTCTAAAATAATCAGCATTCTTAGTATACTTTTCTTATAGGTTACAATCGTTGAGTACTTAAGACAATGTTCTAAGTCATTTAAGTTAACCTGCCCCGAGGCAGTGTGCTTAGGTGCATCAAGAGTAAATGAAGTACAAATATACGCAATAAAGGCGTTATATCTTCTATTTAATACTTGTATGCAACAAATATCACGAAAATCATTTATCCCATCGTACGTATAACAGTGATGCTTCTGTAGTGTGTACTCAAATAAGGTAACTCAGGTAAATTACCTTTTCAATTATTACTTTAACATTCATAATTGGGCTTTACACATTAGTCAGTTCGTAATTAAAATACGTATGCAGTGCATAGGGATATTTTCGCTTGGTTTTTTATCACGTTGTGCTACAGCTTTTCGATTTGTTTAATTTTAATTAAGTTTCATTAGTTCCGAATGTACAATTTAATATAATTAAATATTTGTAAATCTATATTTCTAATAAATTTTGTACTGAAATGTTTATTTTTTGTAACTTTAAAATCCTTTTCACGGTTAAGTAACTTGTCAAAATCTAAAATTGTATACTTAGTGTTTGTAGTGTAAAGTTATATCTCTTATTTTCAAAACAACAACTCTTCAAAACCAATCTTATAATAACTGTTAGGCCAAAGGCATGAAACTTCAAGGTTCACTTTCTCTAACATATTACCAATTACTAGCCCATTAGTGACTTTTGTCGGATTGGCATTCAATCGGGTCGTTTCCATAGTAACCATCCCCCCCCCTCTATTTGAAAAGGTCCGTGGCGTGGGGTTTGATTGGATCCTGTCGTTTGCTGATGACTAGGATCAGCTGCCACATTACAGTGATGTTTATGATGATCATTCCTCCCCCAACATCCTCCCACCTTTTGGTATTTTTTATTTTTACTTTTATTATCGTTTTATTTTATTATATATTTTTTTGTTCTCTTAGATGGCATCATCATCATCGGGGATGTAGGGAGGCTAATTTGGGGAGGAGGACGTTTTGTTATTAGCAATTGTGTGCAAACTAGAAGGGAATACCAATGTTTTCAGCGTGGCTTCTTTTTTTTATACTTACCCTTTTTGCCAACATTTGTACGACTCAATTTTTCATCCCCTTTTGACGATTACACTTTTATTTCTTGAGGGAAATTTTTATGTAAAATGGGGGGATGGTGTCGGCGTTTAACTGGGCTTTAAAAGCAATTCCTCATATATAAATATGATGGATTGTATTCTTTAATAGACCATATAAAGTTTTTTATAATGTGCTAAACGGATAAATTGATTTTAATTGAAGAGCTTGATAGAAGAACGTCCTAAGTGACAGAAAGGTGAAAACGAGAAAAGGAGCTTTAAAGTTTTTAGTTTGCACTTTGATACTTTAAAAACGGCACTTACAAAATTTAAAATATATATTTAACTTAAAGATTATGAAAATGGGCAATCTTGTTATCTGTAAAAGAGGAAATAACATATTCATTTCAAAAATGTCACTTATGTTTTTCCACTAAGCTCTTTTTCCTCATAATAAAGGCGATAATGACAATAGATTTACGAGAACGTATTTAAACCAAACATCTATGAAATCATATTTTATAGATTATACAATCAAATGAACGATGTCTTATAATATGTATCCCTTGTTTTATTCTAAGGCATAAAACCTAAATCCCTTGTCCAATATTTTAATAGTTAGGAAAGTTTACAAATATTTTACAGTTTACTCATACATATTATTTAAAAAAAACTGTTATTATGGAAGAAATCACAACACTGCATTTTTAAAATCAATATATCCTTTTTCAAAAGTTAATGAGACCTATAACGTATACCCAAACTATGACATTAATATATTTCAAAATTTCAAAAAACAATTGTGAATTATTCTTTTGACAATGACCATTAAATTTTTACTTGCTACTTTATTTATACAACTTTACTTATACTACTTTTTTTCATCTTTACTTATACTTCTTACGCATTAAAGTATATAGTTAAAATCTCCAATTTTTTTTTTTAAAAAGTCGGTTTTTAAAGAAAAAATTTTAAACCTAAAACTTTTAATTGTGTTTAGCTTTTATTTATAAAATTATCTGTGGATATATGATACAAATTTTAACACATGTATTTGGACGTAAAAGACTGTAATATCGTTGGTTTATTAGATGCCTAATACAATTAATTTTTTACATTACTAATAGTTATCTCACACATATGAGACTAATGATTACATTTTATGTAGCTACCAACTGTTTTATTACAAAAAAGTGTATAATCTATACTTACAAAAATGAAACGTGACCGCCTATTAAAGGATAGTATTTTTAAAATACAATTATACGTTGTGATTTTTTTACTTTTAAATGCCATGTCCTCTTTATAAAATAATTCCAAATATTTTTATAGACATTCAAACAAAAAAATATATTCGAATGTGCGATAAATATTTTGATCATCTGCCTTTCTTCTCATAACCCGAAAACCTTCCTCAAGAGATATTACGATCTGTTCAAACACAACATTAAAAAATCTGTTATTTTTTCTCGCTCACATTCATAATTCACTATTTAATTACAGCATTCATTAAGGAATGCGAACCATTAATTAATTATTAAGTGGATCATTTTCTAAATCCCGTTCAACAGAGCGTCAATTTCAGGTACTGATTATTACTTGGAGAGAAAAGCCTTCGCTAATACCCGAAGAATGCTCGTGCAAATATGAATTCTAATCTAGATTTCACTCTATCAGTAAAAATGGCCGACCTAAAAACACGGCCCTTATTTAATCCGAAGCAATCAGCAATTAAGCATCAAAAAAGCAATGCCAGGGGAAAAAAATAAACGTCCGCTTCGTTCGCTTTAATCCAATCTTTGAGTAATAAATTTTGAAACTTGAGAAAACATTTTTCGTCATGCTAAAAAGTTTTTTTGTCTAATAGAATAATTGCATGATTTATTATGAAGAATAAACAAAAATCATGCTCTGGTGGAATGGTATAGCAGAAAAAGTGTGTTTTAATGAGAGAATGTTTAATGATATTATTTAGTGTTTGTTGGAATTCCATAAACAGGTATGAAGTATTAAAAATGCACACAAAAAAAGTATAATTATGTTTGACTCTGATATTTTTCGAATCTGATGTTTTTCTAATTAAGAGGAAATGAAGTTTTTAAAACTTTATTACCATTCAATGTGAATTCGTTTAAAGCAAATTTTTGAAAATGAAATGTATTCAATTTCATTTTATGACGAGTTTTGTTTTACATTTTGGATAAAGACATTATTTTGCGTTTATGGACTATCTGAATTATTGATATTTAATATTTTTATAATTAATTTTGTAGTGGAAATTTCAAGTCCGTTTTTTCATCATTTAATTAAGAGTTGATGTTCTATATTTTAATTATAGCTATAATTTAAGTCATTACGTTGTATAATTTCCAGGCATTCACATTATTATTTTTTAAATACATAAAAAGTGACATTTGTATAAACCAAAAGTTTAAAATTACTTATAACATAAATACACCATTTTTTAACCTAAGTATACAATAATTAAAGTTGATTTTATTTATAAAAATTAATTTATTCTTCATGATGAGATAATCCGGGTCTTGGCATCATTTAGAGTGATAATTTGTGTACAACATATTTTACACCTAAGTAAAATACTGTCTAAAAAAATTGAATGTGGTGTTATAAGCAAAACGTTAGATATTAAGTAATCCGAAACTCTTAAAAGATTTATATCTTATAACATAGAGTTGAACTTTATTAATAGGAATTTAGTTATCTTAAGTTGAGTTATAGAATTTTCAAAACATGAAAAATCTGTTTTAAAAGGAGGTAGGGCAATGGTAAAAATAGAAATGTATATTTTATTTAAAATGCTGTGTAATATGACATTGAATTCCCTTTTTGTATTAGTGGGAAGATATTCAATGACATATACATCAAAGCTTAAAAAATCTAGGCACAAAACCAAACTATTAATAAAAATCTAAATACATTACAACGAATTAATATAAAGCCTCTAATGTACAATATCTTCTCCCATTCCAGACATGCAATGGCGTTTCCCCGTTTACTTTTATAATCACGAACTTAATATTTATCCCACTTCCCAATCATCCCTCTGGAACAAACCAGACATAAAAACAAAAACAAATTAATATTCCCCAACAGTTTCTCTCTCTCCTCATTCCTAACAATTTCTTTCCCCTGGCACGTAACCCTTTCTTCACTAGAAAATGCCCCTAAATCCAATATGCCCCACCACGCATGCGTACTCTATGCTTTTCCTTTTCAAATTAGGAACCCCTCTTACACCCCCCACTCATTTTCAGCACCCCCCCCCCCCCCCCTTTCAGGACAGATCGATTCGCAATTACCACATGCTTTCTTTCGCCCACGTTTTCTGCCCCCCCCCCCCCTTTTTCGGGCCACAGATTTTTTTTTCTTCTCTAACGTTTCCTTATTTCATTTTTAGTTCTGGTCTTTTTGCCTTATAACGCCTAGATCATTGGAAATGCCTTCAGGTATGGCCAACCCTCCCTTCGTTTTTAATGATCACCAGGTTATTTCTGTGTGAGGAAGATACGGAAAATGTAGTTGGACGAATTGAGATTTTTTCGTCCTTTGGTTGTTATAGTTAGCAGAAATTGTTTAGTTTTATTGAAAATTTAATCTTAAAAACTAGATCGTAAAATAGCATGAAAAATAACGAAAATCATTGTTTGATTGTTTAAAAATCCGATTCAATAATTAGTCTAACTCAACTTTGTTTACTGACTTTTCAAAAGACAGTTGACCAATCCAGCACATTTTCTAGTAATTTAACAGAAATTATAGTTTTACTTTTTATTTTCTCTAACGTTTCCTTCTTATTTTAAGTTCTGGTCTTTTTGCGTTATAACGCTAAGACCATTAAAAGTGTGCATTCAGGTATGGCTTGAGCTTTAACCCACTTTTTTGTAATGATCGTAGGTTATTTCTATGAGAGGAAGATACGAAAATGTAGTTGGACGAATTAGTATTTTTTCACTCATTGGTTATTATAGTTGGCATGAATTGTTTGGTTTTAATGAAATTTCTACTTTTGAAGTTTAGATAGCAAAATAATATATGGATGCTGCTGAATAACGAAAATTATAGTTTGATGATTTAAAAATCCTATATTTTAATTGTAACAACTCGACTTTGATTTCTGTCTGTTCAAAAGCCACAGTTGACCAATCCAATGCGTCTTCAGTTTTGTTTTATGGTTTTGATTTTTATTTTCTCTAACGTTTTCATCTTAAAGTTCTTGTATTTTGCCTATAACGCCTACATCAGTGGAGGTTCCTTTATGTGTGGGTAGGCTTACCCACTCCTGTTATTTCTAAGAAAGAAACGGAGTTGTAGTTTTAAAAAAGTAAAATTTGGTTAGTACAGATGGCATTAATTGTTTAGTCTTGCAAAGTAAGTTGTTGAAAGCAAAGTTGATCAGTCCGACACGTTTCCGATTTATTAAACCAAAAATGATAGTATCATTTTTATAATTTGACTTTTCTATTTTCTCTGTTACCTTCTTATTTAAGTTCTACGCTTCAGCCGTATAACGCCTAGATCATTTAAATTTCCTTGAAGTATGCCCCCCCCCCCCATTTCATCTTAATCAATGGTAAATATAATTAAATTTTGTATTATGACTTGTTCAGAATCAGAACTCGTAGTTAATAAATCCGGTCCGTTTACAAAAGTATGTTTTTCACCTATTATATTTTTCTTACCTTACCTTCCTTTTCTTACCTTTCTTTGATTTTTCCCTGTTAAAGTAACAGGCCTGTTATGGTATTTTTTACAAAATAATAAAATAAAAAACATTCTATGCATATTCAGTGCTTATACGTAAATATTTTGCCATTGTTTTCTAACAGTTTTTCTTACCGGGTTAGTACTATAAAGAAAAAACAACTTAAACAGCTTCTGCAGTAAAGTAGTTTTTCTTGCTTCATGAATACTGTAAAGAAAACCAACTTTTAAAGAAACTGATAATGCATTAACGTAAAGAATTTTCGTGATAATTTGAAAATGGTGTGGTTTGTTATAGAACTATAAAAATGTTTTTTCCAAAAACATTGTACAGTACTTAAACTACTATTAAATATATATTTAAACTAAGAAATCAACAATTTAAGTAAAAACCATTTAAAGCAATATTAGTAATCATTTAAATAATAATAATCAGAATTTGGCAATTTTGAGCGAATTCGGTCTAGAAGACCAAGCCTAACTAAAATACACGCCATATAAAACTAATCTTTATAAATCTATATCTATAGTTATCTAAATGTACTATATATGTTTGTCTTTTTGCAGTTATGGGCTTTTTAAAATGTATTCTTCATAAAGATTGAAAAAAAACGTCAAAATACGATATATGTTAAATACATATTCCTTTTAATCTAAACCTGAACTATAATACGCCACTATCCTAAAACCTCGTTGCCATACCTAACAAATAAACTAATGAACTGCACTAAAAAGAAGAGTGCAAAACCTGCACATAAAACTTCTATTTATGAATCTAACTATTGCTATTGACTTTTTAATATATTTTTACTTTTTAAAATGCAAATTACCATAAAGAGGCATTTTTCATAATAATTAGATATCATACAAAATGCGATGTATGTTAAATACATTTCTATTTTAATGCAAACCTGCTCATAATACGTCACTATCTTAAAAACCTCTTTGCCATATCCCTACCAACAAATAAACCGTACTAAAAAGGAGAGTGCAAAACGCAGTGGGAATTAGGGGCATGGCGGGAAGAACTCTGTCATGCAACTCTGTACTTAGGGCCCAACTACCTCGGCCCCGGATCGCGTGCCAAAACGTACTTCGGACTATCCTCCTCCCATCTTATCAACCGAGAGGGAAGGTGTGTTCCATTCTTTTTTCTTTTTTTTTTTTGTTCTTTCGTTCTAAATACTATCTTAGTATCGTCTTGGTGTGAGGGGTGTGCGAGAACGGGAAGGGATAGCCTGTAATTTTTACGTGCTCTATTTTGGGTGGAGGAGTAGGAAGGGGTATTTGTCTAGTAATTATGGTAGGATTTCTTTTATTGGAGTGATTAGGATATTTTGTGAGGATTGAATGCGTTTTTTTATGGGAAAGTAAAAAGGCGGGATAAATTTATGCCTATACTTTTAAGGTCAGTTTGGCGCATGGTAGCTTTAAAAAGTTTATAAGAGCCTCTATATTTAAATAGCAATTTTGCTCCAGTTTTATTAAATATCTATGTACGAAAGGTAATGAAATAAAGAAAATTAGCTCTAGTGCGACCAATAATACAAACTAAATTAAAAGAAAATAGTTAAATATAAAATGTGCATAGTAAATGAAAATAGTTAAAACGGTGAGTATAAATGCATAAATCTAGTTTTTAAAAATAGTATTTAAACATATTTACCCATAAGGAAAATTATGCTTTTGTATGCATAAACATATTTGTTTAAACATGTGTGTTTGTGCCTTTTATAGTTGTGAACAACTTTTTATAGAAAAGTACGTTACAGCATTTTCCTATAAAAAGTTGTTTTAACTTCAAAGCGATTTAGAACTGCATAACAAACTCTCGTCACAAAACCACACCACTTTAAACTCATCGCGAAAATTCGTTACTTTAATAAGAACTTGAATTGAATTTACACGATGCCATTTCTCTTGTTCAGGTTTTCTTTAATCTACATTATATAAGGGGGTTTTTTTTGGTATCCATCACGGCAATGTGTCTTTTGGAAAATTACTTAAAAACTCCTGATTTGAAAACTAAAATATTACTTATGCAACAATAAAAACTTCGTTTATTTTGTTGTTATAGCGTAGGTAACTCTATGTCGGACGTGGAATTGTAGTTTATGGAATGACGCATTTTTTGTTAACTAACCAAAAATGCGTCATTCCATTAAAACTACAATTCCATGTCCTAGTTGATTGATTTTTGTAGGGTAGCTCGCTTCTGCCACGCAAAAGTATGTATTGTTAAATGAGAAAAGAATAGTATTCTCGTAAAGAAAAAATTAAATGCTACGAATTGTGAAATTTTAAAAACAACAAATAAACAGAAAAACATCGACAGCATCGCGTCGTAGATATTCCAAATTTACCAAGAAATCTGTGGCAGAACTTCTACTGTCACTGTAAATTTTAGCCATTAACAATCAATTTATCACTCAAATATGTTTCGCTATTTGATCATTTGATAATTTAAATAGATTTTTAAATAAATAAAATTAATTCAGTACTTTGTTTTTAAAGTTAAATGTTTATATTGAAGGTCCATTAGTGTAGGATTTGACACATGTTAATATGTTCTGCACATAGTATCGAATCTAATAAGTAGTACTTGTGTTTTTTCTAAGGGATTTTCGGTCGTAAATCGTTTTGAAATATCTTCAACGAGGTGGATCTATCTTTTTGGCCAGTATAGAGATTTCATTTTCTGAGTCTGAACATGGGTCTAACATGGCTTAAAGTTAATTTTTAATGCTTTTTAAAAACGATTAGATAAATTATGCACACAAAACCTCTAACACTGGTACAACAAAATAAAATTTACTTACTCCCTTCAAAACCCCCAAAACATGACGATTAAACAACCAATTTCTATAACCACCCAATATTCTATTCTAAAACACGCAATTATTCATCACCATCTCATTAGCACTAGAAAATATTCTCCCTTCTCAGATAGACCACCGTCCATTTTATTTATTTCTATTCCTTATATTTTCATTCATTCCTTTTCCTATACACAGGGCAGCCTTTTCCTTTACTATACATAGCTTTTTTTTTATTTTCCTTTTCCTTGTTTCGTGGTTCGGTGCCTTCAAAACAGGAGAGCCTCTCCAGATGCCAGCCTCGGGATAACCCCCCCCCCCCCACCCTCCCCTCGACATCAAATAAATAAAAAGAAAAGAAATTCCTGTAGTATAAAAGCGGGAGAGAAGGGAAGGCCGTAACGTTGGTAGGGATGTTAAAGAAGTAGGGATTGTGTTGTTTTTACTTAATGTTTTTGGTGGGAAAGAAGGGTTTGTTCTTATTTTTAATTAGATTGGTAATATGTTGTGTGATATATAGATAAATAACAATATAACTACAGCTATCAGAATCGATACTTATTCCATTCTGAGAATCAAAAATTTTGGTGATTAGAAATGTTTTTCGAAAAACATCTAGATTTATGCAATTAATTTGTGATTGTGTATATATCCGTTTGTCTGAAGTTTATTTCCGTCTGAACATAAAACATATGGGAAAGGCGTCAAGTATGCAGAATGAAACGGGGAAGTTATTCCGTTGGGATAAAAGTTTTCGAACTCACAGACTTCACATGGAACCAAATATGTTTAAAATAAACCTTTCTTTTTCAGTATAAGCACATGGGTTTCATTAGCTTATTTCAGGTGAAGTAGTTTCTTCCAGTTTTTACTCCTAACCTTTCTTCAATCCAACTAGGCACAATCAACAGTAATCCCGTTGGACATAAATTTTTTTTTAAATAATTCTAATAGGACCATGATGATGGGTGCCTCAATATCATGAGGATTCTGGGCATGGGTATCGTCCTGCAAATATATAAACATTTACATAGTATAAAAGTCATCGGATATTTAGGGTACACCCGTACAACGCCAGGTATACTAAGTTTTATTAATGTAAATGAAAATGAAAAAAAGAAGTAGGTTTGTAACAGAATCTGTCACTTAACCCGCTTCCACACAACAGTTGTGTTTAACATGTAAAAAGGCGACAAACACAGCATTGATATTCTATATTAAACATTTACATGCTAAATTTGGCTAGTTTCATTTATTTTATTTCGAAAATTCAATAATTATTACTTATCATTTGCAAAAATTAATTTATATTTCAAAGAATAATTATGTAATATTCCTCGCTTTTAAATAGAACCAAAACATTTCATATAAAAAACAGAGAATCTCGTAGTGAAATATATTTGAAGTCATTTCAAACTGCTAGATGTCGCAAAAATAAATTTATTTTAATTTATTGTCTAAAAGAATTAAAGTTTCTCGAGCGATTGTTGCTAATGGCAAAGGTGATTTAATTCTAATAAAAATGGCTTCCTGTGCTTTTTAAATGAGCATTAAATTTTGCAGTTTTTTAAATAATTGAAGTAATTCGAATTCGAATTCTTTTCTGAGATTTTCAATGGATTCTAATTTCGATGCGCTGAATTTTTGGACGTATCACACTTGTCCGTAGCATTTGCAGTTTGGGCTATGAAAGTGGGTGTTAGACAGACAGACGGACTGAACGATTATACCTTCCACTTTTTACGTTATAAACGTAGTGTGGAAGCTAAAAGCTATTTCTAATAAAAAAAAACAGCTTTTTATCAAATGAAAATACAACTCTCACATTTTAAAGATACGGTTGAATTTAGAATAATAGATTCCATTGGATACTTTATAAATGCAGATAATATAGTTGGAGTTCAACTGTACATATATATTGGTAAAAATGATGTAACTAAATCGAATGGCGAGCGACAAAACCGAGTGAGCACCAAATGTCTTCTTATAGTGACATAACTTTTCCGTTTTCTTAACTTACGCTGACCAGGTGTTTTTATATGTTAATTTACATGTCTTTAAAAATTTTAAATTCCATTGGTCTTCCATTTGCAATGTAGAACAAACACCCAAACTCAAAACCAACCTTCCACTCTTCATTATTTTTGGTTGATTGATTAGTAAATTAAACTGTAAAAAGAATATTATGAAATACTTTTAAGTAAAAAAAATACGCATATTTGTTTGTATTAATTATTTTAATAAAATGATAAATTCTTTTTTTCATTCTTCTTATATATTTTGTTTATTAAATAAAACAGGAATTTTTTTTTCATATTCAAAGTGTTCTTACCAGTCTTTAATGAGTTTATGCGTTATACAAAACTAACAAATTATACTATTTGAAAACTTTTACTGTTTAACAACTTTTAATAACAGGATTTATTCAAGAAAAGATAAATCTGCAAAACAATAACCCCCGCCTGAAAATAACAAAACTACACATACATGTTCCATTAAAACAACCCAAACATTAAAAACCCAACGTAACGTAAGGGGCAACTCCGAATAAAACTGGAAGCGCCTGAACACTGTGGCCGGTATCGACCGGACCTTCCCCTCCCCCCCCCCCACACACACACGGGCCACGCTGGCTGCTGCTGATAAACCCCCGCTCCACCCTCCGGCTCTCACCCGCTCTACAACCCCAGAAGCGATGTCGCCCCCAGGTAGAAGAGGCCGAACACAAAAGACTGAAAATAAAGAATAAAAATAGGGAATTTACTCTAGCTTTTTGGGGATACTGGCTGCTAATCACTCTCTGGAAATGCTTTTTTTTTTAATTTTTTGAAATGAGTGAAGTTTTAGAAGGTGTTTGTTTGTTGAAAGTGGTTTGATTCATTATCGACTCGTATTAATGTGTAAAAACTCACGAGAACTATTTTTGGCTATTTGGCGAACATTTTTCGAACAACGATCACAATGCAGGCGCAAATGCCGCCAAATTTGTCAAGACTGTCTACTTTTGTTAAACTTATATCTAGTTACTCTAGTTTGAAGTCATTTTGGGCCTGGAGAGCCCAATTGGTAAGGCGCTTGCCTTGCATGCGACATGTCCAATGTTCAAGCTCGGGGCATTATTACTGACGACCTAAAATGTCTATGCAGCCAAAACGTCCGACAAATAATACTCCATTTAGTGAGGATGCCCATTAAATGTGCTCCAAAGTCCCGACGCTGCGTACCATGTTGTTCCTAAAAGTTGTGTTAGGTGCCTACTCGGGTGTCGGCTCGTCACTTGACTATGGTTTTAAATTATGACTCCCGTCGCCAATAGCCCTCGTGTAGCTCTAGTACGACAATATTTCAACCTAGTTTTTGAAGTGTTTGTTTGTTGGAAGTGGTTTGATTTATTATCGACTTGCACTAATATGTAGAGTCACGAGAACTTGTAAATTTTGCGAACGCATTTTTTAATGCTAGAAATAATGTAGTGTCAATGAGGAAAGTGCATGAATTTCAAATTTATAGAGTTACAAACAATTTTCCTTTCGGAAACGTATAATATCTTTTACTCTAGTAAAAACTTAATGAAATTAGTTCGTATTAACTGAATGTAAATAAGCGATACGTCACTTCCTATAAAAACACTCGCAATCCTCTTTGCATAGGATTATGGCGTCAACTCCTGTCCATTGGCGTGCTATTTCTTACCAACTTCTATGTTGTATATCTGTTAAAACTACTAAATGCGTTTTGGATCATCTCAGGCCAAGAAAATATAGTTTCAGTTACTATCATCAAACTTTGGGGATTTTCTACGACGATTTCAATTAATCTAACAGTTTACTAGGTCTAAAATATATACAGCGTGCTCTAGTTCGATTTTAAACTAAACAACTAAATAGAGAACTAGACGTTCGAATTTATTTCCAAAAACTGACTGAAATCATCAGTTTTTTCTTCTCAACACAACGTTTTGAAAATGATGCATGTTTACTTTAATAAATAGTATGAAAACTGTAGTACAGTTAAAAATTGTCAAGAGCATGTATTATTTTAGACGCCGTTTTTTTTTTTTTGTCACTTGAGTTTCATGGAATTTTAATGCGTATATTTTCGAGTAAAACGAGCCATTTTTGAAGATTTTTTAAGCTGATATTTGTAATCTACAGTTTTTAGCATACCAGAAAAAGAAAAAAGTCCGTCTCTTTGGATATAATGCAAGTTTCTTATTAACTGCCATCTATAGACCAATTGCAATCGCAGTGGGTACGAAATCGCCACCAAACTTGACATGACTCGATCTGCTTTAGTCAAGCCGATATCTAGTAACTCTAGATCGAAGTCATAATACTTACGATCTGCTGCATTGAGTTTAATGAAGGTTCTATTGGGGGATTGGTTGGCGACTATTGATTTGAGCCGTCATTTTATCATAGAAAGCGTGAGTGTCGCTGTTAGCACGCATGGGCCTGATGGAGACTTCGCGAGTTGGATTTGCGGTATTTATTTCGTAATATTACGCAATGTAATTCAAAAAATAACTGTTGGATTTGAAAATATTTCGAAAGTAATTCATACTATTTAATGAGTAACCAACAAAAACTTGTACGGTCGTACATTCAAATTATTATGCACGTGTTTATCATTACATCGATCGTACACTTGTTTTGGACGTGTGTATTATTTATAAATGTAGTTAAAAACACTAAATGTGTAATTTTTCTTTAAATTAATTATAGATTTGAATAACTTGAACTGTATTTAGAACTTATTGTCCAATCATAGCACATGGGATTGCGTTTAATATAGAATTTTCCTCAAACATTACTGGCGTTTTTGATGTGAACGCGATTTGGCAATCTTAGTTCCCATAAGTAAATAAAAGAACGTTTTTACTAAAATACGCTTAAAAATATTAAGACACATTTAAAGACTGATCTTTTCACTTAAAGGGGAAAAAATACTTGCATCATATATGCAGCTTTCAAAATTAACGCCGATTTTTTTATTTACATTTGGACATACCAAAACTAATTAGAAATTTGTACACATAAATTTTTAGTATTCTTCTATATTTAAAATAAAATGCCTTCTGCTGTTAAAAATACCAACTAATCTTGTGCTTTTAAATTTTTCGTTTTATTTTAATCGTTTTATCTTTGCTTTAAATTTATCGTGTTTTATTTATCACTTATCGTTTTATTTTAAACATGTGAAAAAAATACCGCTTTTCTTCTATCCAAAATTGACCCTTTTTACTTATTTTTAAGATTTCAAAGGTTTATACAGAAAATTTTACTATGTATGAATTATGTCTAATTTTGACTCTCCAAGCTGAATTTAGAATTCAAGTGTACCACTTAAGGTATATTTTTTAAAATCTTAAGTCTTTAGGTTAAGGTACGTGTTCTGTTTCCATCTTTTTAACATATGAAAGTTAAAGTAATTAAAAGTGTACTATCTTTTTATACAATATCAGGAAGTTACAAGCACTAAAACTTTGATCAATCAAGCAAAATAACTTCACTTCTCTAACAGTCATTATAATTCCACTTCATAATACCTATATACATCTATACACAAAATATGCTAGTATATTACTACATATTTTCCACTTGTTTTTATAAACTACGTTTAAAAACTCTAAAAACCATTTCTTTCTACCCACGCTATCTAAACGAACAAAACCTTTCCTCTCTCGAAACTCCCGCATCTATTTGACAATACAATCCATTGCATAAAAAAGGATACAAAAAATCCCTGTCTTAATCAGCAGCGCGCCCTGGTGGTTGAGATTTTTTCTCCGGCAGAGGGCGTAAACAACGTCAATCGAAACCGAAACCTTTAGCATAAAAGTACATCTGTGATCGGCGGACAAAAACGAGCCGTTTGCCAATAAGAGCGGTTCGAAAAAAAGTTTCTCTGTTTTGCATAGGGTGCGTTGGGTGATAGACTGGTTCCTTTTATTCCTAAATAAGTTGGAATTTTATTAAAATTTTTGAAAGGTTTTGTTCTCGTATTGCATATTTGATTTTTAGTTTTGTTTGGATGAATTAATTTGTATGAAATATAAACTAAATGATATAATTAAAAAAAATCTAATTATTTTAAAAATTAAAAAGAAATAATATCGGTTTCCAGTTCAACGTTTTAATCATACAAGGACACTAAATTATTTAAATTTTTTACTGTATATTATTGTCTAATACTTTTCAATAAACATCAATTCAAAAAATGAATGAAAGAGAAGATATCATTCGTTAAAAATTAGTTACAAATAAAATTTGAAATTGTTGGAAATTTATTTAATTTTTTGCAATAAAACATGACAGATTACTATTAAAAAAAATTTGTTTCAATTCGGTTATAATAAGTCATCAAATTTCGTGAACAATTAAGTTTTAGAAATAAATGGTCCAATCATATGGAAAATGCAGTCGAAAGGCAGTACATATATTAAGTTTAGGGTTTTAAAAAGGCAAGCTAAATTTTACAAAACTACCGAAGTAAAATTAATTCATGTATCAAATTAATACATAAGTTGTATATCAAATTGCATGAAGCTTAAAACAATAGACAAAATTAAGAAGAAAAGAGGTACCTACTACCTAAGAAACTTCAATTATCGCCAAAAAGTTAAACTTCCTCGCTACAAAACAACTATCAAGGAAAAACAACTTTTACAGACAACTCAACAATGTTTTTACATTAGAATGCATTATTAATGAATTTTAACTTACTGAAAAGCTAGTTATTTAAGTATTCAAAAAAATATATAACTTATATATGAAACTTTAAAATAAAGCTGCAATAAAGGCAAGAACAGAAAAAATAAATATAAATTAAATTTTGCCAAAAAAATTAGTTTAGCTTCCAAGCTACAAGAGTACTATAAAGGAAAAACAACTTTTACAGATACGTTCTCAAGTTCTTTCGTAAGTTCCTAAAATTGTTTTATATTTTCTATTTATTGAAATATAAAATGTAAACAATTTCAAGGTTTATTCAAAAAGACATTTTTAAAAACTTTATTATTACTTAATTTTAAATCTTTTTTTCTTTTAACCAAACCATGTCTTGTTTTCTTTACTCTTAATTAAATTGTTAAACAGTTCAATAACAGAGGCTGTTTAAAATTTTCATCGAAATAAAAAAAATCTTTATTCTTTAAAAAAAATTATGTTTAAGCAAATTCTGTTGGTTCAAAATTAGTTTGACGCTTATAAAACTGGCTTACAAATATCCAATATGACAATGTATAACAATATTTCACACACAATAACAATATATACCATCACTTCCAGTAACAACCTAGTTTACTTCCCATCAAATCATAAGAAAACATCTCTTTTGTGTTTCCCCACTCCTCAATGAAGACTGAACATTATGCATGTATTGGGTTTATACTTATAAAATTATATCGGCAAAAAACATATTTCCTTATTAGCTTCCACATTACGTTTATAACGTAAAAAGTGGAAGGTATTACAATCGTTCAGTCTGTCCGTCATCCACTTTCATAGCCCAAACTATAAATGCTACGGACAATGTGATACATAAAAACTTCAGCGCATCGAAATTAGAAGATATGAAATCTCAGAAAACATTCGAATTCGAAGTACTTTAATTATTAAAAAACTGCAAAATTTAATGTCATTTAAAAAGCATAAAAGCCATTTTTATGAAATAAATCACTATTGCCATTCGCAACAATCACTCGAGAACTTTAATTCTTTTAAATAATAAATTAAAGAAAAAAAATTGCGATATCATCGTTGGAATGACGTCAAATATATTCACTACGAGATTCTTGTTGAAGTTGATATGAAGTTTGTATATTAAGAGAAGATGTTACTACTTATTCTCTGAATATAATTATTTGCGACGATAATATTTGAAGAAATAATTATTAAATTTCGAATAAAATAATGAAACTAGCCAAATTTAGCGTGTAAATTATAATAGAATAATATTATGTTTGGCGACTTTTTTCCAGAACACAAATGTTGTCTGGAAGTTGTTTAAGTGACAGATTATGTTACAAACCAACTTTTTATACTTATAAAACTCATTGGCAATGCATAACGCAAATTTCACACTCAATACTCTACATATCATCATCATCCGCAACACCCTAGCTCATGTTCCTTCCAATCATAAGATCCTTTCATGCTTACCTCAATGAAGACTAAAAATTACTTATACATTGGCTTTGTACTTATAAACATGTATTGGCATAACATAATACATTCCCTTAGTTATACTTAAAACTTTAGCAATGGATTTGGCACATTTCACACATAGCAATCTGCATACCATCACTATCCGCACCTAGCTCATGTTCCTTCCAATCATAAGATCCTTTCATGCTTTCCTCAATGAAGACTAAACATTACGTATAAATTGGCTTTGTACTTATAAACATGTATTGCCATAACATAATACATTGCCTTAGTTATACTTATATAGATCTATGGCAATGAATATTCACAACACATTTCACCCACACATTTCACCCACAACACTCTACATACCATCACTATCCCAACACCCCAGCTCACGTTCGATCAAATCACCATACCTTACCCATTTCTTAATGGAGACAAAACATTGTGTATGAATTGACTTTATAGTTATAAAAATGTATTGGCAAAATAGTTCTTGTTTATGCTATCCATTGTCACATAGGATTTTTATTTTTCACACACAACACTCTACATACCATCACTATCCCCAACACCCCGTCCCATCAAATCATAAGAAAGCATCCCTTATTGTTTACCCATTCCTTAATGGAGACAAAACATCCACTCATCCACTTGCCCCCATTATTATTTTTCCCTACTTTTTTCCCTTTTGTTATCCGAGTGGTCGCGCAAGGGGGCGTCTAATTCGATTATCCGAGAGCCCCACTTCGTCAATTGGCTTGGGGATGTTAAGGAAGCAGTGAGGTGGTTTTTATAGTATGTTCTTTTAATTGATATACAAAGATTTTGTTTAGTTTGGTTGAATTAACGTCGCACTAGATTTACACAATGTCCCTCTGAGGGATAAGCGATTGGGTGAATTATAAACTTGCTTTCATTACATGAGATTAAAATTTAAGTTTTTAATTGAAATTTAGTTATTTTAAATTTTTCACTATATTTCTGTGGCAGATGTTTATAATTATTTCTTCCATGCTTACTTAAAATTGGAAAAAGTGTGTAAAATCGATAATTTTTTTAGTTACTAGAAAACCTAACAGTCAGGGGAGGTTTAATACTGTTAATACTTATCTGCCTCCCTCAGGAGGGATATATATTAAGAAAATTTGGTTAATATTCCTTGTTCTTGCTGTTGATCTTCTAATATGAAGTTTTCTGAAATGTGTTCTTTTGTTGAATTGGTAAAAATTAATTTTGCTATGAAGTTTTTATTTTTTTTTAAATAGTGTAAATTGTAAAAGCATAGCTCATAAGTTTAAAAAGCAGTTTGAATATAGTTATTTTATTTAAAATATTTTCCCAAAGATTAAATTTGCATTACAAACTCAGATAAACATTTGTATTACAACTTCAGATAAATAAAAACGGTTTACATCAATTAAAAGAACCGAGAGTGGAGCTAAAACACATTCAAAACAAAATATTGGATGTATTCCTAATATCTATTTTTTTTAGTTTTATTTTACATTTATAACTAATTATTGTAATTGTTGGTCTGCTAGAAATGTATAAATAAAAAATCAAATACCAATAATGAATACTCTGCGGCATCATACACCTTCCAGCCTTAAGGAGACGTAAGTAATGAATGAATTCTGTCCAAAAATACATAAACGATTGTTAACTGGCTTGTATTATTAGACACATTACTATTTAATTTATTTTTGAGGGTGGTATTAAAATTATATAAATCCACAACAAGACAGCATAATACAAAATATACAAATACTTTTCAGTATAAAAAAATACACAAACATCCAGTAACTGCTTCTTCAAAACACACCCCGAAAGCCAACCTCTCACTCCAATTGACTTATCTCACGTTTCGCGCTTCTATGGCCACGTGACTGAGTGGAGCGGTGGTCTGGGTCGCGTCACTGGCAGACGAACTGCAGATTGACGCGAGGCGATTACAGAATTAAACGGCCCCCTCCTACCACCGCCCGAGGTAATGTGGGCCAATGTGGTCATCTGTAGCAATGAAGAGGGGGCAATTTCGTGGTGGAATAGACGAGGAACTTTGGTATTTTGGAATGTCGAGTAGATACATAAACGGAATTAAAGTTTCGAATAAATGTGCTGTCTACAATTGAATATTTTTATCCCTTTTAGTTTCTAATTTACGATATTCTCTAATCCAAATTAAGACGTTTATCACACATTTTATTAATAATATAGTTTTAAAAAATGTAGTTTAAACGCAAATATATATTTCATTTGATTGGAATGACATTAAAATATGTCTCATTAACCCGAGGTGATTGCAAAACTAAACAAACGCCATTGCATCTTTGGGGATTCATTTGTTTCAATTAAACGGGCAATTGCTGTATGAGCTATAGAAAATTTTGGCATTTTAGATTAGTGGAAAAAATAACTAGTAAATAAAATAGTAGGTCAACAAAAGAACTATTTTGAGTTTGGTACATTTTTATCCTAATTCCTCATTAAAAAAACTTGTATTTGAGTACTTATTTTTTTGGAAAAATACAACTTTAAGGTTTATATTATAAAACAACTAAAAATCGATTTTTTTTTCATTGAATTTACTCAATATGACTTAATAAATGTTTTAATCGTATAAAATAATAAAATAATCAATCATTAAAAAAAATATTTAGCTGAAACACCAGTGTTTTTCTTCAAAATAAACAACCCATTGCACTTTAATAGTTTTAATGATGGTAGATTGACATAAGTATGCTACAGAATTAAACGGACGCTACCATGTTTCTCTGCCACTAAAAGCTAAATTGTATTAGTGGTCATTTGTTACAATGAATACCGGGCAATTTCCGATTTATAGGAAGCTTTGGCATTTTAGTTTGGAATGTTCAACAGACACATAAATGGAATTAAATTTTAGAATGACTTTGTAGGTCAGCAATCGAACACTTCTCCTCTAGTTTGATGTGTTCTAATTCTAAATGATTACAATGAATTTAGTTTGGTATGCTTCTAAACCATACCCTAACGAACTACTCGGTCAGATTTGGAGCGATACGGCATTATTAAGGGTGGAGTGTATATAACAGAGTTGTGCTCAGAAAATTTACTTACAACTAAATGATAGTACACGGGTATAATATTCTGAGTTTTTCGTTGGGAGCGAAGTCTGGTAATTAAAGGGTGAAATCCTTAAATCATAAACAAAATTATTAAATAACAAATTTTTTTTTTCTTTAAAAATTTTGATAAAGATAGCAATTCGTCTTGATAATGATATGGATGAGAATGATACATTAACATTTTTTTTTACAAATTGGACAAAAAACGAAAAAAGACTTATTCAAAGTAAAAAAAATTCCTGTTTGGGTAAATCTAGAAGAAATAGAAGTAGTGTTAGTTTATTTCACTAACTCTTAGGTTATTTTATATTTTAGTTCGTATAATTGGATAAATAAATAATTTTTAAATTATTTGTGATTGGAATTAGGACAGAATTAATATAAAATATTATTTTTTGAACGATGGATCTGTATATAAAAAGCCTCAGCAAAGTTTATAACATGGCTATATATACAATTTAAACATAAGAAGATTAAGTTCTTAACTTCCCCCTCTGAGGGATATGTGATTTAGTTTAAAAGTAATCTTGTTTTCACACTGTACGAAATTAAAATTTTAGCAGAAAATCTAACTTCTCTGAATTGTTTTAAATTTTATTTCTGTTGCAGATATTTATAAATGACTGCTATATACCTTCAATTTTTTTAAATTTATCAAAATAATAAAGTTCATGAATTTTTATAAATTATATATGAACAGCTAATGTTTATTACCTTCAAAATACCACAAAAAAATTTAATTAATTTGCATTATTTGTTGAGATATAAGCACTCAAATTTGAACGTCCATAATGTTAAAAAAAGTTTCACAAACTTTTATTTATATCTACACAAATAAAAAGATTTAAACAAAGATTTTTTTTCATTTATTTCTTAAATTTCATTTAGTTCTTTCATTACCTTTTCATTTTTTTATATTTTTTATTTAAATTATAAAACATAAAACATGAATTGCAACCCCAAGTTTTTTTTTACATAAATCTATGAAGTAGATCAGGTAAAACCAAAATCTCTGAACTTTGTATGTCAACAATAATTATTTGCCGAGTTATTGTAAAAAAACTGGAAAAAAACAAGTTTTAGGGACCGTTTAAAAATTACTTGGCAAATTTGACCACAACTTGCATTATCGTTTGGCGGTTGAAAATCGTTGATTGGTAAACGTTTATTCAAATTATTGATGTCTGTCAAATATCTTAAAATCTTTTCTTATTTCAAGTGCATACATGTGTAAATGTATCTATAATATTAAAAGAAAGAGTCTGTCTGTGTGTCTGTCTTCGGATCGTAAAAGACCTACTTATACTGCCCACAGGAATTCGAAATTTTAAAGATAGATTCCCTTTAATACTAACGTGTGCACCTGAGGCTTAGCTTTTTCATATTTGTTTCATTTTTAGAGAAAATTCGAATTTTCTGAAAAAAATACACCACTTTCGCTCAAATCCGGTCATTTTTTTCTCTTTCCTGATGCCATCGGCTAAAAAAATTAAATAAAAGTTTTAACGAAAACATTTAAAATTCAAAATGTTTATTTTATTCTTTTGCCATTACTTTCAGAAACTAAATTCATTATTTGAAAAATAATTGACACGTTTCAAGTGACGTAATTCCGCCAGTCTTCATTCCCGGATTTTATTGTGGGTTTATTTGATGATTTTTTCATTGATTTTTCTGTTGACTGCATGTATGCATATTTAAGCAATAAATGTAAGGTAGGTAAGGTAATCGTTTCCGGCTGCCTATTTCTAGCCTCCTTCAGGAGCTTTAAAACAGCCAATAACGCCTCGTAATTTAGAACCCTAGAATAAATGTATAGTTAAGCTATTACTGAACTATGATGGTTAAAAAGGCCATCGCACTAGAGCTATTAGTGTGTTATGTCTTTATTTTTTTGCCAAATACGTTGCCAAACTCGCCAAATTATTAACTAAAATTCGCCAAATAGGCAATTTCTTTTATAAATAATTTATAGGCTGGTCGGTTGTTCGAAGGTCATTGTGTTTGAGCTGTATAATAGGTGTGGGTAGCTATATCTATTTTCTCGCCAAATTATTTCCCAAAACGCTCCAATTGAGCTAAAAGGTTTTATGTATTTATGAGGGAATTGTGATGGCATTTATGAGTGCATTTTACAGCGTATTTTTCATTTTGGAATTTTAAGGCAATGAAACGGGTTTTTATAATTTATAACGAGCGGAAACAATAAGTTTATGATCCTATAACAGGTTATATAGTAAACATATTTGGAACGATCTGATATTTTTTTAATCCGTGCGAAGAACGGGTATAAATTTGCTAGTGTGTAATAAACTTTAAATTACATAGGTTACTATGTTTTTGATTGTATGATGTTTCCAATGCAATTTCAAAAAGGTGTTTAATATTAAAATTAAATACCCTTAAATATTATTGGACTTATTTTTAGTATATTTCATTCTTGACACATTGATTATTTAAAATGATAAGTGCCCGCTGCCTTTGTTAAAAATCCTTGCCAAATCATTCTGCGTATTTTTTTTTTGATTTACTTAAATATCGAGTTGTAAACCTCGTTTTTCAATATGTGTTTTATAATACTAATGTAGTGCGCCAAAATTTTAAATAAACTTTTTATAGCAATATAAATGAAACAAAAATTTGCATAAAATTTAAAACATTAATGTAATTATCAAGTTTGTCAATCTGATTGAAACTAATCGCATTTGAAAATCTGTTCATTATAAATAATCGTATATGTAACTTAATTAAAAATCAAAACGTGTTCTCTTCTAGGCTTTCTTTTATTTCTGAATTTGAAAATCCAAAAATTGTTTTAAAAAAAACACATCCAAAAAAATCCCAATATTAGTGAAGCGGGTTTAATTCTAGCATCCGTTGGCAAGAAAATGTTAACCCTTTTGTTAGTTTGTTGTTTTGAAAAGAAACAACCTAAATCTTACCTTTTTCAATTTAGAGATTCTCCCTAAGCGCGTTAAAAATTAATGCTTTAATATATCTGCAAATAATGCAAAACAAATATTTCTTTTTTATACCTGGGTTATTTTGAAGGTTTTAAACATTTTTCTGTAAAAACAATTGGGTATTGCCATTGGATATTTCAAAGTTGGTACTCATTTTAATATGTAGACCACCTCTTACACAATTTTTGTTGCCGATAATCAATTCCTTACGTCATTTCCTGGAAAATGACACCTTTTACAAAATCATTTGATCAATATCAGCCGAGTAAGGAGGGGTGGATCGCTTTTTTTCCCCAACTGTACCTCAGACGTTTAACGTCCACATGACCTGGCACTATTCTCGGTGTTCATAAAATACACTATGAATTTTAAATTTTACTTTTCCATTCACACAGTTCCTCAAACCCTTTACTGACAAGACCCCTAAAATTCGAAACTCCAGAAAAATATTCATTACCATTCTTTTCTTCCTCTGGAACGAGTTTCAGCAAATTCTCCGAATAGTTTTTAAGCGGCCGGCGCTTAGCAAATGAGCCTAGAGGGCAAAAATCTAATTACCAAGTTTTTTTTGGGGCCTCCTTCTCTACAACTCTACTCTGGTTCAAGACTCCAATTAATTATTTCTCAACTACTGGAATCCGCGAGACGAGTTGGAATCTTTCAAAATCGTGACAACACACGACGTGACGTTTAGCATGATGGGAAAAATGGCGCCCTTTTTTTATTGTTGTTGTTGTGTTCTGTTCTATTCATCTCTTTCCCGTTGCTTAAATCTTTTTGTTTTCTCGAAGCTGTGTGACAAAAATACAATTATTCGTACCACAAAATAGCTTTATTAATGGTTCTGTAAGTAAAACAAATTCCCTTGTTTTTGGAATGGGAGTGCTTCGTGGTGTAACGTGGTTTTTAATTTATGCTACTTTTAATGCACTTCGGGCCATATTCAGGGTTTTAATGCATATTTTTTATTTGCTTTAAATTTTGACATTCCTATCTGTTGGATTTTCTGTAAGCGTTTGAACTCTTTCAGGCGTCAATGTTCGTTGTTGCGTAATATGTCTTAGAAATTGCATTATAAAATACTTAGTTCGTGATCCCTTGAGACGTCATCCGCAGCGACATGGTTAGTGTATGTGCATTAAAATTGAATATTTTAACGATTACGTATTACGAAGAAAGTTTGGGTTCACAATAAAAATAGGCATTTATAGATTAGAAATTTTTATATATTATTATGATAATTATTTGTTTACATAATTATTAAGTATTTACAAAAGTATTATTTTAAGCTATTTTGACTATTTATAAGAATATTTTAAGCTATTTATAATTTCAAAAATATTTTCGCTAATTGAACAGCTACGTATGATTATAATGGCTTCCTAACTAACTTTATAGTTTTTGTAAATTGTATAAACTATTAAATAATTCTAATAGATCCCCTCCACTGGACAGCAGCAAGACATCTTAACAACCCCCTTCCATTGATCCCAACCCTCCGCCGTCAGTTTAGCTTCCTGCCTGCGAATGTACAATAAAGAAAAAAAAACTTTTAGAGAAACGTGCTGCCTTAAAAGAAACCTTTTTAAATTTCCATTCTCAATATGCATTTAGGAACCAAAATAACAGAACCCTTTATTAATTATTTCATTTAATCAATCAGACGTCCTTTAATGTAATGGTTAAAGATCTAGACTGCAGATCTGGTGTCTGGGTTTTGATTTCTAGGTTAGGCTTGTTTATAAATTGTAACATCAAGAAAAATATATAAAACTTTTATATAAATTTGTGGAATTTACTCCTATAATACATCGTGGTATAGTCTGGCGGCCACAACTTAGCATCCCAAATATTTTGATTGTGGAAGATTCCACTTTGAATTAAGGTTTTAAGCCGAAGGAGGCAGGGTTGCCATCTCAAAGCTTTTGGCGAGAGGAGGGGATTGTTGGTCGAGTTCGATTGTAAATAATGTATAACACTAGAACTACACATCAGTTATCGGTGATAGAGGATTGTTGTTGATGAGGTAAGTGATATACGTGTATTTCTTTGTTATCTTGACTTGATCATTAATCGATATAAGAGTGAGCCCGATGCAAGTTCGATCTACCCTTCAATTGATAATCTGTTTCTAAACTTTAAAAAAATATGTGCCCATAAAAGCAATGAATCGCCAAACATAGTAACTCCTGCCCAAAACCAAAACCTTATTTACCTTTTTTCGAAATGGACTGTTCCACAATCAAAATATTTGGGATGCCAAGTTGTGGCAGCCAGACTATACCCTACGTTTGAAAGCATCAATTATAAAAACTTTTAAATATTAATTATTTAATCCTTTGTATACTTATTTTTAATGATTTTTTTTCTTTTTAGCGGGTGACATCGACACCGGGTACAGAGAATGAACAAAGTAAGAAATTTTATTTAAAAAAAAATTTGATATTAAATTTAATTTTTATTTTAAACTTAAATCATTACAATTAAAACCAAAAATCTTTATTTTTCTTAAAGGTAAATATTTTGTCCACAAAATTAGTTATGTAGTTCTGATAAACATTAATTTCCTTAAGATTTCTTAGTTTTAGTTTAGTTTGAATTATCGTCGCACCAGAGCTTTACGAGGGCTATTGGCGACGGGCGTCGTATTTTAGAACCACAGTCAAGTGACATAAGATTTCTTATTTTAATATACTTTTTGTCATCAGTTACATAAGGATAATTTAGGTTATATTTTTGGTACAAGATCTTTCTATTTCAATAAATTTTAAAATATTAAAAATACAAATTTTCTAAATGTTTATTTTAAACGCCATATAAAAATTGTCCAAGTGTTTTAAATCCGATTTATTATACAATTTGGAGTTATAGTTTATTTTTTAATATAGGATAATCATAGTAATAGAGAAAATCCTTTTGAATGAAGTACGTAACAAACATTGCGTAATTAATTTTTGAATTCCTTAACTGTTTATAACTAGTATTGAGTATTTATAAATAATACACAATCTATGTTATCACCAATGGACAAGTTGCATGAAACGCGAAATGCAGAATAGGTATTTTTTTTTTCTGGAAGATTAGAATTTATATAAGCTATATATATAAGCTTGAATATTCACAAAAATGTTTAATTTCACCAATATTTACGTTTAAAATTTGCTGAAAGTTTACGTCAGTGAAAAAGCATTGACGTCAAATGTTATGCTCTTGGTGAATTTTTGATCTTCTGCAATGCGTAATGTTTGAATAAACTGGTAAAGCTTACGATTCATGCAAAACCTCATTAAAAGAAGAAAATATATTATTTTAACAAGTAAATATTAAGGAAATTAAACAGTCTGTTCCAGGTTTGGTTGTTTAGTTAAAATACCCCCCACTCAAGCGCGTATGTGCTATTGCAGAACTATTGACTAATCAATCTGATCGGAATAGACGGGTGATATCATTGAACGATTGAAGAAATTAACTGGAATGAACATAACATGTTTCTGTAAAATAGCAGACTTTTAAAAGAGTTTTATAAGGTTGATAGCAAGTTAAATTGCTACAAAAGCGATACAGTGAAATGTGTTATGAAATCACACGCCAAGGACAATAAGCCAAAGGTGACGTCATTTGTTATGCCGGTATAACGGAAGTGACGTATACTAACTTTAAAAAGGAATTTAAAAATAAATACATCTTAAAAACCAGAAATACTTAAGTTTTAGTGGTTTTTAAATGTACTTAATCGAATGAAAATGTTTATGGAAAACGCTGTAATTGTCCATTGCAAATTTACTAGGAATGCACTAAAAAGCTATGTTTAGGAGCTTATGACCTTTAACAACCATAACATAAGTGTATTAAACTAGAAAATATATTTGAATGAAATACATAACAAACATTACATGTTTTGCTTTGGAATCCATTACTTTTTTTATAAATTGTATTGAGTGCTATTTATAAATAATTTGCAATGTATATAATCTCTAATTACTAGAAATTCACTGAAAAGCCATGTTTAGCTTATAACCTTTTAATACCCCTTACCTTAAACAAATAAAAATCCTTTACCTTAACTAAATAAAAAAAAAGTACTCTCATAAGTTATTTAAACTGAGGGTATACCTTAAGATTAACCAAATCGTCTTTTGTGCTCAGTACATGACGAACGACTCCAAATCCCTTATAATCTCATTACCACAGAAGCATTAAAAGATAAACACAAAAAAAAACCAAGAAACAATAACAGCTACAACATCTTAAAAAAACTCAACGTGTCGATTAGCAGAGAGAACGAATTTTTAAAGAGAAAGACTCGAGATAATTTTTTCCACACACACCGCCAAAACAAAACCCCAGAAAAAAAGATTAAAAAAAAACAAAAAAGATCATCTTTAAAAGATCGTGACACAAAAACCCTTTGGTCATCGGAGAAACCGCAGATTCCGACGTTTTAAAACCTTAATGAGGCGAAAGGCATAAAAAAAACTAAACAGGTCGCTGTTGCGTATGTTTTTTATGCCCTGCTTGTTTAACGTGAAAATCTTTTTTTATTATTATTATTTCGTTACGTGGTTTTTTTTTTATTCAGGTGTCTGTTTCTAAGAAAGGAAAACAAAAGAGGGATTAAAAAGTCGTAAGAAGTAATTAGTTTCTCCCTGCATCAAACAATCTTTCTCGTCTTACGCCGCCCCCTTCCCCCTCTTCTTCCCCCCACTTAAAGATGTAAAGTTTGGGTTCTTTTTTGAACAATAGTGTTTTGTGTTATTTTATATTTTATTAATTGTTTTGCAATGTTTCTCACATTTTCACATATCCTTGCAATTCAAAAGATTTTCAACTGCAGAAAATATCAAAAAATAGTTTTATTGCAGTATCTTTTAAAAAAAAATCAGTAAAACATCTTTAGAAGTTATTAAACACATTTTTAAAAAAACATCCAAGTAGCTGCTAAAAAAAACAATTCGCATAATTTTTTAACGTTAGCATTTATTTGCATAGTCAATTATAACCGTTATGAAAAATGCTTAATGAATAAGTAGTAGATAGAGCTATTGCATGTTAAATCTGTCGTATTCCAAACCGCTAACACAAAAAATGTCTCCATAAGTTACATTGAGTTACAACTCAGATGTCGGCAGCGTCACTCCTGTTAAAAATTTCGAGGTCTGGTACCAAGAGTTCATGTTTAGTTCTATTGAAACGTCAATTCAACCAAACTGATTCCTACTTCTTATTGCGTTTTTAGATTCCACACTATGTTTATAACGTAAAAAGTGGAAGGTATTATAATCGTTCAGTCCTTCTGTCTGTCCGTCACCCACTTTCATATCCCAAACTACAAATACTACGGACAAGTGTGATACGTCAAAAAATTCAGCCCATCGAAATTAGAATACATGAAAATTTCAGAAAAGAATTCTAATTCGAAGTACTTCAATTATGTAAAAAAACTGCAAAATTGAATGCTCTTTAAAAAGCATAGGAAGCCATTTTTATTAGAATTTAACCACCATTGCCATTCGTAACAATCGCTCGAGAAACTTTAATTCTTTTAGACAATAAATTAAAATAAATTTATTTTTGCGACATCGATCAGTTTGAAATGACGTCAAATATATTTCACTACGAGATTCTTTGTATGTTGATAGGAAATATTTTTATTCTATTTAAAAGCGAGGAATATTACATATTTATTCTTTGAAATATAAATTAATTTTTGCAAACGATAAGTAATAATTATTGAATTTTCGAAATAAAATAAAAGAAACTAGCTAAATTTAGCATGTAAATGTTTAATATAGAATTAATGCTGTGTTTGGCGCCTTTTCACCTGTTAAACACAACTGTTGTGTGGAAGCGGGTTAAGTGACAGATTCTGTTACAAACCTACTTGTTTCATCTCTCAATTCCTAAGAGTTTTGTATTTACACTCTAGTTACATCAGAACTGGTCCTGATAATTTTTGCATGCAAAAACCTTTAAAAAATCAAATCTATTTCCAGTAAGTTATTAATTGCATATGAACAAAGCATAAAACTCTTATGTCAGAATATTTACATAAAAAATCTCAATACTTTTGCATCAGCATTTATTTTCAAAGACATTTATAGCCCCTTTGATAAACTTTGTAAGGAAGTTAGAATAGATACAACACTTAACATGTAATGTTTAAAGTTGGCCAAATGTTTCGTTTTCATTTGTAAATTGTTTGTTATTTGTAAAAATCGTCAATATTATTCCAAATTATCAAATAACACGAATTCAATGAAAGAAATGGAAATTTGTAAGAGCGAAAACTACTGTACATAAGAAGTCAACAATTTACTACTCAAGGAATTATTTCCAAGTCCCAATAAACATCATTAACCTAATAACGACCCATTCATTATCACCATTCTTACCGAATAAAACCATTAATTTATTATTATATTATTTAACCAAGTTTTTAAAAATCGTTTTTTGTGTAACTTGACTTGTCCTACATAAATATTTCAGTACTGTGGTCTTTATAGGCCGATATTTTGGTTATTTAAATAAACTTAAACAGAAAGCTTATTTTCGCATGGAAAATTTTCTTCCCAAACGACGCAAATGAGTTAAAACAAGTTATCTTTATCTTTCAATATATTTTAGTATGTAATAGTTAAATAATTTTTTGTAATATTTTCTTACCAAGTAATAGTTAAGCGGCTTAATTTTCTTATTTGGCTCAAACTTCTCAAGTATTTCCTTCAATTTCACGTTAACAAGGTTCAGGCAAAAAAAATTATAATAGTAAAGAGAATTATAATAATAAAAAAAATTGTAATCCCTATACTCAACCTACAAAAATAAAAGTTGAAAACTCTAACAAAAGGGCACGATAATTTACTTTTCAAGGTTAGATTGTTCTTATTCAATCAAATAACAACGAGAAAAAACAAGATATTATTTCTTTTTTATCCCTCGGATCGGATAAAGGAAAATTTTCCCACAACCATTAAAAGAAGATAATGTTTTTTTTTCCTCTTCTTTTTTTTCTCCTATCATGATTATTATTTTTATTATTATTTTCTTAGTCATTTATTTATTCGGTTTTCCTTTTAATTTAGCTCTCCGACTTTTATTCAGAGATATTTATGCGTATTTGGTTTCATTAAATATTTCGTTCTGAGAGCATTCAACAATTAACCTTGCAAGGAAGTGTTCAGATAGTTGGAATAAACGTCCATAAACTGAGTTCTTTTTACTTCCAGCTATGTTTCTTAGAGAGAGAAATTGCATTTTAAGCGATTGAGTTTCTGTACGGACAAGAAGGCGACTTTAAACGGTTTAATAGTTCTGTAAATAATAAATTGTTAACGATTAATTTTAAATAGTCGTCATTTAACTAGTCTTTCACAAAAACCTCAAAGACTAAATTGCTGGCCAATTAAACATTCGACTTAATTTGTCCATTTATAGATATTACTAATGAATAAATGTTAATGAATAAATGTTAATGAATAAATGAATAAAATGTTAATGAATAAATGTTAATGAATAAATGTTAATGAATAAATGTTAATGAATAAATGTTAATGAATAAATGTAATGAATAAATGAATAAATGTTTTTTCTTGTTATTATGACTATTCTTTCTCTTCTGTTGCATGATCTGTTTATTATTTGGATTTGCATGAGTAAGTTCAATGACCAAACCAGGGGGTGTTATAATACACGACTTTCAATTACCACTCAGTAAAAAAAATACATTTTACGATGCTTATATGCAATGAGGTTATTTCAAGAACTTCAAACCCGCAAATGTTCAATGGCAGCTAATCATTGCGCACTAATTACTTTACAATTGTGTTAAGGAACAACACAAAATTGTGATCGTATGTCATCAACACAATTTTTGTATATAAAAAAATATTGTAATCTTGCCATTTTTACACATTACTTATATTCTACTTGTGCTGTTTGAGAACTATTTTTTTCTTTGAGTGTGAACTTCAATTAACTTCTTAACCAAACTAATACTAAATTAACCGTTTTCTACAGGATGAAAGGCTGAGTAGACCCATTAGCATCTACCTGAACCTAAACCACATACGAACGCGAGTCTTGGGGAGCCCAGTCGGTTAGGCATTCGCCTAGCATGCGGAAGGTCCCAGGTTCGGGTCCGGGCATCGCCAAAATAACTGCCGACCTATAAACGGCCCGTGCAGCCAAAAATGTCCGACAAATAATACCCCGTATAGACGGAGTGCACGTTAAATACGCTCCATAGTCCCAACGCTGCCTACGATGTCGCCCTTAACTGTTGCGTTGGGTGCCTACTCAGGTGTCGGCTCGTCACTTGACTGTGGTTCTAAATTACGACGCCCGTCACCAATAGCCCTCGTGTAGCTCTAGTGCGACGATAATTCAAACCTACCTACTGAGTCACACCTTGGAATTTAGACCAGCTAACCACTACACCATTTACAAAAACACACCTTCATTTGACCCCTAAATACACCCCTACCCTCCCCGAAAACCAACCCAAAGACTTCTATTCCTGGCTTTTCCTTTCTAAAAGACAGAACCCAGCTCGAAAATGACTCATTTTCAGCAGAGACTTAACAGCCGGGTTTCGAGCCCTGCAATTTGGAAAACGTATCCCGAAACCGCTACTCTGGCCTTTTACCCGGTTCCCACCCCCAGCTGTCAGCACCGAATGATGAATGACGTAATGTATATACTTCGCCATGGCACGCCTACGCCCGGAGATCGTTCAATGTCCGAGAATTACCTTTTGATGAGATACGCTATTGAACACTCGGGCTGAGAAGAAAAGGAGATAATTTGGGATAGTTTTTTTTGGTGAGGAATGAAGGATAGCATTGGTTAAAATATGAAAGGATATATAGATAACTAGCTTATAATAAACCCGGCGTTGCACGATTGTACCAAAGGGGACGCGGTACCCAAAAAATTAAATCCAGTATTTTTATCGCTAGCATTGAAATTAAACTATTTTTACAAAGAACTAACATTCAATAAACATATGCGAAAAAATTATAAATATTAAAACGTAAGTTTTTAAGTTTTTTTAACAAATTAAAAATTTTAACGTTTTTTCAAAATGCTACTTCTCCTACAATTTAAAGAATTTTGTAATGGATTTTTTTTCTAAATGTTCCCACAACATCTATTAATAAAAGATGGTATGGATATTGAGCTATCGGTTAAACAAAAAAAGTTATGTAGCTTTATGTATAAAAATGGCCACAAAAAAATAAGATATTTTTGTAAATTTTCACCTAAATTTTTTTTTAAAAAAATCTATTTACACTAGACCTTATCCCATACCAACTTTTGTTAAACGCATATGTTTCAACACAGGAATTAAATTTGGAGCTCTACATTAATTTACCTAAAAGCCTTAGGGTTTGAACCATTCACAAGCTGAAAAAATTAAAATTTTAAAAATCAACATAAAATTTCAAAAACCATATATCATTTTCAATAAACCTCCACCATTATAAAAGAATCCTTATTTTTTTGCAATATACTTAGCTCACAGCATTCGATCATGTTTAATTATTTTCTGGGCAGCCCTAAATTTTGGGTAATGCGTCCTTTAAAAATGAATTGTATGTTATGTAAACTTTTACTTTATTTTAGCTTATACCCTCTTAATTTTTGATAGCTGAAATTTCATTTCACATTACAAATTTCCATAAATCATAATCTTACATCAATGCGCAATGCTATTCCTAAAGAGAATTCGGCTCACGTTTTTTCCTTCTAAACCCATTTGTGTTTGAATTTCGAAATATAGCTTCTTAAATTACACCATCAATACAAAAGGAATAAGTTTCTAAAATTTGGAATCTGTACCTGCAATAGTTTTGGCTGGGTTTTGGTACGTGTGTCAGTCAGAACTTCTTCCTTTATAGACTTAATTTGGAATGATTGATTTTTAATGATAAACTGCTAACCATGTATAATAGCCATTTCCAAATTTTATATGAAATATTTTGTATTTTTGGTTTGACTATATATTTTCTGCGTAGCTTTTAGGAAGAACAGCTTAGAAAACATTTAAAGTAATGCATATATTTCGCTATACAACGTCTACGCTCGGAGATCGCTCAAGAGACGAAAATTACCTCTTGGTGAAATATACGGTATTGAACACTCGAGCTGAGAAGAAAAGGAGATAATTTGAGAGATTATTTGTGCAGAATGTAGGATCGTATTGGTTTAAAATACGGAAATATATAATTGGAAATTAGAAAATATAATTGGAAATTAGAAAATATAATTGGAAATTAGAAAATATAATTGGAAATTAGAAAATATAATTGGAAATTAGAAAATATAATTGGAAATTAGAAAATATAATTGGAAATTAGAAAATATAATTGGAAATTAGAAAATATAATTGGAAATTAGAAAATATAATTGGAAATTAGAAAATATAATTGGAAATTAGAAAATATAATTGGAAATTAGAAAATATAATTGGAAATTAGAAAATATAATTGGAAATTAGAAAATATAATTGATGTATTTATCACAATTTACTGACAAAGAAAATACTTTTAAAAATATGGTATTGGCTGAAATAAAGGAAACTTCAACCTATGGATTTGCTATTTGAAATTCGGGCAAATTTAAATGTATTGAGTTATCACAGTTTACATAAGACAAAAAAAAAAGATGGATTCGCTGATAACCGTGAAATAAATATTGATTCATTTTGTATAACATTGTTCAAAACTAAAACTTCTACGTAATTTAAATAAGAATAAACTTCAAACTTATAAAAAGTAAATGAAATAATAATAGGTTTTTAAATACGTTAACTCTGCCTCTGTGTATACCAAAGTTTGGCAAAAAGTAGGGTTACGTAAAAAAAGGTTTATCTACAATTCTCAATACCTTAATATTATTTGTGCATCAACATTACTATATTTCGTTCAGCTAGGGCTCATAAAAAGACTTGTAAATATATTTCTCCCAGAATTCAAACTCTATATCCATTCAAATCCAAGTACAAATTATTTTTACATTGACATCAATTAGATAAAATGTAACAAAGATATGAATTTTTAATTCCAGGTCCAATTTAACCCTATTCCTAATTGCTCACTATTATTCCAAAAAACACATCAATTAAATCCAAAGAACAAAATAATCCAAGTCCAGAATAAAACTCTCCTTACAATCCACCCCGAGCATTTCAAAAAATAAAGAAAATCCCAAGCTCCAAGTTTTCCAAGAGAAGAAATTCTTATCCTCTTCTTAGCTCTTCTTTTTTTTTCTTCTAGGGGGAAGATAACCGTCGAGCCACCAGATCCTCTAGGGGACCTCTAGGTAAGCGTCAACCCCGTTGCTAGTAAGGTTGCCAGAATTGGCGAATAATAGCGATTTTGGCTGGTTTTGAATCCATCGAATTGGGAAACTTTTGTCATGAAGGATAATTTTGATCCAAACATAAAATACTATTATCAGTTTATTTTAATTTGACAATTTTGAGCTTGTAAGGTCAAGACGGTTATCACTAATTGAAATAATTGTAATTTTATTAAATAAGTTACGAATAATAATAGAAAAGTTCGGACCGAAGTTTCCCATTTAACGGTAATGACTTTCAAATATTAGGCAAAAATGTTTTGGTTATTTAACCCATTTACGACTATTGGCAAGAAAACTTTTCTCACGAAATTGAGCCTTTGGCTTAAATTTATCTAAATAAAAAAAGTAGGTTTGTTACAGAATCTGTCACTTAAACCGCTTCCACACAACATATGTGCTCAACAGGAAACAAACTATTTATACACCTCAGAAAGAAATTAGCCAAACAGAGACTTTAGCTAGTTGTAATTCAAACATTTAAACGCCAAAATTAACTATTTTCCTTAATCTTCTTTCTCAGATTTAATAATTAGACTTTATCGTTTGCTCAATTTGTTTGAAGTTAGAAGAATAAAGATGTAATATTTTTTTAATAAATATCTTTGTGTCGCCACAATTTCCCATTTACATTTCTTTCGAAAATTTAGTTATTTATAGTTTGTTAAATTAATTTACAGTTCGAAAAATATATAATTAGTACAATTGATGCTTTAAAAATAAAAGCGAAACTTTGCGTATTATAAACTTCTAATTTATATTTTTAATGAAATTTGAAATGTAGCCTAATTTGATTTTTTGCTTCAAAATGACGTATCCCACTTGTTTGGGAGACTTACGGTTCGTTCTGTGAAAGTGGGTGACAGACGGACAGAACGGTTATAAAACCTTCCACTTTTTACGTTATAAACGTAGTGTAGAAGCTAAAATACATTAAATAAGACAAATGAAGACCATGGTTTGGAAATTTTATGTAGGATGAATTAACACTATAAAAACGAATTTTAAAAACTTTATGAGTTTAAAAGTTTTATTTCGGAAATGAAGTAAATGGTATTGACAGTCTTCCTAAATGGATTTTTTTAAAGACCTCAGATTGTTATTTTTTGATCAATCTTCAATATTTTTAGCGGTGTTTTTTTTTTGCTGTTTTTTTTTTACTTTTTAATGAATGCTAAGTTGTACTTTTATAGACAACGTTCATGCATTAATGAACGTTGCATTCATTCATCAAAAATTTGTGAATTGGTATTTTTTCCAAAAACAGTTTTCGATTTAATTAGTAAATGTATGTTGGTTATAAAAGGAAGATCAAAACTATTTTTAAGTATTTTAATTTGAAATTTGAGGAAAGTTGAGGACTTTAAATTAAATGAAAAGGCAAGAATTACAAGTTAAGCGAAAAGATGTATGAATGTATTGAGCGGAATGACCATAGAAGATCAGATAATTAGAGTTCTACTACTTCCTATTTCTGAGCAGAAACTTGGCTCTTTTTTGGCGATTTCCTCCGGCAACCCCGTTGCTATGACAACCGTTGGGCTCTTAAGGGTTGTGCTGTTTCCCTCCTGCTTCCACGAGTCCCATTAATCATTGTCTGGCCACGCTTACTCCCGTGTCGGCCGCAAAACATCGCATTTTAAAGGGGCTTCTATTTTTTGTTCTTTTTTTTCTATTTGTTTGTTTTCTGTTTCTGGATGTAAAGTAGGGGGGGTCTCCGGTAAGGGGTTATTCCGCGATGAAATGTAAAGTGTCGAGGTTTTTTTTAATATTGATAAATATTTGGGGGGTGTAAAGAGTTGAGATTTTCATTTGGGTCCACCTATTAAAGTCCCTGGACAAATTATTAGACGCACTGCAAGATTCCATGTATAAATCAATGATGAACAAAATACCTTTAGAAGGACATTTTTGTTCCTAAACTTAAGCTATTGAATAAAAAATACTATCTGCTATACTTAATACATATATCGATATCTTTTTTAATGATATGGCATTCTTTGGTATGTTTTCATCATTACTAAAAAAATACAGTGCGTCTAATAATTTGTCCTGGGACTGTAAATGGTAGTAGTATGGATAGGAAGCTAATTATTCGTATTCCCAATATAAAATACAATATTATTCATCTAATACATTATTATAAATCTATCACGGTATTATTAATTTATTATAATGTTATTAATCTTTTATAAAATTAGTCATTTACTTTTTTTTATCTATTGTTATTTTTTCTATTTGATTGATTTATCTTTCTAGATGGCAATCGGTTATTTCTCTATGAAATATAAAATAGTGAAGATTATTTTAATGTTGATAAATAATTTTTATAGTTGATCTGCTCTGGGGATAAAAGATTAAGTAATAGGAAACTATATCACAATAAGTCAATATATAAGGACTCTAATGGAGATTTTGATTTGGGTCCAGCTATTTAATGGCAATAGTGTATAGTGCGGATAGAAGACATAATTTTTCAAACACTCAATGTAAAATACAATAACTTCCCCGTATTTCATTTTAGAAATTAATAAACTCTTTAATAACTTATTAATAGGATTTTTACAAAAATTTCGTTGAATGAAATTCCTTTCTTACCTATGAAGGAAAGTCAAACTTTGCCTATTTTATATTCTACCCTTCAGTGCTTTTGTATTTTATACATCAAAACATACGAAACTTAAAAACAATAGTTAAAAGGAGGAAGAAAAATACTTAATTACAAATAAAATTATGGTTAAAGAAATATTTTTCGATTTAGCTTCGCAGCTATGCAAGTACTACAAAGGAAAAACAACTTTTACAGATACACACGTTTTGTTCCTCTATGAAATGTAAAGTGTTTTATAACGTTGATGAATATTTTGGGGGCTTGTAATAAAGTTTGAAGTTCATGATAGAAAGTTCGTTTGCGTACCACCAATTAATGATAATTTTGTAGAATGAAAGGTAGATATTAAAGCATTTGATACAAAATACAATTAAGAAAAGTTAACTGTTAATATTTTTATGTAATAACACTGTATTAATTTTAAATAAATGTTTTTACACTTAATTTTTTTAGCTATACAAATTTATATTTGTATATAACAAAGTAAGGTTGCAGTTGCAAAACTCACATTCTCTAAAGATGAAGTAAGATGTAGGTCTGGTCCGTTCATTGGCGATTTCGTTCAATTGAATTTATCATTATCAAAATTCTCCAATGAACGAATCGGGCCCTATATCTTAGTTATACTTTGCATAATGGGATTTTTGCTACTACACTTACTACACTTTCTTCACACATTTGTTTGTGTATAAACTAAAACTCTAAACTTATTCAGATATTGCCAAAACACTTGGGGGAAAATATCTGAAGTTTTTGTTAACCTACAGTCCCTGGACAAATTATTAGACGCACTGCAAGATTTCATGTAAAATATTAATTACCGGGTGGTATTGTACCGTTTTATTATTTTAAATTGATTTGTTTTTTTTTATTTTTATATTATCCAATCAATTACCGATTTATTTGACATAAATAAAACAGCATTAATTTATAGAAAAGCATAAGTTTATTAAGTTTTAAAGAAAAGTGAAATTAATGTTAGTAAAAGTCAATATTTAGTTGAGCCACCTTTAGCCGCTGTCAAAGCTTTAATTCTGCGCGGCATGCTATCAATGCAAGACTGTACTGTCCTCTGCATTTGAGGATGATGATTCCACACATAAATAATCTTATAATAAATAATTAATATAAATTAATCTTAATCATAATTATCTTAAAATAAATACAAATATGTAGTCTACAACAGTTCTTTTAATTAAACAAGTAGGTTTGTTACAGAATCTGTCACTTAAACCGCTTCCACACAGCATTTGTGCTCAACAGGAAACAAACTATTTATACACCTCAGAAAGAAATTAGCCAAGCAGAGACTTTAGCTAGTTGTAATTCAAACATTTAAACGCCAAAATTAACTATTTTCCTTAATCTTCTTTCTCGGATTTAATAATTAGACTTTATCGTTTGCTAAATTTGTTTGAAGTTAGAAGAATAAAGATGTAATATTTTTTTAATAAATATCTTTGTGTCACCACAATTTCCCATTTACATTTCTTTCAAAATTTCAGTTATTTATCGTTTGTTAATTAATTTACAATTCGAAAAAATATAATTAGTGCAATTGATGCTTTAAAAATAAAAGCATATGTTTTATGGCAAGTAAGAATTCTCTATGCATTTTTCTTCATACATAACCATACATGAACCATCAAAAGAACTCTATTGTGATATTACAACAATCCAAACTGAATTATATCGCATAAATCAATAATTTTCAAGTTTCTATTTTTATTTTAAACAAAGTTTCTCGTACGTTTAACGAAATGGCAACAGTGAAAATATTGAATAAAAATGGAATTTGCATGTTATTTTAATGTAGATTAAATTTTCAGTTATTTAAATTTTAAATAAACTTCTAATTAAAATTTTTTAATGAAATTTGGAATGTAGCTTAATCTGATTTTTTGCTTCAAAATGACGTATCCCACTTGTCTGTGGGACTTGTGGTTCTTTCTGTGAAAGTGGGTGACAGACGGACGGACGGACTGAACGATTATAATACCTTCCACTTTTTACGTTATAAACGTAGTGTGGAAGCTAAAATCAATAATATTGTAGTTTAAATATACCATTATTGCATAAAAACTCTTAAGAAACATAAAATTACTAAAAAAAATACAGTGCGTCTAATAATTTGTCCAGGGACTGTAAGTGTAATATTAAGATGTGTGCGAAACAAAAAATAAAATAGTTGCACAAGCAACACTCCATTATTGTACTCAGTTTTAATTACCAATAAATCTCTTTAAAATTTACCAATACTGAATATAATATCATAATAACCGCTGTATTTTATCATATTTAACAAAGCAAACATCTCACACATACTCAAACACTCCTCAAATATTTCTGAAATCATTTCCTAAACCAGCTCTCGACTTCTATCTCTAAGTCCTTATCATAAGAGCAAAAATAAACCGCCAAAGCATTAAAACCAAGCGCCCCTAATTGAAAAGCATCCAGACATCCAATAAACCCGGTTTCATAACTGTTCCTAATTAGAAGTAATTTAGCGCTCTAATTAAAAACAAGCGTCTTCTCAGAATATATTTAAAAGTTCTTTAATAAATGCCGTGTAAAAAAACATGCTCTTAAACTGCCGACGTATCAGTCATTTTGTGTGAGGCATGATGTTTTTATAAAAAAAGGTTTTAAATACGTGTTAAATAACAGTTTGTATTTTTTTTTGCTTATCGCTTTAAAGCACTTATTTGTTGGGTCTTTAGTAGGAGGATATTTTTAATAATATCGGGTACTGTTTTAAAGTTGTGATAAAATGCACTATCTGTTTTTACCCCAGATCAATTCAGATCAATCAGATATACTGCTATATATTTGTATTTAATTCAACACGAATTTCTCCAAAATAAAAAATTTTGAATTATTTTCTTCAGATTAAGTTTAAAAAAAAGTCTTGATTCCTTAGAACAAATTTTCGCAAAGCTTCGTTTGAACAACAACAAAAATAATTATGAGACAATATGCTCAATGTATCATCTAATTCTTAATTAATGAAATAAATCAAATTGATAACTTTTATAAATATTATATTTAAAAAGAAACATTCAATATTTTTGTTGTGCTTAACAATTATATTGTCCCCTAAAGTTTCAATAGATGATTCTATTACCGTATTTTAATCCATATTCTAACTACAACTATATAAAACAAATTGAAATGTTTACCAAACCAATTTTTTTAATTTTTTAGTTAACTTGCAAGAAGAGTTAATTATTTTTGAATAAGTGTGTTTTATATAATTTATAATTATAATTTACGTCGATATTAAAAAAAATTTTAATTTCATAAGGGAGTCAATATTTTAATTAGATCTAATATGTCTAAAATATAATATTGCATTACTAAATAATTGCAAAAGTAAAACCAAAAATATTTATCTTTATATAAAACAAAAATTTGAAAATATATTTTAACCAAGTATAACCTAATATATTCCAAGTTTAGTTATCATAAAATATTTTTACGACTAATATTAAATATTTCCCCACAGAAATGTAAAAATATGTATGATTGTTATTCCACGCATGTAAAGTTTTTTTTTCATCTAGAGATATTTTTATTCATAACTTAAGTTTTCAAAAAAAATGCAAATACTTTCGTTGTTTTTCCAGTTTGACCACTTGTCCAAACTGTTTTAACAATCATTGTGGCGCCATCTATGAAGAGATGTTGTAACTCTTTCTGAAATTCTCTACTAAAAAATGTTAAACTTCTCTTTAAATTACCCTAAACTTTTACCAATACATTTGCATAAAAAAATAAACTATTATTAGATACGTTCTTAGATTTTAAGCACAGATCAGTTACTTTTACTTAAATAAAAATAATTTAAATAGAAATACGAATGAAAAATTAATCTCCGTATGCTTTATAAAAAGATAGTGAAAACCTTTTTATTTAAAAAAAAATAGCATAATTTCTAATTCTTAAATAAGTTTAAAGTGTACATTTCATCTGTATTGAATATTTAATACATAATATCTTATCTATAATAATAAAAGAAAGAGTCTGTCTGTCTGTGTGTGTGTGTGTCTGTTATCGGATCGTAAAAGACCTACTTATACTGCCCACAGGAATTCGAAATTTTAAAGATAGATTCCATTTAATAATAAAGTGTGCACCTGAGGCTTAGTTTTTTCATATTTGTTCCATTTTTAGAGAAAATTCGAATTTTCTGAAAAAAAAAACACCACTTTCGCTCAAATCCGATAATTTTTTCTCTTTCCTGATGCCATCGGCTGAAAAAATTAAATAAAACTTTTAACGAAAACATTTAAAATTCAAAATGTTTATTTTTTATTCTTTTGCCATTACTTTCAGAAACTAAATTCATTATTTGAAAAATAATTGACATGTTTCAAGTGACGTAATTCCGCCAGTCTTCATTCCTGGATTTTATTGTGGGTTTATTTGATGATTTTTTCATTGATTTTTCTGTTGACTGCATGTAGGCATATTTAAGCAATAAATGTATAGTTAAGCTATTACTGAACTATGATGGTTAATAAAGGCCATCGCACTAGAGCTATTAGTGTTTTATGTCTTTATTTTTTTCGCCAAGACGTTGCAAACTCGCCAAATTATTAACTAAAATTCGCCAAATAGGCGATTTCTTTTATAAATAATTTATAAGCTGGTCGGTTGTTCGAAGGTGAATGTGTTAGAGCTGTATAATGGTTGGGTAGCTATATCTATTTTCTCGCCAAATTATCTCCAAAACGCGCCAAATGAGCTAAAAGGTTTTATGTATTTATGAGGAATTGTGATGACATTTATGAGTGCATTTTATAGCGTATTTTTCATTTTGGAATTTTAAGGCAATGAAACGATTTTATAATTTATACGAGTGAACAATAATAAGTTTATGATCCTATACAGGGTATATGGTACACATATTGGAATCTATTTGATATATTTTTATTCCGTGCGAAGAACGTATAAATTGCTAGTTAAATAATTGTTTTATTTTCAGATCGTCACGTGCAAAGTAGTTTGTTTCGAATTCAAAAAAATAAATTAATTAATATGCATTCAATTGTTTTATTTAAATAATTATAATTTGTATCAGAATTAAGTAATCGTAATTTGAATTACTTTTATGTATTCACAATTTTTGTCAATTTTAAATATTCTTAATTTGTAACAGTTTTAGAAATCATAATTTGCATCGGCTTTAAGTAATCATAATTTGTATTGGTTTTAAGTAATCATAAGTTGTATAAGTTTAAAATATTCACAATTTGCATCAGTTCTAAGTGATCCCAATTTGCATCAGCTTTAAGTAATCATAATTTGTATTGATTTTAAGTAATCATAAGTTGTAACAGTATTCTCATTTGTATCAGTTTTTTATCCCAATTTGCATCAGCTTTTAAGTAATCATAATTTGTACCTGTTTTAAGTCTTCAATTGCAACTTTCCAGGAGCCAGTGTCGCATCCCGTCGAATAGCATACAAAACCACATGCCGAAGAAGGTGAACAAGTTGAGAGCGTGAGTATCGAAAATGTAATACATTAAGTTTATTTACTTATTACACTTGTCAAAACTCTAAAGCCCGTTTCACACACAATTCCGGTATTTTTGCCCTAACTTACGGTGCAATATGATCATACTCACAATGTTAAGGGGATACGGTACCCAAAACATTATTTCTAGAAATAATAACATAAACGTGTAAATTGTAGAGGTTTTATATAATGTTCTTTCAAAATAAACATTTTCTAACAATAAAAACAAATATTTGCTAGTTTTTCATTTATTTTAAAAAAAGTCAAAATGTTGAACTTTTTTAAAACGCCACTCCTCTTTCAATTTTAAGAATAACTCCACCAAACTTTTATAGTTTGTTTTTAGTACTATTTGTTCAATAACTGTGCATTAATTTTAAAATGTGAGTTACAGCTTAAAAAAAATAACATGCATTTATACTGAAAATCACAAAAAATACAAATTATTGAATTCAACATTAAAAAAAAAAAACTATACATAGTAGACCTTATTCCATATACAATTTTGTGCACCATATATATATAAGAACACAGGTTAAAAATTTCAAAATTCTAACTTAATTAGCATAAAAGTCTTAGGTATTTATTAAACACAAGAATTGAAAAACGCGAAACAGAGAAAAAAGGTTGCAAGCAGACGAAATACGTATTTAAACTTATAGGAATGACCCCAGAATTTTTTTTTCTACAAAAGATATAATTATGAAACTTTCAGTAAATGTTCAAAAAGATATTGTGAATAATAAAAAATAAAAACTGAAAAATCGATATATTGACCAATTTTTGGGTGCCGTATCCCCTTAAGTAAATTGGAGTTTCTCCCGCGACGGGGGGTGAAACATATCGTACGTACGGTTTTATCAACAGTATACTGCGAGAAACATGTTCAAACAGCCCAAGTGGAACACAATCATTTGCGTAAAAATGACCACATGACCACATTGTGTTGTTTCAATACATGAATTGTGTCGATGACTTACGATCACAAATGTGTGTTGTTAAAACACAGTTGACTATTGTTAGAGGAGACTATTATTGTATTCATGCGTGATTAACCAAAAAAAAACCCTTTGAACTATATTTTTGTTTAAGATACGTATAACAACATTAATTTATAAGTACCATAATATAGATTTCTTTAAAGCTTTAGTACAGCTATTTATCCGTAACTTTAAAGAGTAGATGCTGAATCACGTTTCAGAAGAATACATGCGACTTGCGCCTTCAACGTAATTTTTGAGCTCGTCATGCATTGTTATTTGGCCACAACACATTTTTTTACTGTTTCAAGACAACCTGTACACTGCGATGCAAAAGTTTAGACAATGACGTAATAATGGTGTGGAGGGAATTACGTTGGTGAAACAGACTATTTTGTCGTTTTTGAAGATGTGACTATCTCTGCATTGTACTAAAGTGTAAAAAAGAATATGTCGCTTTTTTGTGATTTTATATGGGAAAGACTGCACTTTTCATTAAAAAAAATCGGTCAATGCATGTCTCCAAATCTACGAATTCGTGGCAAAACTTTAAGGTGATAGGCTGGTAGGCATTCGGTTCGTATTTAGAGATATTAAATTGTACAATTGAAGCAAATATGATTTGAATAAAGATTTAAAGTTGCTATTGTCTGTTTGGTGTAAAATTGAACCAATTTTGCTATTAAATCCGTTTAGTTCACCGTATATCGCATTTTTTTTTTAATTTATCACATAAAAAAATACAATTCATCAATAAAAATGCGAAATTAGGCCTTTATCTAATTTAAATTGGCATAATCTCATATTTGTGTCTAAACTTTTGCATCATACAAATTTTTATTTTATGAGAAAAAACACTTGTCATAGCAAATCAAACAATTATGTTTCAATTAAAGCATTTCAAAATATTTTTTAATATGTTTAGGGTTTTTTGTAATTCTATTATCAAAATTCTAAATTTTACAGCTAAATGAAGTCATTGTCTAAACTTTTGCATCGCAGTGTACTAACTGTGGAAAACGCATTTTTTTGTATTCAAAGTCAACACCAGTTTTTTTTAGTGTAGTACATCAAGTAGTAAATGCATTAAATTTTAAGATCGATGATAAAATTTGTGGCCGAACATTACTCCTTCAAATAGCCTTAAAATTCCTTCTACTTGATGCAATATAGTTGATAAAACCGGAAGTGCGATATTTTTCAAGTCACGAATGAAAACTCCAATTAACCTTAAATTGCTACAATGATTATTTGGCAGCATAAAAGTAAGGCCAAAACTACGGGAACCAGTGCTAGTGAAACGAGCTTGAATGGTGAAACAGTTTTGAACGTACGTTCAAAGACTTTCCCTTTGTAGTACTTTTGGCTTGCATCTTATACTACTAATCGAATTTAATTTTTTTCTTTAATTTCATGGAAAAAATATATTTAGCAGTTTTAAAGAGTTCAGTATTGACAAAATAAAATCAAGTCTGGTTTTCCATATAGTTTTGATTGCTTTACCTATTTTCTGAAAACGACCAAAGTTGATTAAACGTTTGGATAAGGTGAGTTGATTAACGATTTATCAAAACTGTCAATAAAGTTTTAATACCAATTAAAACTTTATATTTTCAACTAAATGACTTCCAGACATGTTTGTAAAGAGAAAACCTAAATTCTTCCGTATGTAGAATTGAGATTTTATTTTGCTTTATTGAATATTTAAGTCTTAAAAAACATTCAAACTAAAATTGTTTAAAATAAACTTGTCTTAAATAAAACAAAACTCAAAGTATTGACATAAATATTGACATAAATATTTAAACGTGGGAAAATAAAATATATTATTAACTCTTATTTAAGTTTTAAATCTGTTTAATTCATATCATCATTGCTTTTTTTGAATATTTATTGCGCATTTTGCATATTTTCTGATGGTCATGGCAGTTAAGTAGAATTTGAGGTTTTGAGAAGTAAAAATACACTTTCTGTGCTATAAATAAACAAACTTTGTCAGTTAATGAAACAATCAGTTTAGATCACTGAAAAAGCAATTTTTTGCAAAACTTCTGAAAACTGCTTGAACTTCTTGTGCCATTTTTTATACAGATAATAAATTTATGCGGTATTGGTATCTTTGAAAATCTTAAACATTCTAGTTTATAATAGAAGAGTTAGTATTAAGAAAAATTCTTAAATGAAGTTATGAAGTTAACTCCACAAAGGTTCACATATGTGCACTTACAGAGTAAAAAGGTTATGACCAGACATTATTGGCTATGTAACAAAAATTTCACTTCCTCTGTTACAGTAATAGCACAATCGTAACCCGTCCCCGCTATTTCAGGTCCTCTGGGTACCAGCTCACAAGCAACCGTAAACGCAAACTCTCCGCCGATCCAAGGGAACAAACATCACCGCCTAAAACCTCAGCATCTCTCCTCAACACCAACTCGTCAACTAGTCTGACAGTCCTCTCTAATTCCTCGTCAGTCCAGTCTAACCTGACAGTCCTCCCCAACACATCAACGACGTTAGGTCTGTCAGTCCTCTCCAACTCATTTCCAGTCCAGTCCAGTCTAACGAACTCATCAACAGCATTAGGTTTGTGAATCCTCTCAAAATCTTCATCTGGTCACACTGTTAATACACTGCTCAAAACAATTAGGAGAGCACTTTTCATACTTTTGTTAACCCTTTCAGTTCCAACGTTTTATTTTTTATTCTGAAAATCTAAAATTTGTGAAATAGATTCATTATGTATCCAGAATGATATGGTAAAAAACAGGGAGGGGGGATCCTAATTTTTTAACTAAAGTTTAAAGGGAAAAAGTTAAAATCAGAACTTTTGAATAAATTATAACAATTTTTTCAAAACTTTATTTGTTAAAAAAAATTAAAATCAATTTTTAAACATCTAAGAACGCAAGCGTGAAGAATTTAGGGTCAATTTATTTCATAAATTTTTTTGGGAGCGAATTTTATTTTACCATGTTTTTCAAATTTTCATTTAATTAAAAAAAAACATTATTTTATTCATCAAAAGACATGATTCTTCCATCTAACGATAAATAAGTGCGAGCTCAACTTAGTGAGAAAAAAAATCGCAAGCTGATGATTCCAAATGGAATCATTAAGAGTGAAAGGGTTTAAGCTATGAATTCCCCCAATTCTTTTGAGCAGTGTAGTTTGGCGTAACGTTACATCATATAAAACTGGTGGCAGCTTGGGGCTGCCTCCCGGATTTAGGAAATAACGTTGCGTCATAAAAAGTTGCATTCTGAAAGAGTTAGCTTACATTACAAAAAGGGAGTAAGCGTATGCTACAAAAATTGAGTAAAAACACTTATGGCAATATTATTGCCTCCAAATTCCCGGTGGAATTTTAGATTTTTTCGATCGAAACATTCAACATAACAGTGTGAAATTCTGTAGCGATATTTTAAGTTATTTTGTAGTTTTATACCCAATTCAAACTTTGCCCTACTACAAGGCTCAATATTATAATTTTTTAAGTACAAGAACGTCGCTTTTGTTTCTACACAATGCCGGCTTGATTAAACCCTCAATTTACTTCATAATCCTTTTGTATAGCATCATTTATGGTTGAGCATACCGTTCTTCAATTTAGTCAGTTTACTTCGGAATTGTTACACTATTAAAAAAATTCGATGCTTGGTTCCACTAATGATTCACTATATGATTCTTAGTACCTGCAACAGCTGTGTAGTGAAATGTTTCACCATATTTCGGTATTTGATTAAACCATATCACTCTTAAAACAAACGAGCGGTTTTAACTCAGTCTGAGTTAATTTCCACTCCTTTTCGGTGCCGAAATTGCACTTCCCAGTGGATTTCACTCTTTTTGCGGCGTGGGTAAAAGAAGTAAAAATAATAATCTACGTCCTACACTCTTAAAACGAGAGGTTTTAACTCAGTCTGAGTTAATTTCCACTCCTTTTCGGTGCCGAAAATGCACTTCCCCTATAGGAGTGGATTTTGCTCTTGTTTTAAGAGTGCATATCAGGTTTTTGTTTTCAAAACTTGAAAAAATGGTTCTACCGAATACCAAAAATACGGTGAAACATTTCACCACTCAGCTGTTACCACAGCTACTAAGAACCATTTTTATGGTAAAACCAAGCATAAAATGTTTTACAGTGTATGACATTATACCCAAATTCTCTGGTAAAAGGAAACAATTCTTTTACAGTGAACTCCTCGTCAGGCCAGCCCGGTCTGACAGACTTCAGGCAGACTGCCGACCAGTGTCCAGCCGTCGTTCCCGATGCTGTTCAGAGGGTTGTCGATGAGACCATGGACGCAGTGGTAAAGGAAGAAGAGCGAGATACCGACGAAGATACGAGGCGGATACGAGAAGCCGAGGCTGCGTTAAGGTCGCTGTCGGGAGATTTTGGGGATACGGCCATGGACATCTTCCAAGGTGGGTGAAAGGTTCATGATTAACTGTACAGGAGAAAGAAACTTAATAGACATAGTGGACTTCAAACAAATTATATATTAAATTAAAATGCCTTAAACTTATAACGTAGAGTAAGACACCGCCATTGCGATCCCAGGATATAACGTTCCCGCGGTTTGTAGCCCAACTGTAGCTTTAAAGCACTACTGTAGATCATTGAGGGAAACTGGAGTAAAGTTTCAGCGAGCCAAAAACCCACTTATACACTTTTGAGCGAACCGGGCAGAAAAGGACTATTTTTTCTACACTTGTATGCAATGCTTGTAAGAGACCCCTCTATCATATTGACATGGGCTCCTAAATGTATTTTAATATTTTTAGTTCGAAAGAATGAACTTTCTTTAACTTTAAATTCCAACTTTTTTAAGAAATAACCATGTGGATCACTAACTAAGAACCAGTGAAGACGGACCCAATAGTGAAATAGGCAGGTTTCTAGGTTTTCTGCCCGGTTCGTTTCTGCTGCAGTGCTGTGTATTCCTCCGCGTTTCGTTATTGGACCGGCTCGTTTGCTTCCCAGTTCAGTGAATCACACACCTCACTCCAGTTTTCCCTTCTGGCTCAATGGTGTAGGTACAGTAAACACCCTCTTAACTGACTTAAAAGGGACCAAGTTCAAACCAGATAAGGGAAAATCTGGTTAAACCGTGGAGGGAAAATTAAAGTTTGGATTACGTATAATTGGTACTCTTATACATTGAGGATGTTTGTCTTATAAATAAATGCACCATTAAAGTAATCAGTCATTTTACTCAATGTATTTAAGTTACATACCATTAAAAAATCCATAGCACATTAACTAATAATTAATATGGATTTATTAACAAATCCATATTTTATTTTTTTTCTATCATCTGCTTTATAACATTGATAGGACCCATTACGTTAACTCGATGTCAAAGTCAAGCTTAAAACAAATTCGGGGCGGGCCTGCAATATTATATAAGTTACTGAAATTATGGGGACGACACCAGTAAGCATAAAAGAAACTGAAATTTTGGAGCCCCCTAAAATTTGGGGTCCAGAAGCCTGGTGTCAATTTAAGATCAGGCCGTGGTTTTCTGGAAATTTTATCTAAAACATTTTTAAGAATTCCATTCCATAATTTTCTTCAACTCGTATTTCATCCCCCAGGTGGTGTAACGCCTCACGAGCGGCCCTTCTTCGAGAACCTATTCGAGAAGAAGGAAGTGGCGGCGGTGCCTCTTAACACGGCCGAGGTGGTGACCAACTCTTGGAAGGACGTAGTCACGCTCAGCGCCTCCTCATCCTCATGCTGCAGTAGTGAGAGGTCACCGCTGAGGTCGCCCCTAAGTAACCTGTCGCCGGTGAGTGGTCATTGTACTTTTTAGAGGACTACCGTGGGCAGGTAAACTGCAGTATCTGGACTAATGACTTGGACCCATAGATATCATAGTTAAAGTATTAGATAAGTAGAACACGTGAATTAGTAAGTAGATCCCGAGTATTAGTAAGTAGATCACGTGACCTCCAATGCTAACGACGGGACGCGCATGGAGACCAGAATAAGAGGGCAATGGGGCCAGTGTTGCCACCAGTTTTAGGAGAAAAACACTACGAAAAAATACCATTTGTTTGTAAAATTACAAACCAATACCATAAAAATTGTATCTGCATTTTGGAATCTTTTTAGTGACTTTAAAAAAAAAAACGAAACGCTTTCCTAGTATTTTTATGGTATGTTTTTGTAATTTTAGAATTAAATGGTATTTTTTCGTAGTGTTTTCTTCTAAAACTGGTGGCAACCCTGGCCCCATTGCCCTCTTATTCTGGTCTCCGTGCACGTCCCGTCGTTAGCATTGGAGGTCACGGGATCTGTCAATCTAATACTTTAACTATGATATCTATGCGTGGACTCTTGTTGCAAGCACTCAACAACTCTAACCTATATGAAAGTACACTAAAAAAAGACGGATTGTTTAAATCAAAATGGTCCAAATCCTTATTGGGGTTACTGCAGTTTACCTTCACACGGCTGAGGAATGGCCGGTTTTATAGAACTAATTGGTGTCGGTTAGTCACTTGACTCGGTTCTAAACTGTGACTTACGTCGCCAATAGCACTCGTGTAGCTCTAGTATGACGATATTTCAACTCAATAACCGATCATAGATCTAATTCTATTTATTCATCAAATGCCATATGGGGAGCCTAGAAGCCAAAGGGTACAAGAAACTCCACATTGATAAGGAGGACACAATGTTAGTAGGGTCTCAGGTAATTGGCTGACATTGGAGGTTGTACTCTTATACCATTCGCTAGATATAAGCACCATAAATTGATTCACTTGTATCCCTTTACCACAACAAGATTTGAATCTACAGCATACTTGGTTCACTTAACTCCGATAGTAAATAAGCTGCCTTTGTACCTTTTGGCAATCTATGCTCTTCAAATGCTCATACCTTTTCTGACATTACTGTCTAGAAGATTTTTTGTAAGTTTCCAGCTGCCACAACAGAACCATACTTAGTTTTTCAGAAGGCCGTCTCGCAGGGCTCTGTCTTTGGATGGGGCCTTGAATTTAAAGGGGAATGGGCGCGCTGGACCGGTGGTCTCCAAAGCAAAGTGCATCAGTGTTAATCCTATGGCGAAAAACTACTTACTCTGCCACATTTCTCCGGCTGTATTGAATATTTTTACAAGCAGATTTTTTTATGTGATAAATGTAGCTGACTTACAGGTCCCGACCTTCCCACTTTTTGAAATTGGTTCGAATATTTTTTTTTAATTTTCAATAAATAATTTTACACAAAATATTCGAAGCAATTTCAAAAAATGGGAAGATGGAGACCTGTAAGTTATTATCTACATTTATTATTTAAAAAAACGCTTGTAAAAATATTCAATATAGCCGGAGAAATGTGGCAGAGAAAATAGTTTTTTCGCCATTGGATTAACACTGAGGCACTTGAGTTTGGAGACCCGCGGTCCAGCGCGCCCATTCCCCCTTAATTATATATTTTTTAATAGATAGTACTAAACTTTTCAATATTCGTCAACATTGATGGGCCCAACGAAATAAATAATCTATCTAAAACACTATCTAAAACACTAATTAACACTAATTAATTAATAAATTCTATCTAAAACACTTTCACATTTGATGTTACGCTATATTGTGAGGCATAATTTTTCTGCTACAAAATTGTCAATTATACGAACATAAAAAAAATATTTATTTTTTCGTCAAAAACAATATTTTCAAGTTAAATATAAAGCACGTCCATGTATCAACAATAAAACTTAAAAGAACATTATTTCGTGATTGTTTTAAGATCCATCTTACTACTTGTAAATGGTTCTCGCGTTTAGATTAGCACATGGCCTCCCATCCAACTAATATCGCCCTTACCTGCCAAGTTCACTAATCGAATTTCAATAATGGACCATGATTTATTTATCATCCACCCCTTACAGGTGGTAAGCACCGGCGGCCAGTGCATCAAAGAAGAACGCATCGACCTACCCTCAAGTCCACCTACACAAACGTACCCTCAACACGAGGAATACTCGCCAAGACCAACGATACAGCCGCATCTACAACAGCAACATTTGCAGCAACCCCAGACTCCAGTCAGCTCACCCGAGACCAACAGGTAAATACAGTGGAACACCTAAAAAAAATAAACTCTTCGGCGCAACAGCTCATTACTCGGCCAAGGCCTGCCGTGCCCATTTCAACTTTCGTGACCTAGGGCTCTGGGGTGCTAGGCATATGTCCTGGTAAGGTGGTCAGCCTCACGCGGAACCCCCAGTGTTTAGTTCCCAAGCATGCTTGGTACCCATTTTATCGACCCACTCAAGGGATGAAAGGATGGGTCAACCCCGCCCATTCCGGGATTCGATCCCCGAACCTGTGGCTTGGCAATGCGAAGCACTAACACTAAGCCACTGGGCCTACACAGTGGAACTCCATTTATCCGAATTCCAAATGAAGGATACTCAATTATCTGGACACTAATTATCAGAACTTGAATTATCAGAACTCTGATTATCCGACTCGATCATTTTATTAGGATGAGTCACCGTCTCAAATGGCAGTTTGATTATTAGCTGTCGTCCGCTGCAAGGTGGTCCATCCGTCCCACCTGACACTGTTCCTTTTGATCCGTCATTTTCGATCGATACGTGATTGGTCAATTATCAAAACATTTGGCTAGAAACAAAACCATATTTTCTAATTTTAAGCATTTTTCTTTCCGAATATTATCAAATACAGCAGAAATATACCTTTATTCATATAAATAATCCTGATTTTCGAAGAACTGTCTTTTCTGTCCTTGAAAAGTCAGTAGGATTTTTTTTAAGTTAAACCATTGAAGGACAAAAGTGGTTTTTGAACTGATTTATTTCCCCACGTGTTGTTGCCACTTTATTGTAGTAAATTGCTTTACAAAAACATTTCTTCAGCTTCAGTGTACCGACTTCAGTGGACGCCAAGCCCATGAGCTGTACCAGTCAGTACAGCTCTGCGGACGAAGTTTTCGACGAATTCGGTGGCTTACAGCAGCAACAAGGGCCAACGCAACAGCAGGAGGATGGGACGAGGAACGAAAATGTGCAGGGGAATGACAGGGAGTCGTATGACGTTGCTAGTTTGCTGAAAATCGAAGGTAAGAACGTTGTAAATACACTATAAAAAAGGTACAAACACTTTGCGTTTACCTATAAAATGATGACCTCAACTCTTGATAATTTTGAAGTAATATGACCAAGAAATACCTGATAAGACTTTTAATGAAAAACCCTAACAACGGCAGCAAATAATTTCTTGATAAACTACGTTTAACGAAACCGCTGAATGTCTTAATAACGCAAAGATGAACTACACTTGTCCTTGTTACAAGATTATACAAGCTTTTACAGATGAAGTAAGCTTGGTTTGGTTAATGTAGCTGGTACTCTAGGCACTCTTATAGCAACATCGTACACACTATGAAGACTTACAAACAGATTTAGAGCACACTAGTTTCGTATACACGGTGTAATTAAATTGAGGGATTTTTATAATTGTCTAGAACTATCTGTTCATAGGAGGGCAAAGACGAAGCAAAAAAAATAAATTTTCTTCCTTCATTCCTCATGTCCTTTCAAACTAATAGCTTTCATATAATTTTATTGCAAACATAATTTCTACGTTTTTTTTTAAGTTTTAAAAAGATTCAAATTGTATTTTATGTTAATTTGGTGCTGCCATCTAGCATATCTTGTTAAAACTAAAAACTCTTCAAAGTTACGCATTATAGAATTCATTTCATGTTTAATAAAATAGATATTTAAGCATCTAAACTTTTTTATAAAACCACAACTTAAAATATTAATTAGTTTTTAATCTATTTATCTTATGTTATTCACCGTAGAACTTGTTTTTAAAAAATTTGGAAATTATGAGCAAATAATAGAAAGAATATATTAATGGAACATCATATTAAACACATACATCGAAAATTTTGCTGATTCATCGGAATTCATTTTAATTGTTTTGCTATTTTTGTAATAAGAAATTGCATTATTCTTTTTTTAAAAAAAGAACTAATGGGGTTTTCTATTATCTATGCAAATATGTCTCCTTGACGATAGACCTTTTATGAAAATTTGAAAGATTCGGAATGCTTTCCGTTTTCAAATACTCTAAAATGGGTGTAATTTTTTTTAATGCAATCGATATGTAAAAAAACATATGCGTTGCGGAACTGCAACATTGCATTAAGGGGGAATGGGCGCGCTGGACCGGGGGTCTCCAAAGCAAAGTGCATCAGTGTTAATCCTTTGGGGAAAAAAATTTCACTGCCACATTTCTCCGGGCTGTATTGAATATTTTTACAAGCGGATTTTTTTGCGTTATAAATGTAACTGACTTACAGGTCCCGACCTTCCTACTTTTTGAAATTGGTTCGAATATTTTTTTCAATTTTCAATAAATAATTTTACACAAAATATTCGAAGCAATTTCAAAAAGTGGGAAGATAGAGACTTGTAAGTTATCTACATTTATCATTTAAAAAAACCGTTTGTAAAAATTTTCAATACATCCGGAGAAATGTGCCAGAGAAAATAGTTTTTTCCCATTGGATTAACACTGAGGCACTTGAGTTTGGAGACCCGGGGTCCAGCGCGCCCATTACCCCTTAAAAATAGGTTTCAAATATATTTTTCTCTTATCTATTTTAGACTTTACTCAACTGGGACCAATAACTTACTAAACGAAACAATTTGTTACTCTAAATCAGCGATTCATATGGTCTTCTCCTCAACCGGCATTTTTATAAATAGATTATCGGTCTATTATATTTATGAAGTTCTATCGGTCTATTATATTTATGAAGTTCTATCGGTCTATTATATTTATGAAGTTCTATCGGTCTATTATATTTATGAAGTTCTATCGGTCTATTATATTTATGAAGTTCTATCGGTCTATTATATTTATAAGTTCTATCGGTCTATTATATTTATAAGTTCTATCGGTCATAATATAGTTTAGGATTAAAAAAGTTCTATCGGTCTATTATATTATAAAGTTCTATTACGGTCTATTATATTTATAAAGTTCTATCGTCTATTATATTTATAAAGTTCTATCGGTCTATTATATTTATAAAGTTCTATCGGTCTATTATATTTATAAAGTTCTATCGGTCTATTATATTTATAAAGTTCTATCGGTCTATTATATTTATAAAGTTCTATCGGTCTATTATATTTATAAAGTTCTATCGGTCTATTATATTTATAAAGTTCTATCGGTCTATTATATTTATAAAGTTCTATCGGTCTATTATATTTATAAAGTTCTATCGGTCTATTATATTTATAAAGTTCTATCGGTCTATTATATTTATAAAGTTCTATCGGTCTATTATATTTATAAAGTTCTATCGGTCTATTATATTTATAAAGTTCTATCGGTCTATTATATTTATGAAGTTCAATATGCATAGATATGTTTTAGGATTAACCCGAAAAAGTAAATTTCGAATACTAACTTTTAATAGGAGCTAAAAGTTGCGTATTATCATGCTGATTACTGTGAATTTAATAAAAAAAATCCCAATTAATATTAAATTCTGACGGTAAAATTGAAATGAGTTGATTTTGGTATTTTTTCAAACTTCAACAACTTTGATTCAACCCTTAAAGTTAAGTGATTTTGTTTACTATTTTTACTGCTGTAATCAATATGACAATACTCAACTTTTTAGTCCTATCGGAAGTTAGTACTCGAAATTTTACTTTTTCAGCTCGCCCTATTATGTATAGCTGGATATCAATTAATATACGTTTAAAACCTCTTTACATCTCGTTCTTCCCCAGAAGAATGTGCCAATATCCAGTCTCTGGTGGAATCAAACACTTTTTCCATCCACCAAGACCCTTACTCAAGGAACCACCACAATCCCATGGAAGAGGACATCAAGCCCAACATACACGAGCTGAGACTATTACAGCAGCAGCAGCAGCAGCAGCAACAACAAGCCTACTGCAGGATGGACGAAGGATACGGAACGAACGACTATTTCCAGCAGCAGCCTTACGGGAACTGCAATAGTCCGGCTTCCAGAAGGTATCTGCTGCTGGATAATAAGCAGTTACAGCAGGTTGGTGATTGGAATTTGAATCTATGTAATCCATAGTTGAAATTAATAGTAATATTGTCCATTGTTGAAAAAGCAATATTGTCTATAGTTGAAATAAATACTAATAGTGCCCATAGTTCAAATAAATACTAATAGTGTCCATAGCTGAAATAAATACTAATAGTGTCCATAGTTGAAATAAATACTAATAGTGTCCATAGTTGAAATAAATACTAATAGTGTCCATAGTTGAAATAAATACTAATAGTGTCCATAGTTGAAATAAATACTAATAGTGTAAATAGTTGAAATAAATACTAATAGTGTCTATAGTTGAAATGTATAGAATATATATTTGGCAGTTGAAATGCATAGTAATACATTTCATAGTAGGAATATTTAGAATATTTGTGTTCCATATTTGAAGTACATAGCCCATAGTTGAAATCTATAGTCGATGGTTGAAACATATAATAGTTTAACTATATACTTCAAAGTTGAAATACGTGTTAAAAAATCGAATTATATAGTCCAAAAGGGAAATATATGTTCCACAGTTGAAAAGTATTGCCCACGATGGAAATCTACAGTAAATATAAATGTTTACAAATAGTCTGGATAATTTGGCAGAGCAGGTTAAAATCTTGCTTTAGGACAGTTCTACATCAGTGCAGTGCAAGATGTTCGAAAATTGATGGTTGCAAATTTTTGCAAATTGATTAGTTGCAAATGTTTGGCTAAAATGTTGTTGGCTAAAATGTTGTTGGCTAAAATTTAGTTTTTTCTTTGCAATTTGTTTGTAAAAAGCAGCTTTTGCTTAAAAATTTCAAATTATTTTCATAAAACCCTCTCCTATTAAAAAAACATTGTTGTTGCAACATACCGTTCTTTAGAAAACGCGTTTTAAAGTATAAAGCTCTATCTTCCACTTCCGGTTTGGTTAGGGCAAAATTTGGCACACTAGGCTTTACTAAAATAGCCATAACATTTGATTAAACTATCGTAGAATTAAAATAAATTTTAACAGTTTTTTAAACGTAAATAATAGGGCTTATTTTTAAAACAATAAACAAAATTTGTGAAAATTGTCAAAATTTGCCATTTTCAAGGTAGGGAGATACCTTAAGACGTTCTTGGAGGCCAATTATTAAAATACCACATTTCCTAGGGGATGAAAAATTACACTATGAAAAAATGAAAATGCCACTTGTAATTTAGAATAATTATTCCATTTTAAAATTAAATGGGGAAAATATATAAATAAGGATTATATTATAGTATAGAAATTTTATTTTAAGGAATCAAACTAGTGAAACTTCAATGCAGTTTTAAACAGCTAATAACTACTGAGATATGCGAAACTAATTAATAGCTAAGTAAACTAATATTTTTTATATAAATATTGAAATCTATGATTATTTTTTCTCTAGCCTCTTATTTCTGAATTCACTAAAACCCTTTTTACATGCCGAAACTAAATAAACATTTCTTTCAAAAATAAACGAATACGACTCGAAACGAATTCGCAAAAACTTGGTTTACATATAAATCCAGACAAAAAATCAAAATTCCTTCAATGCCATTTTTGTAATGAGTTTCCCATTGGCAAATGCTTTCAATAAACTAATAAAGACGCCGCTTTTGTCCCCAAAAAATCTTGTTATTTACTGTCCGTGTTTGTTTTCCATCAAGTTTGTAATCCCAAACATGATTTTTTTTCGATCTCTTTAGATCATAAGTTTTCATTTACGTGATAATTTGCCGCTTTGAAGATTGCTTTTGAATTTCCAGAAAACAGGTTTCCATCGAAACTGATAAAGGGGGCGGATTTTGATATTTTTCGTGTTTATCTTTTAAGTTTGAATTTGTATTATTACTATTAACTTTGATAACCACCAAACCATATAATTAGATTCGGTCTATAAAGATTTTTTAAGGCATCTTAATTAAATTTTTTTAACTAACTTTCTTACTATCAATAAATTAGTTAGGTGCTTGAAAAATTCCAATTCCAAAGACTCGGAATTCATTCTTTGAAATTTTTAAATAACAATTTTTTGCGACTTTAGTATGCTTCTTCGTGAAAGGATTTTCTATTTTTTATTTTCGGGTAATATTAATCTGTTAGTTTAAATCAAGGAAAATTTATATGTTCTTGTATAGATTTATTTGAACTTGATGGTAAATTCAAACAACGCTATTGTACATACAATATTTTATTATATTATTAATAAGCACTATTTACTTATTAGAGTAAAGATGTTTACAAAAAACATTTGTTTCGAATGCTATTTGATTATTGGAGTATTTTAATAACTGGGTCATTTGTTTGTCTTGAATCAATGGCACGGGTTACTCAACTTACAAGGCCAGAGTAGCTCTCCCAAGCACATGCGTGGATGAATAATTTGACGTCACTTTTCTGAGTGCCGTTTTTCCAAAGATGAAGGAATCTGCTCTCGAAGCTTGTTCGGAACCACTCGTTTACCGCTGACTATATTTTTAGGGTTCCGAGTTTCTCAAATAGGTTTCTTTACCATTCAGTGACGTCACTGTACTATGACTCAGAACAGTGACGTTAAAATACTTTAGCTTGTGCCTTTCCCAGGACTTATCCTAATCTCCAATATATTCTCATTTTGATGGTGTTACCATTGGTTCTTGTTCGGCTCTTTTACGCAGGTCTGAGTTTAATATAGTTTGTAACCAATAAAGTACAAATATATAAGGGGAAAAACAACTTCATTGCGTATTAATCGTCCATTATTCTTTTGTGCTTGGCTGACATTGGCGACAGGAAACCGGTTTTTCTTTCGGTTCTTTCGCGGTACAAACATGTAATTCATATCCACTGATCTCTGGCGTAAATAAGGGTTGCCGCGAGAGAAACACAAAGTGAGTAACCGGTTTTCTTACACCAGTTTAGGCGATAACTCGCTATTGTAGCCAAGAATCCTGATGCAGACGTATTCCTGTGCAATGAAGTTGTTTTTCCCCTGTACTCTTCATATATTGCCAGCTATTTAAAATTTTGTTTATTGCTTATCTAACTTCCTAGTTCCGTTCTTTTCTTCCAGGACGCCATCAAACAACGCCCGATGTCATTCGAAGATCACCTCCTTCCTCTACCTGAAGACGATCGCCCCCTCGTCATTGACGAGGGTCGTCAACAACAGCAACACAGGTGGAATGATGAGGAAGAAGACAGCAGTTCCTTGCAGAGCTGCAACTACGGTGGCAATCCCTGTTGCGAGATGATGCCGTCGCCCCCTCATTCGGACGTTGGGGACAGGAGGATGCTTGAGTGCCAGCAGGCCTCCTCGTCGCCAAACGACCTCAGAGGTGAGGAATTTTAACAATTATCCTCAAGACGACTCAATCTGAAACAAGTAGGTTTGTAACAGAATCTGTCACTTAACCCGCTTCCACACAACACTTGTGTTTAACAGGTAAAAAGGCGACAAACACAGCATTGGTATTCTATATTAAACATTTACATGCTAAATTTGGCTAGTTTCTTTTATTCTACTTCGAAAATTCAATAATTATTACTTATCGTTTGCAAAAATTAATTTATATTTTAAAGAATAAATATGTTATATTCCTCGCTTTTAAATAGAATGAAAACATTTCATATCAACGTACAAAGAATCTCGTAGTGAAAAATATTTGACGTCATTTCAAACTGATCGATGTCGCAAAAATAAATTTAATTTATTGTCTAAAAGAATTAAAGTTTCTCGAGCGATTGTTACGAATGGCAATGGTAGTTAAATTCTAATAAAAATGGCTTCATATGCTTTTTAAAAGAGCATTCAATTTTGCAGTTTTTTAAATAAGAAGTACTTCGAATTCGAATTTTTTTCTGAAATGTTCAATGTATTCTAATTTCGATGAGCTGAATTTTTTGACGTATCATACTTGTCCGTATCATTGGTAGTTTGGGCTATAAAAATGGGTGACAGACAGAAGGACTGAACTATTACAATACCTTCCCCTTTTTACGTTAAAAACGTAGTGTGGAAGCTAAAAGGGGAAATCCTATCTGCCCTACTTCAGATTGAGTCGTCTTGAGGATATCTTAAAGAGAATATCACATGGTTGCTCATTTATTCAACCCTACTCTCAAAGTGCCTCGATCTTCAACTTTTATTTCAATTTCAGCTTTGCGAAGTTGGACATAGGGTTGCCAGCATTGAAGGAACGGTTGCTCGCCAGTTCTATTTTCGGACATCCATAAATAAAACTTCATTCTCGTGTTTGGCGCTAATTTATATTTGTTCATCAACTTTTGCTAAAAACTTTTACTACCTCAAAAATGGCCAAAATTGCGAATTTTTTTTATTTGCCAAAAACTAAAGTTTGGAATCTTCTAAATAAGTCTTCCAAGTTTTAAAAGTGTAGCTATATTTTAAAAAAGTTATTCCACTTTTATGCGGAAAGGCAGGATAAAAATTCAAACGAATGAAAACTTTAAATGTGTTTTTCATGGGGTTAATTTTTTCTTGATGACAAGTTTTTCAAAACACTAAGGCTTTTTAAAATATTTATAAAAGTCTAAGAAATTTTTTATAACAACGTGCAGAAAAGTTCACTTTTTTTATATCGTATTCATTTATAAATCGTTGCGAAAATGACACTTTACGTACTTACATCACAGACAGTGCCGAAAGTAGTACTTTAGGCACTAGTGCGGTAAAGTAAATAAGAGTATCTGATTGGTAGAAAAACAAAATGATGTCATGAATATCTCCATGGAAACTAAATGATGTCATGAAACTCGCTTATTTCTATTGGTTCATTACTTTTGCATTTTCTAATATCTCCATGGAAACTACAAGTACTACAAAAATTATTAAAGGAAATTAAATAAGACAAAAGTAAGAACACAAATTTCACGCCAGACAATACTATTTTGATTCAAAATAAAAAATTATTTTACAACTTTTCTTTTACTACTTTGCATTTCCGAATATCGCCATGGAAACTAAATGATGTCATGAAAATCACTGATTGGTAGAAATACTGTTTTGCACGTTATTATAAAAAATATTGTAAGCAAGCACGTGCCAAATAATACTTTATTAAGCTCTTGTCATTATTTCACTCGACCTACGGTCTCGTGAAATAAAAGCCACTCGCTTAATAAAAGTATTATTTTCGGCACTAGTTGCTTAAATAACTATTGTATGCAGTCTGCCAAATATGTTAACATTAAGAATTGGCATTAAAATTGTTTTCAAAAGTAATACTTTTTTTATAAAAAAATACTAAAGTCGAAATTTTTCAAATATGGTAAAATAATTTGGGATTTTCTAGATAAATATTTTTTATGAAACAACTACTGAAGATAAATCAAATTTGGATGCCAATTCTTATGTAAAACAGTTTAAAGTACTTGAGAAAAAAGTTGGGTTAAAATATTTGTAGTTAAAAAAGTTTTTTTTAAAATAACTTTAAAAAAATATAATTATTTTTTAATTTTTTTGTCATATATTGTTTTTAAATACAGATTGAACTAATAAAACATAAATTTTATAGTGAATATGTCAAAATTAAAGTTTTTTTTTTTTAAAAAAAGTGGTACCGTGTCCCTTTAAATTACATAGTATGAGGTTGACGATATTAAACGTACTTTCTTCAACCGTAACTTCCATAACAGACAGCAGATAACATCCAAAATTTGAGTTTTACGTTGAACATATGGTTAAGATGAGCGTTGAATAAAAACGTTAATTTAAATTTATTTTCGATTTCAATTTTTTGTAACTTAATTTACCTTGCATAAATAGTTTAGGACTATGTTCTTCTCTTGGTCTTATATTTTGTTTATTTAGATAATTTTAAGCATAAAGTTCATTTTCGCATTAAAAAAATTTTCTTGATAATTATCGGTAGTGGATTGCTATCCTCTTTACAGAACTTTTAAAGCACACAATCAAAAAAAATTTTCAAGGATTCCTGTGCGTCTCATTTTATTATTTGAAAATCAACAATTAAAACTTATAAAACGATATTTTGCGCAGTTGTACACTCTTAAAACAATCGAGCGGTTTTAACTCAGTCTGAGTTAATTTCCAGTCGTTTCCGTGCCGAAACTTCCCCTATAGGAGTGGATTTCACTCTTTTGATTTAAGAGTGTAAATTGCAGTGCTCTATTTCAATCAATACAAAGCTATTTTAATTTTCTAAACAAAAGAATTAAAATTGCTATTTATAAATTTGTACTGTATGCAATGTAGAGCCAAATAATTATACAGGCGCTTGTTGGAACGCATCGTTGAATCGATCTTGATTTCACTTGGTGAATCGTTTTTTGCATATGGCCAAACTCAACGCTTTTGAAAACTCTTATGCTAAATTCTTGTAGTGGAATTTCTAATACAACTCATCAGCCTAATTTACCTATCAATAATGGTGTTGCATATTTCTTAAAAAAATACATTTTGAAATATAAATCGGTACCCCATTGTTTAAAATAACTGATTTTCGGAAAATATTCATTTGGTTCTTTTCTGCGTAACACATAATTAAGTACAGTACTTGCTATCTGTAAAAGTTGTTTTTCCTTTGTAGTACTTATAAAGCAAGAAAGCTATGCTAAAATAATTATGAAGGATTAATAAATTTTAGGTGCATGTTGAGTAAAATAAGTTTAGAACCAAAAAAAATGGGTGTCCCAGTTTTAGTTCAAATATTTATTACCTTTTTTAATATATATTTTCCAAAGATAAAATAAATGATAGCGTTGTGCTGCCATCTCTTGTCATTTGCAACAGATGTTAATATTTATTCTTTATTATAAAAGAAATCAAATCACAGTGCAACACTTTACTTCAATCATTTTATTACATTGATTTTAATCTCTATACTTTAAATAATGACTTAAAATGATAATTCAAGCAATTAATTCCATTATTACTGAATAGTAATATTATTCCTGAAATTTATAACTTTTAAAATGTTGAAGTTCTATTTCTATAAGTATTTGGTTTTCAAATAGTACAAATTATTTTATTTGCTTACGAAAACTGTTTTCGTAACTATACTTTTTGTCCTACAGAAACTTTTCACATACAATTGTGAATTGTACCCTATAAGTTTAAACCTGACTACATTCATATAATTGTCTTTAAATATTAAATATGATATGAACGATATTTAACGAACAAAGTATACGTAATAATTTTTTTTCATAAAATACAAAATCAAATATATTGATAATTTTATTTGAAAAAGTACTGAAGCGAAAATGTGAACAAAAAAAACCAATCCAGTAATACAAAAAAAAACTATTGCACCATGTTTTTTACATTAAAAATATAGATTTCAAGAAAACATAGCTTATATTTTCAGGCGTTAAAAAATTACACGTATATCTTTGATTTTAAAGTATTTCTTACACACCAAATAACTTGCATATTTTCTCGAAACAAACTTGGTAATGCTTCAAAATCGTTTTTCAATCTCCTAAAATATCTATTGCATATTTTTCAATTAAACTTAATATTATTTATTTTTCAATAAGTAGTGAAAACATATCCTAAATAGTCCATTTCGTGCCAAAGACGCTTACAAAACCCAACAAAGACGTTAACGTAGCACGCGAAATGGCAACAACCCCTTCAAATTAACGAGGCCCATGATTGAAAAACAACGCTTTATAAACAAACTAGGCCGTGACGGGATTTAATAAAGTAAAAATTGAAGAGCTGGTAGCGATTGGAAAAACAAATATTTGTCTGTTTAGAACCCTCCTCCCCCTTCAAACTATTCATGGAGGTAACTTACAGTGTTGATTCCACTACTGCGAAAGAGTACAAGATACCTTAAATATGATATTCTGCTCATAGGCAAACCTGAAGGGGACTAACATAAGTCACGTGGCTAAAGTCACGAGGGATGAGGCCAGAGAAAATTTGCATAATTCTTAACAATCAATCAATATGGCTTTTAAGTGCTCTAAAAGGGAAATAACATTTTGTTAGCTATACAATTTATAGGACAAATATGTACTGCTAAACTACACAACAAAATTTGATTTCGAATATAATTTTATTTGTTTTTTCAGCCCTCACGCAAACGGCAGCGATAAATTACCAAAAGTAGCAATTCTTTCGCCAAATAAACATTACATATGGTCCCGTTCTCAACTGTCCTGTTTTACTATTAGATTAGAGGTGTATTATTCCTATGTTGTTGGGGGTTCCAAAGAGGTTTTGACATATTTCACCAAATGCATAAAAGATCTTTTTGCTGTGTTAACTCAATAGAAAGAAGTGTCACTTTAAAAAAAATTCGGTGTATTAATTTCTTTTCCGTCAAAAAAATTTCATAGACTGATAAAATTTAAGAGTCTGTTATAAGAGTATGTTAGTCTGATAAAATTTAAAATATTTAGCTATTTCTTCTAAAATAATTTTTTTATTACTGAACACTATTTTTTAGATTATAAACGTATTTAAACGTAATATACGTCATAAATATAAGGCGTCAGTCCACAGAAATGAGTTGGTTGATATGAACATTTCTAGTTGATCTATTTCTAGCGGACGGGGGTCCAATTGAGTAAAATTTTAGGCATTTCTATAATCACTTGAAGTTGCATTTAAACTCGAAGTTTATCAATTTCGTTTCTTTCACAAAGGCTGTTTGTAATTAAAAAATTTAGAAAGACAGATCCCATTAATTAGAAAGTTATTGTGTAACTTTGTTATTTAGAAAGTTTTTTGAAATTGGATCTTAAGGGGAAATGGGCGCGCGGGACCGCGGGTCTCCAAACTCAAGTGCCTCAGTGTTAATCCAATGGGAAAAAAAACTATTTTCTCTGTCACCTTATACGGTTGTATTTAATATTTTTACAAACGTTTTTTTAATTAATAAATGTAGATAACTTACAGGTCTCTATAATCCTACTTTTTAAAATTGCCTCGAATACTTTTTGTAAAGTTATTTATTAAAAAAAAATTAAATTTCGAACCAATTTCAAAAAGTGCACTGTTAAAAATTTGGTGCTAGGTTTCACCATGATATTGGTTATTTTCACCATGATATTGGTTCCTAGTAGCTGCAACGGCTGAATGGTGAAATGTTTCACCTTTTTTTCGGTGTTTGGTTGAACCATTTTTCTGGATTTGGAAACAAAAACCTGAGAAATGGTTCAACCGAATACCAAAAATATGGTGGAACGTTTCACCATTCAGTCGTTGCAGCTACTAGGAACCAATATCATGGTTAAGCACAAAATTTTTAACAGTGTGGGATTGTCGGAACCTGTAAGTTTTTACTACTGCATTTATCACTTAAAAAAATCCGTTTGTAAAAATATTCGATACAGCTAGAGAAATGTGGCAGAGAAAATATTTTTTCATTGGATTAATACCGATGCACTTTGCTTTGGAGACCCGCGGTCCAGCGCACCCATTCTTCCCAGTTCCACGAAAATGTTTAATGATTTTATGTGAGTGGACGTTTTGGTCAATTTGAAACATATTGAAGCAATTGAAGTACCTTTTTGATGATTCCATTAAAGTAAATTCAATACTTTAAAAGTAATTAAATTAAATGGTGAATGATAATTTAACATCAAATTATGACTTAGTAAAAAAAAATCTGCATTAATAACTAAAAATAAAGTCGCCAAATAGCACGTGATAAAAAGATTCAATGAAAACCTTTTCAATCCTATAATGGCAAATATTGTCCTCCAGTAATGTAATGTAGTGGTTTCAGAACACAAGCGGGACAAAACGGCAAATGTTCATCTTCCCCGTCTTTTTGAATGAAGAAAGAGGCATCAAAGAACGAAAAAGCATTTGAATAAATATGGCGCGAAAAGCTATCGACGGAACTAGATTCGTATCGATCAATTTCCGGCAAAACGCCGCGCAAAACTATCATTTTCATATTTAATGGTTGTTTTCTCGGTATTAAAATACTGTTACCTTCAAACTTTATTCGTTCCGCGTCGGGGAAATTGTTCCCAGCCGAAATGTAAATAACCAGAGCTGCACATATCAGCATTGGTAATCGGACATGGCCGATATTTTTTTTTCTCCTCCACTATTATCCCCCTTCTCCTTGGCTTAAATAAAACATAAATGTTATAAAACCGAACAATAGGAACACGGAGATTAAATTGAAATCGTATTAGGGGAGAAGAAAAGTAGTTTTCAGAGCCAGCCATCCATTTTTACATATGGATGAATTTATTTTCCAATCATAAGAGCGTTTTTATCCAAGCGGTTGCCGGTTATGATGCTTTGTGAGGGACACACTTTTCCATTTACTTCTTCCTCTCGGGTAATCTCATTTTGCCGCTTCCATCACCCTGTTTAATAGGCAATAGAAATTCACATCGCCCCCCCCCCCATATTTTTATCCCCCACCCCCTTTTGTTTTCTCGTCGGGACCCACCCACAGTGAAACATGATTGGTGGATTAGTAATTGTTGTTTCCGCGCCGGTCGGACATTGTTGTTTAGTTTGTGTTGTTGAGTTTGAGTTTGTTTGTTGGAGAGATGACCGTCCAGGGGATGATGTTCCACCCGTATCTGTACGAGAGGATGAGGGCTCTCAGGCTGGCTTGGATCTGGGGACTCAAATTGAGGGGATACTCTGGTAAGATACAATATTCTTGGTGTATAAGTGTCTCGTTCGTGTACTTTAGAGGCACTAGATTTTGCCTCTACTAACATAGACAGTCGTGACAACGTTGGCGATATGGTGAACAAAAGTTCACCAAGATGATTTTTGATGAGCGGATCTCTTTTGACCTGAATTTAGAGGTCCAGGAGTTTTATATAAGAAATATATAGCCTAATTTTATATGGAAAGTAATATTTGCCAATTCCTAAGCTTCAAAATTCTCACTAGAAGAAGTATAGGCTATTTAATATGGCGTACTGGGGAGTTAATATTTTTTAAGTGGTTACGGATACGGGAAGTAACTGGTTTGTAAAAGTTTTTTCATCCGTAAAGTTGAAAGTTGCTGTCATAAATGATGGTATATTATCGATTTGTCCAGGTTATCTTTACCAAAGAGTGTGAGAGCAACCAATGTATATTGGATATTGAGAATCAAGTTAAAGGCTGCTAAAAAAATTTACATTTAGCTTCGATTTAAAAGTATTAATGTTAGATGAATAATTGAACACTTTTTGATAAGGGTCTATGTAACAGTGAGGATATTGCAAATTTTCTAAGTATTTATCTCAAGCTTTTCATCTAATATTGTCTTCTATTGAACAAAATGAATAAATGAATTTCATAATTTTTGATCAAGCCGATTTTGGCCTAAAAGTTCATAACTGATAACTGGTTTTTCACTCAAAATATTGTCTGGGTTTTAATTCCTAAAGTTTGAATTTTTAAATACATTCTAATTCTGAAAGGTAACTAATATAGAATTTCAAACTCATTGAAAATCAAGTTTAGTAATTTATAATAAAATTACAATTTTCGAGTAATTTTGGTTTTAACATGCTTCAAAAGAAATTAAAATAATAATTATTAGTTATTTTTTACCCTTTCAGTCCCAATGACAATTTGGCATCATCATTTTAGAAATTTTTTCTGATCGTCTATAGCCATTTATGATATCAAAAAGCACATCATTCGATTCTTCTAACTTTTTTCTATTCGAAAATATTTTTTATTAATCCCAATAGATGTCATCCCTATTATTCTTTTTTAACTATGATCAGAAACATGATGATGCCAAATGGCATCACTAGGACTGAAAGGGTTAAACTTGTATTGCAGATTTAGTCTGCATTATTGATGTAAAATATAAGTTGTGATTTTTGTGCAGCAATTTTATACAACTTGATTCTGATTGAAAGGATCACACTTCCACTCTTTAAATTACCATAGAATGCCTAAAACGTAGTGGTATTATGTAAAAATGTGAATAGCCTAATATTTAAGTGTAATATCTGGATATCTATTGGGATTAATAAAAGATATTTTCAAATAGAAAAAAAGTTTGAAGAATCGAATGATGTGCTTTTTGATATAATAAATGGCTATAGACGATCAGAAAAAATTCTAAAATGAAGATGCCAAATTGTCATTAGGACTGAAAGGGTTGAAGGATGGGTATAGCAATTGAGATACAGTTAGACTATTTTTTACTGTTATGTAATAAAATACGATGGAAAATATAAACTTCAACCCATTCTCCTGAAAAATTATCTTAATGCAGATACGCCCTTTTCCTTCGCGCAGTACAATATATTCATAATCACTTCTACCATTTATAATCGGTGTAACAATCTTAAAGTCATTCACACAACAATCGACTTCTCCATTCCCAATACTCACGCATGCAGATGAATCAAAACCTCATTTGCGTTTCTGAAACCTTACTCACACAAAGATCTTTTTTATATACAAATGAATAAATAAAAACGCTCCAAAAGCAAAACGGAAAACAATTTTCGTCCCGGATAACTCTCCTCCCATGGGGTGAGGGAATGCAAAAAAAAGGAAAACAATTTAGGATTGTGTCTCATGAAAAATTCGGATGGAGAAAAGTTCGTTTCTAAGAACAGTTTATTGTTGGTTTTATTTTAATCGTGCTTTTAAGAGTAGTTTGACTGATATTCTGATAGACGAAGTATCTTATTTTAAGAAAGTTTTTTGAAAAAGTAACACTGATTGTCAATTTATGTTTCGTATGTAAAGTTAGGAAACTTTTGTTGTTTAAATATACATTTATAATTAGATAAAAGTGCAGTTCATTATTTATCAACATAATTCTAATATTCAGAATGCATAAAAATATCTTTGAATGTTTATTAGATAATTTTTTAAAAGTAAGACGATAGACAAAGAAATAGAAAAGAAAAAGAGGAAAAGAGAGGAATAGAAAAGAAAGAGAGGAACATTAAAAACTTTAACATAAAACTAACAAATTGTGTTCTAAAAACAATTTCTTAAATTTGTTTTAGTTGGTTTAAAGTCACACGAAAAATATCATGAGGTATTAGTGGCACTACTCGTATCAAAACATCATCAAGTAATAAGCCAATACTCGGTATCTGTAAAGGTTGTTTTTCCTTTGTTCGACTTATAAGGAAGGAAAAATGCTTCTTCACAGTAAAATAAATTGTGCGTCGTTTCAATAAATTTTAATTGTATGTTTCTAAATAAATGTAGAACAAAATCAGTATCAAAAAATAACATCCTGTACCTCTTTGTCTTAACGCCAACGCTTTACTAACTGATCGAACTCTTTACCGATTGAATCGTAACAATATGTCGATGATTAGAGCCAATTCTGATCATGAAAATACTGGTTTTAACTTTAAATGCTTTTTCATAAACTAGAATTGTTAATTATATCATAAATATTTGCAATTTAACATAATAAAGAGGAGCTCCGGGCAGGTTTTCCATGCTTATTTCTTTTTGGTTGTCTCTCTTTTTACTTTCATTTATTTTGACGAAGGATTAGTTTACTAATTTCATAGAACTGGTTTTAAATGCTTTTCCAACAACTAGATTTGTTAATACCATAAAAATTGTAATTTTGCACAACGTATCGTTGAGACCCGGCGTATTTTCCCTTGTTCCATTTTCCTTTCAAAAGTTTTTACCTTAAATCATTTTGAAGAAAAATCCGTTTGTTAATTTCGCAGAACTGGTTCAAAGGAATAGTACAATATCATCCTTATTACTCCAGTACCGCAAAAGAAGAATGCTACCGGAACGGAGAAAACCGTCCCCAGAGAATCCTTGAGAAACTTAGGACCGAGACAGTGTCCTAGAACGTTTTGTGTGAAGACCGTGTTCCCTTCTTTGTCTCGGAAGAACTGACATCCCGCGGTGCGGAACGCTGGATAGAACGCTGTTTCTTGTGTGGTGTTTTAAATTAGTTTCAAATAATAATGGGCCCATCGATTAAAAGTGTTTGTATTTGTTGATGTTTGGGATTTTCAGAAGGATTGGAGAGGTTTATTGTACGTTAAAAGTGTGTATGTAGTGATAAATGTGGATGTGGGGAAGGGGATTCAGGGAGTTCTGTGGTTTTCGATTAAATAGTAAGAATATGGTGAAAATTAACTGAAATTTTGACCATATAAAAAGGGTTTTGTAGAGTACTTTACTTTAAATGCTTTTTCAGCAACTAGAGTTGTTAATAGTATAATAAAAATTGCATTTTAGCGTAATGTATAAAGGAGACCGAATCTAGCTTTCCTGGGTTTTTTTTATTCTTTTTTGATGCTCTTTTGTGGACTCAATCTTAAACTTTATGCTGTAAGAATGATAATTCGTTGGAAGTGAAATTTAAATCTAATTGACGTTTAATTATGATTGCAAAGAATACGACGACTTACGATAAAAAACTTTACGACGATTACAAACATGTTGTAAAGAAAATAAACGATTGAGAAATAGTACAATTTACTATGAGCCATAAGAATTATCTTAAAGTTAAAGACTTACATTTATCTATGATCTATATTAATCAAAAGGCAATAATTACAAAGTGCAGCAAGGGACCCTTTAGGGGTCCGCCAATAGCCCTCGTGTAGCTCTAGTGCGACGATAAACTCTAACTCAACTTATAGGTGCCATATATTTAAAAAATGATAATTTTTCTTATATTTATATACTTCATTTGACTAAGATTTTATTCTATAAAATCTTAATCAAATGATAAATATTTACAACAGCGGTAGCAACCCTTTAACCTTTCACCAACCCAACGCCAACCCTCCATGAGAAATGGCCCCAACAAATCTCGCCGAACTCCATTACGGAGGGACTTCCGTAACAAATGAAACACGACTTGAAGCAAATTACTTTTCCTGGGATGCTTAGAACCAAAAGAAGCAGCACTTTAATTTCAAAAGACTACCAGGGATTGCAATTACGCGCTGGGGGGAAATGACATAATCTAAACAATAAAAATATTGATTAATAGGCACGTCCGGAGACACAGAGGGAACGTTTTAAGTTTCAAGGAATGAGTTTGGTTGTCTGGAATTCTTCCAGATTTTTAGTGGGTGTTGCTTTTTGGAAAAGTCTTAGGTGTTGGTTATTAAATGATTATGAGGCTTTGACGAGTTAAATGGTTTAGATTAAAAGTTGTCAGTTTTCTTAGTCTAAGTGCGTTAGTTTTTTATTTGAAATATTTCTTCCAGTTTTTTTAATTGAAAGGTTCTAAATGTCAAGTTTAGATATATTGGAGACAGTTGGTATAAAGTCGGTAGTTAAGTTAATATACGAGATATTATTTAAGTAAAATACAAGTGTTTGACTTAAAGGAAAAAAACTAAAAAGCATAGCAACATAGCAGTAGCGTTTCTTTTACATTTAAGATTTAATATGTTGCATGGTTGATGCTAAACTAACAATTAGGACTTAACGTATTGTTGAAAAACTGCAGAATACTTTTTTAAATATATGTTTATTACTTAAAGGTAAAAAACATAACTTAAAAGTAAACATAACTTAAGTATAATATGCTTTATTCTGCAATAATTTCTCGCATTTGTTTAAAAATTTAACCAGTATTTTAGATAATTCATAAACATAATTACATAATCCACAGACTGAGAGAATTAAAGTTGCATCTAAAACATGTTTTCTGCACATTGGGTAACATACTTGTTATGTCTTAAAATTCATATTTTGCAAAATAAAAGGCTATGCCCTGATTTCCAAATAACATGAACTTTTTATCGCAATTACATAAAATACACCAATATTTTTTTCGGAACTTTGTTTTTGGTGTTAACCGGTTTTTTTATGTCTTTTTAGACGGAAAATGCCCTACTCCAGGATGCAATGGATCAGGGCACGTTACCGGTCTCTATTCTCATCACAGAAGGTAGGTAAAGTTTCTAGTCTCAAGTTAAAACATTAGCGCAACTTTTTATGTATATTCTACAAAATATTGAAACAAACTAATTCCTCTAGAGCAGCGGTTCCCAACCTGGGGGCGATCGTCCCCAAGTAGGCGATTTGTGTTATCAAGGGGGCAAAAAATACTTGAGGGGAGATCAGGGGCGATGAGTATTCAAAGCGGGGAAATTAAAATAATGTTGTACCTTTGTACAGTAAAACAATTCTCCAACCATAACCAAACCAGCCAATTTTTATTTTAAACTCTCTTAAATTTTCTAGAAACCAGTAACAATCTTAGTTAATTATTTCACTTTTGTTCTTTAAAAATATGTTAAAAATATGTGATATGTTTTTTCTATTTTATTTAAAAGTGACAGGATAAAGCTTCTTTGGTTGTTTTTATAAACGGTAGTAAGTGTTATAAAACTGTTTATAGTTACACTTTAACTCAAATTATGATTAGACATAACATGAAAATTAAAAGGGGCGATGTATGTTAATCAACCTAAAATACGAGGCGATGGTCCAGAAAACGTTGGGAACCACTGCTCTAGCGAATATATACTTATAGTCGACGCATAACTTTGTGTGAATGTTAAATAATATAATCAAATGTTCAGATATCCCCGACATTCATTGCTATTCATTGACCGAATAGTTATTCATTGAAAGGATAATACTCAAACATAACCGATGACCGTTGTATCTTAACTATTCCAAGGTAAATGTTGGACATTTCCTTTATCAAATACTATTTCTTGGACAGCTAAAAATTTTCAAATAGTAATAAAAGTGTTTTCAATTGCTATTTTATAGCGTTTTCTAAAACAAAATTTTGATTTTTTTTTACTTAACAAAACATGATTTTCTGTGGGCATTAAGTCTCATTTCCACCGATTCATTGTCATTCAAGCAGTTCATCAAGTTTTATAAATATATCTATGCCTGTATAGTTTTTTTTCATAGTATAATCATTTATTCTTTTCAGTTTATCTGGTTGTCCACGAAAGGACAGAATTACACCGGAAAGTAAGTTTACTACATTAAACTCTTAAAATTAACTAAATTAAACTCTAAAAAAATGAATAATAATAAATTTTCTATTTCTGCTATTTTCTATATCTAATTAATTTTCATAGACTTTATGAACTTTCTCTAACCCTCTTCCTTCTCTTTTATAGTTTTAGCCTTACATGAGACAATACTGAAGTAAGTTCATTTTTCTGGTAATTAAATTTAAAAATTTCTTAAATATCTTTAATATTTCTAGGCGAACAAAACTGAAGTTTGTAACATTACTTAAAATACTTTCTGGAACTTCCTATACGTAATCTTTTTATCAAAAGTTAAAAGACTGTAAGTCATTCATAATGTTAGCAATAAATGCTACTTATTCTGCAGTTCTATTCATAGCTTATATTAATTTCTTACTGAACTCATATTTACCTGTCTTGTCACTGGAAACTATAATTTTTACTATTAAAAGGCAAGACAGCATCGCATAGTTCGTGGAACGATTATGTATTTACGTTCCATTGAGTAACAAGGCAAGAGTTCCTTTTTACCGCCAAAAGCGCGATGTTTTATGCTTCATTTTGAAAATAATTCCCCCAATATAAAATATTATTAAAACGACCTTTCATTTCAAAAGCTGGTTTCCTATTGTAACAGAAAGCTTCATAATAACTAATACATCAAAGGTAAAATATATTTTCGGAGATAAGCCGACATAAACTTTAACGGGGAAAAGTATTTTTTTAATTGTTGCATATAAAAAGTATTGTAATTCAACCCTTGTACACTGTACTGCGGCGGGCAGTAGACTATTTTTTGACTGACTCTGCCAAGTCGCCATGTTTTGTTGCTTTTGTTGCCTTTGTGGCATTTGTGGCGTAGTCAGGACATAGCCTTACGTATTTAAAAAAAAGTACGCTGCTCGAAACAATTAGGGGAGCACTTTGCGTGCTTATGTGAAACCTTTCAGTTCCAACGTTTAATTTTTTATTCTAAAAATCTAAAATTTGTGAAATATATTCATTATGCATTCAGAATGAACACAGGAGGGGGGATCTTAATTTTTTAACTAAAATTTTAAGGAGAAAAATTTGAATCATGACTTTTGAATAAAGTATAACAATAATTTTTTCAAAACTTTATTTATTAAAAAAAAGTTAAAATTTAAACGTCTAAGAAAGCAAGTGTGAAGAATTTAGGGTCCGTTTATTTTATAAAATTTATTGGGAGTGAATTTTATTTTATGTTTTTCGTATTTTCATTTAATTAAAACAAACATTATTTACTTCTTCAAAAGACATGATTCTTCCATCTGACGATAAATAAGTACAAGATCAACTTAGTGAGGGAAAAAATCGCAAGCTGATGATTACAAATGGAATCATTCGGTGTGAAAGGGTTTACACCATGCATTCCACTAATTCTTTTGAGCAGTGTATATTGGAAGACTTATTTCAGAGCCAAAGTAGTCCAAATCATTGTTGTGGTTTCTACAGTTTACCTACCCACGGTAGTTTATTTCGATACACTAATCAAAGCATATATGAGCTTCAATTAAAAACAATTTAATCTATATAAAGTCAATAATGGTCAGAAAAAACGGACGTCTGCCCTATCTTTAATATGCAAAGAGAGTGGCTGGCTCTTTCTGAGGTCGGCTAATCGGGGCCAAGACAGGTAAAGATGGGTTTTTGCAGCAATTGGGATGTTGAGGTCGCGTGTTCTTCTTTAGGTGTCCCACTGACGGCTGCAACGGAAGGGGTCACGTCAACAACAGCAGGATCACGCATCGGAGGTTGGTACAAAAAAAAAAGATCCGCAAAGATTACTGGTGACGTTGTGAACACTAGCACCCGATACGAAACCTCGCTATTGAGCACAGACACTTTAGGCTGTTATGAAAGATGGCCCGGGTTCGATTCCCGTAACGTTCAATATATCTACATTGAAAACATTGTATGTGGCGCCATCTGACAACACTCACTCAATTAGCCGCCAATTAATCGCCATAAAAGCAAAATAAGCCCTTGGAGCCCAAATAAGTCCAAGGGCTTATTTTTCTGAGACTTTTGTTCAGAGACCCAATTCAGGTAACTGCAGAAGATATTAACAACTCAGAGCCGGATCTTACATAAGGCCCGTTAGGCTCGGACCTAGGGCCTCCACTAAAATTTGGGGCCTTAGGTGCCCCAAATTTTAGTGATTTTCATTTTAAAGCTGGAAATAAAGCTTTTAAATACACAAGTTTAGCAAAATGAGTAAAATTGATTATTTTCAACTTTTAAGCTCTAGCATTGAATTTTAATTTAGATATTAACCATTATGCAAGCAATCATATACAAACGTTTCCTTTTTAAGACTACAAGATATTTTCTGGTTGGCAGCAAATTGACTCCAATTTTTGGTGCTACATGGCTCTTCGTTGTTACAGTGTATTTGTATGATTCCTTGAAAAATAAGTGTTAAGTTGTCAGCTAGTTGAAGCTGCAATGTTTTTCTCTTTCTTCCACAGCTTATCAGGGTGTCCTATTGCTGCAATGGAGAAAATGGTCCAAAAGGAACAAAGAGCCACACCGAAACCATCACCTCCAGTTGGACAAAGTAAGTAATTCGTAAAAAAGATATTTGAACAGTACAAAAATAGTAAATTATGATCTTAACTAGTGGTATACTTGAAAACCCTTCTTTAAATTTAGTTTATATTACAATAAGGATTCATTAATAGTAACTAACTTGAATATTGTACAATATCAACCTAACTTTTGGGCAGCAAGTTTAGAGACATATCTTGTCAACAATAAAATTTTTACCCTACCTGGATAAGGAAATTCGATCCAAAGCTAGACATTTCTCTAAGAATAGTATACTTTTTCTCAATAGTCAGAAAAATAATCGAAGACCTTTCATTAATGCCATCAGGAGACTAGGGTACAGACTGTATTTAAATTCATTGGCATTCCTTTTTATTTCAATTAATTGTGAGTTAAAGTTTTCCTAAGTCTAAAATAGTTTTCCTATGAAATTAAACTTAAAACCAACAGTACTGTACCACGTTAAATCTAAAATTCAAAAACACGCAAAGTCAATTGAATTTTTTTTTCGGGGGAAAGGGAGCATTAAAAAATAAGTTTTTTAACTTTTTATTTATATTCTTGAATTTCTTTTAAAAAGTATACATAGAAACAACCTATAAAAAATGAAATATCTCTCTCAGAACACAAAACATTTATTCACTGTTGGAAAAAGGCCGCCAACTATCTTCTCTGTTTATGAAGCTTAAATTTTCACCCTGCAAGTTGTTTTCTTTAAACAATTAGATTATAAAAGTAAAACAACTTTTACAGTATTCGTAATGGTTATTTCAGGATTTGAAAAATATGAAGACATTTTGCATTTTTACACGTTTTCATAATTTTGATTTAACTGCTACGAAATATGTAGTTTGACTATTATTATTTTAATTAATTTAATAAAAAAATATCATTTTATTCTCACAGTTCCTTCTGGACCATCGTCTCCAGACTGTGTAATGCGGACGCTGTGCTACGTGAAACACACGGACATGCCGGACTACAGGTACCCGGGCATGTACGGGGGCCAGCCGATGGAGAAGTATGGCAGACCACAGACCCCGCCGGACTACAGCCCATATGACGGGCAGAGGGGGTTCTATGCCCAGAGGCCTGGACCCGTCATACCTAAGATTAAGTCTGAATCGCCGGACGGACAGAACATGATCAACAAACCAAAGTAAGTTTACGAAAAATTTACTAACTTTTTTATTTTGCTGCACTGCAAAAAATATTCGTGTACTACATGCATATGATGTAAAATTTATTGGTTCCGGCAAAAATGTTTGCTTCACTGGCATTGATTGGATGCACCCGTATTCTATGTTTAAGCGCTATTTGATTAAGTTGTGGGGCGCAGTAAGTCAAGAAAATAACAATTCGCTGTAAAACAAACATTACAACACTGTGATGAAAAAAATTACCTCAAAATGCGCAGTAATTTTACAGATTTTTTTACAGTATAGTCGGTATATAATTTCAGAGAGTTTTTACGATAACAGTTATAAAATAGTTGTAAATTTCGAAAGCTTAAGTAATCGGTACTTTATGGTTTAAGTAATTAAAGAAAAATAAAGAATTATTAGCGATATTAAAGAAAACAAGAAGTTCATAAAGAACTAAAATAGCCTACTTTCCTGTTACTTAAATACTTACTGAAGTTCTAATCGGGAAAAAACTAGGTTTCTAACAGTAAATATCATCAACAGCCGTTTCTACACTAGATTTATACATATTAGAAAAAAAAATCGAAACACAGCATCCAGCTAATAATTTAAACTTCTAAAAGCCAAAATCAACTATTTTCCTTATTATTATTTCGCAAATCAATTAAACATTATTTATCGTCTGCTCGCGATTTATTTGTAGTTCGAGGAATAATTAAATATTCATTAATAACAAAAGTAATGAAACTCCAAACTGCATTAAAAAAATAAGAAATGTAAATTAAAACTTAGCATAATTGCATGCAAAAGTATGCCTTGCCGCTTTCTTGTTAGATAATTAATGAATAATCAAAGAATCAAATTGTGCTACATTTTATGACGTCATTCCAAACTGATTCATGAAAATATTATTTTGCTTCGAATATGTTTAAATAAATAAAGTTTCTCATGCCATTGTTGATTTGGCAACAGTGATTTAAATGACTCAAAATTGAATTTCAATGCTAATTCAATGGGAAATTCGCCGACAGATAGTAGATTTATGTCCGTCCGGACGTACAGATAGACAGACGGACAAAAAGTATGAAAGTTGGGTATCTGAGGTCATAGCTTTCTAACAAAAAAAGAATTTTTAAGATCCGATGGATAGAACCGATTATGGAAGGGGGGTACGGACAGACAGACAGACGGACGGACAGACAGACGGAAAGACAGACAGACATACGAACAGACAGACAGATGGACATCAACCGCATTTCAATACCTACAGTGACTTAAATGACTCAAAATTGAATTTCAATGCTAATTCAATGGGAAATTCGCAGACAGATAGTAGATTTATGTCCGTCCGGACGTACAGACAGACGGACAAAAAGTATGAAAGTTGGGTATCTGAGGTCATAGCTTTCTAACAAAAAAAGAATTTTTAAGATCCGATGATTAGAACCGATTTTGGAAGGGAGGTACAAACAGACAGACAAACGGACAGACAGGCGGACAGACAGACGGACAGACATACGAACAGACAGACAGATGGACAGACAGACAGTTGGACATCAACCGCATTTCAATACCTACAGTGATTTAAATTACTCAAAATTGAATTTCAATGCTAATTCAATGGGAAATTCGCCGACATATAGTAGATTTATGTCCGTCCGTACGTACAGACAGATGGACAAAAAGTATGAAAGTTGGGTATCTGAGGTCATAGCTTTCTAACAAAAAAAGAATTTTTAAGATCCGATGATTAGAACCGATTTTGGAAGGGGGGTACAGACAGACAGACAAACAAACAAACGGACAGACAGGCGGACAGACAGGCGGACAGACAGGCGGACAGACAGACGGACAGACAGACGGACAGACAGACGGACAGACATACGAACAGACAGACATACGAACAGACAGACATACGAACAGACAGACATACGAACAGACAGACAGATGGACAGACATACAGTTGGACATCAACCGCATTTCAATACCTACAGTGATTTAAATGACTCAAAATTGAATTTCAATGCTAATTCAATGGGAAATTCGCCGACAGATAGTAGATTTATGTCCGTCCGGACGTACAGACAGACGGACAAAAAGTATGAAAGTTGGGTATCTGAGGTTATAGCTTTCTAACAAAAAAAGAATTTTTAATATCCGATGATTAGAACCGATTTTGGAAGGGGGGTACGGACGGACAGACGGACAGACGGACAGACAGACAGACAGACAGACGGACAGACGGACATCGACCGCATGTCAATACCTACTTTTTCATTTTTTAATTCTTTCGAATTAAAAAAAGAAAAGTAGGCTAAAAATATTTCTGATGCGTTTATATAGAATCGACGAAATAAAAAAAAACTCATTACAAATGGGAAAAAATGCAATAAAATTTACAAATTTTAATCATTAATATAATCAAATTTATATGGTGAATTCAAAAGAAATAGAAAGTAATAGTTTTAAGACAGACATTTCCAAAAGACTAAGACATTACAGTGATATAAAATTTAATATATTTGCTTTACTAGCATTTCAATGTATTCTAACTGTTTCTGGATCTAATATGAAATATTGTCCCCCCCCCCCTCAAATTCGTCTTTAAAGAAGTTACTTCCTTCTCTTAAAGTTTCTGTCTTTAGAAAAAATTCAAATGAGATTTTAATTGCTTTCAGTGTTTCTAACTATATTTCTTGCTCTTCTATGCCAACTTGATTGCTATGTAGTTCTAACTTCTTTTTTATTTTTTTTTAAACAAAAACTTTTGGAACAGCTAGCGTATTGTGGCCGGAATGCTATTTGGCGACTTTGGGGTTCGTGAAAAAGTAAATACAGGGTTGCTATAGCAACAAGATTGATGTAAACATCTATTGAGTTGAACTGGAATGTTTACTAATTTAAGTACGTTTTCGCTACTTGGCTTCAAAAGGAAAGTCGCCAAATCGAGACCGGCCATAATACGCTAGCAGTACCAAACTTTTGGCTTCAAATATTTAAAATAACGATTTCATTGCAAAGAAAAAGTTTATACTAACTATGTTATTTTCAACGATAAAATACATTCTATAATGCATCAAAGTTTCTACAATGATCGAACACTTTAGTGCATGGGGGTTATTAGTAAATTTGCGATTTAAAAAGCTATTAGTACCAGAACCACTAACTCAACGTACTCACCAAAATAATACACAATTTGACTAGATAATTCGCTTATAAATTGGGTTTTGTTTGGTAAATATCAATAAAGAATTTAAATTAAAGGGGTAAGACTTAAGACCGGGCATTCAATCTGAAGGCATCAGTTTATTAATAAAAAAAGCAAAACAGTTTCACAAAAAAGAAGAAAAGTGTTAAAGCCCTTAATATTCAGAAATTCACTTGAACCCATAAAGGTGTAAAATTTGCTTGCAGAATTAAGAATTGCGTCAAATTTTTGCATTATGTTAACTAGCGTTACAAAAAGAATACTCTTTTAATAACTTGCATAAGTAGTGTTTTCAACATTGAACTATTTAACCTAGGTCTTTGTTTTACAAAATAACTTCGCAACACTTTTTATGGCATCAAATTATTCGCACCGAAGAGTGATCGAAAGATTTACCCGGGTTCGGCAGTTTAGTATTCCTCGGTAGTATTGTCAATATCCCCTGCCTATCGCTGAGGAAAACGGGGGTTCAAGTTTTGTTTTGTTTACAATTTATCTGTTAAAAATCAGCTTTTGCGTTAAAATTACAAATTGTTCATATAACAGATTTTCTCGGTAACATACGTATTTTTCTGGCACGCCAGCTGACTTTTTTTTCTGTTAAAACACTTTTTTTACAGTGTAGCCATTTAGAATCGGCTTTCAGCTGTAAGTCAGCTCTGATCAGTCCTCTTATAACGAAAACCGGTGCGCAGCTCTCTCAAACTGAGCTTTTCTTAACTCGCGGACAAAGCTCATTAGTTTTTTTTTAAAAAAGAAACTTTAAGCATATCTTTACTTAGCTCGAACAAAGTTCAATAATTAAAAAAGAACCTTAAGCTCCTCCAATACTTCTAAAACTTAAACCCTCGACTTATAGAAGTTAGTCTTTATAACCTTCCACAAATGTGGGTCACCCAGACTCTAAAAAATATCCCGTTTTCAGCCTCCCCATGTGCGGACCGCAACGAAACAACGGCAAGCAGCAAATGTACCCGCCAACTCCCCCGGCCACCAATGACAGCGAGCAGACCGAACCCGTTGACTTCTCGACCGCGGCCGGACCCTGCCCGGACGATACACGGACACTTCCACACCACGGACTCCCCTCCCCCCGCTCCCCCGCCTGCCCCCTCCCCTACCCCCAGTCCCCATTGCCCGGGGCGGTGGAAAGGATGCACCACCTCATGCCGTCTCCGCCGGAATACGTGCCCGAAAAGTAAGTGATTCGGCTTTTGGAAGTTCCGTTTCACATATTCTGGTAGTTTTTGCCGTAATTACGTGAAGTATGATCAAGGTCATCTATGTAAAGTTGATTGCAGTTTTCCACATGGCGGAAGAAAATATCGCACTTGCTGTTTTATAATATTTGCTCAAGTATTAAGTGTGATACATTTTGGCATCATTGCCTCACATTTCGGTAACACATAGCGTTAGCATTGCTCCTTATTCCTCGAATATCGTAGATAAAATCGTAAGCACTGTGTTTTTACATCGTGTGGGAAATGTCTAATTGTCTTAACATTGTCTCTGGGATTATATGGAACCGTAAGTGCGGCAAAATTACCGAAACAGATTGTACGCGAAAAGGACCGAATACATTGCAGGAAAATTCTTGTTCGTAAACGATATGTTTTTGGAGTTCAGCATTGTAACGTCACTACGCATGATGGCAGATTTTTTACCATTTTAATACGGAACACCAAATCGTTTTAATTGTATGCAGTTTCTACATAAATTATTTGTTATATTTTTATTCTCAAATTTATTTACGAAATATTTTCGTTTGATGAACTCTTCACAAATGTCCGAAAAATGCGAAATTTCAATGATTATCTGCAAGCACGAGTGTTTTAAATTTTTTTTTGCTTCAGGCAGAAAACGATACATCATAGTGAATACGTTTTACAATAAAAATTTCAAGTTTTGTTTTTTAAAAAAACCTGTTCATTTTAGCAAAATAAATTTGCCTATTGGGCCATTAACTTTAGAATAATATCAACTAAAATAATACTATTCAAGACAAAGGCTTTAGTTCAATGTTGAAAACAATATTAACATATACAAAACTACTTATTCACTGTATAAGAATTACAAAATATATCTGGCAATAATTGAAATAAAATTTCGCAGTGTACATAAGCAGATATTTCTAAACTGCTTAAATTCGTAATCGAAACTCTATGATATATTCTTAATAGCCAAGCTAATGATTAAGATGTGGCTAATGGCTTGATGGCCAAGCTGATGGCTATCGCCAAACTTGTCAATTCTCTGTCTACGTCAGTTAAGATACTATCTAGTGACTTTGGCACCTATAGTTGCGATATAGATAAATAATTTTAGGTATCTACCAGGGCTGGAAAAACCGCCCTTCCTCCCGTCCTCGACGGTCAAAAATTCCCCGAGGACAACCAATTTCTCGAATCCGACGTCCACGATGACGGCCATTTCCCAGTTAACGTTCGTTTATTTTAAAAAATTTATTTATCTTAACAAGAGTCTAGCGCCTGTGCCACTCGCTTCACCCAGTCTCTGACGCCACTGTTGACGTCTCTCTGCTATCTCCAATCAGGTCCCTCAAATCCTGGCGCGCCGTTCCTCGCTCACTCCTCCGAGTCACTTCTCGAAAGTTTTTGTTTCGTTTACCTTCCCCACTAAAAATCGAAAACGAATGCGGCCCGACACTGCTTGAATTACCGTTCTCGGCATATTAACGACAAAAAGATGAAACGGCAGCAAAGCATCAGCAATTATTTTGGTAGCTTAATCGGAAACAATTCCAATAAAAAGGTGAAAATAAAAGTCAAGTTAATTGGAATGTAAATTTATCCGAGTGCGTTTTGAAAATGAATCAAATATGACATATGCTATTAAAAAGAAATACTAGGTTAGTATCAGTTATCTATTAACCTAGTATTTCTTTTATTACTGTATAATATAATTGTAGTAATTACAGTGTGCAATTTATTAAATGTTTGTAATAAACAATGGAAAATTATATTTATTTAGATGCTATTTATATAGTTTGAGTTTGACGGGTTAGTTTCAAAGGAGGACGGGTAAATTCTTGGACAAGCCGTCCTCGGGGACGGGTAATATTTCTGAGATTTTTCAAGACCTGGTATATACAATATTATTATCTGTCGTTGCAGGTGTTTGCAGCCGAAGATGAAGAGCCGAGGTCGAGAAGGCAGGGAACTGATACACTGTCCCACTCCAGGTTGTGATGGAATGGGACACATATCTGGAAACTACGCTACGCATCGAAGGTACACAAACATGCCATTTCAATAGGACATTATATATGAGAAGTCTGGATGCAAACTCATATTTATCAGAGTATAACTAAGATATAGGGACCGGTCCGTTAATTGGCGACTTTTGACGATTATAAATGCAACTGTGCAAAGTCGCCAATGATCGGACGCCAATGATCCTAAATTTTAGTTTTACTTTGTAGAATGCGAGTTTTACAACTAGACCCTTCATATCACACGAGTGACAATGTGCAGACAGTCAAAGCCTTTTAATTATTTTTTTAATTAAAATATTATGGGCATTTTACTAAAAATGCTACTTGATACATTTATACTTTCAGTTTCAAAAACTAAAAATGGGAAAAGCATGCACCAAAAATTGGGAAAATCGATCTGATATCTAAATGATCTAAAACATTTTCTAACAAGCTCAACATAATTTTCGGTGTCTTGCATAAATAAAAGTCCTTGTTGTCCTTCAATTTAGTGAATAATTCCCTAAATATAAAATAAAAAGTTAATTTTTCCCCATTTTGCTTGTTTTCTACTTTACTTACTGAGTTCCGTTTTTATTTGCAGTCTTTCTGGTTGTCCTCATGCAGACCGCTCGCAAATTCAGGCACAGCACCAAGAATTAAAGTATGTAATCTCAGAATATGTTTCGTTAAAACTAATCTATACTCTATAATTGAAACTGCAATTAATTCAAAACATTTATTTGTTCTTATTCTTGGTACGTTAAATAAATAAAAGTGATTTAACTCGTGATAGATTGATATTACAGATATAATGAGGAAGCTCGGCATTTTTTTAGAATTTAGATTTTTTTCTCAACATTCTGATTTAATTTTTAAAAAAGTAATAATAAATTCTGAACTCCCTCATTTGCCTTATCAAAAGAAATTAAAAAGTTATTTTCTTGTTTTGGTTTTCATGAAATAAACATCAAGCGGTAAACTATAATTTTTAGTATATGAAATATTTGATATTCCAGGCCTAATTTGTGTTATAACGAAAAACCTAGCGGTCAGTGGTACCGATACCCAAGTAACCAGCATGACAAATCAATGTCTCCTATTCTCAGGTGAGCCTCGATTTCTTATATTTTCTAAGCTAAATTATACTATAATGCCCATTAAGAATAAATTACACTTACAATTAAGATATTTGAAGATTTTAAAGTTAATAATAAGTCACTGAATGTTTTTCTTTATATTTACTCATTGCTCCTTCGCACACCCAAAAACATCCTCAAATAACATCTAATGCTGGATGTCAAGTAACCAGGGCCGTATTTCTAAATAGGCTAAGTAGGCTGTAGCCTAGAGCGGCGAATTTTGGGGGGGGGGGGCGGCAAGAGAGCAATTGCACCCTCTCCCTCCGTATTTGGAAGTTGAAAAAAAATCGTAGAACAGTTTAACTATTCGTTTATTATTTCGCTATCGATTTAGAGTGTAAAGGTACATATATGATTCTAATATGTAAAAAAAAAGTCAAGAAAACTATATCTGGGATATCTTACAACAGAAGTGGGGGAAGCAAAAACACCATTCTGACGCCGAACAAAAAAAGAACACAAATAAATTCGATCGTAGCCTACAAGCGGCAAATCTTTAAATCCGGCCCTGCAAGTAACCCTATTTGATTTTTGAAGTCTATATAAAACAAATAACTTTTTTAAATGTTTTACTTTTTTGCTACAGTTGAGCAATAACAGACCTACCAAATCTCCGAATTTAACCCGTCATTACAGGATTTTTAACTACACTGCTCAAAACAATTAGGGAAGCACTTTCTTGTACTTTTATTAACCCTTTCAGTTTCAACTTTTTATTTTTTATTTTAAAAATCTTAACTTTGTGAAATAGATTCATTATGCATCTACAATGAAATGGTAAAAAACGGGGGTACAAAATCTTAATTTTTTTAACTAAAATTTATTATCACTTTTGAATAAATTATAACTAATTTTTTCAAAACTTTATTTATTAAAAAAAGTTAAAAATCAATTTTTAAACATCTAAGAATGCAAGTGTGAAGAGTTTAGGGTCAATTAATTTCATAAAATTTTTTGGGGGGGAATTTTATTTTACCATTTTTTTATATTTTCAATTAATTAAAACAAACATTGTTTAATTCTTCTAAAGACATGATTCTACCGTCTAACGATAAATAAGTGCGAGCTCAACTTAGTATGAAAAAAAATCGCATGCTGATGATTCCAAATGGAATCATTGGGGGTGAAAGGGTTTAAACCATGCATTCCCCTAATTCTTTTGAGCAGTGTACTTTCTGAAATTCCGTGTCACATGTAACATTTGCCCGAATTTCAAGGGGAGAAACATTAAACTTTCTCTTGGCGCCCAGAATCCGGAGAATGGTTATCACCGAGTTGAATCCGGTTTGTTGGCAGGTTGGTTTGTCGAGTTAACGTTGCACTGGAGCCCCAGTTGACAGGTCTGGCTACAATTATCATTTCTGTCCTTTATCAAACGTATAAAAGTGCTAAAAAATAACTTTAAAGACTCTGTTAAAAAATTATTTGTTGCTGATCCGTCACTTTTCTAGATATGGTGCTAGACAAACACGACGAGTCATATGGACGTACTTTTCGTGCCTTATTTTTAATTTTTTAATATTAAAAATAAGTACGAAAGTGATAGTATGTTCGATAACAAAATGTGGTCGCATGCGTCTTTAACTATTACAAACCAATTAACACGTAACACTAATTGTCTTTCATAGGTGTCCCACTCCGGGATGTGACGGATCCGGTCACGTGACGGGCAACTACTCCTCCCACCGCAGTCTGTCCGGCTGTCCGAGGGCAAACAAACCGAAGAAGATGGTCAACAGAGAAGAGAAAAACGACACAGAACCCCTCAGGTAAGGGTAACATTTCATAGCAAGCCGTATAAAACATGGATCTACTGACGCGCAATCGTTTTTTTAATATTACGTAAAAGCGGGTACTAATAACGTTAACCCTGCTTACCCCTTAATAAGGTATGGTTTTCTAAGGTAATGGGAGTAACTGATCGCCATTATCACGTTACATCATAGGAAAATTATTTTAGTGTACAGTAAGTTTTTCCAAGCAGTGTCGAAACAGATATTCGAAATTAGACAGTAGTATCACTTAAATTAATAGAGCAGAAAAGGAATTAGAAAATAAAAAATGTAGCAGTCCTCAAAGACCAATATTTAGATACGTAAAGTAATCGGTAGTACACTCTTAAAACAAACGAGCAGTTTTAACTCAGTCCGAGTTAATTTCCACTCCTTTCCGTGCCGAAAATGCACTTCCCCTATAGGAGTGGATTTCACTCTTTTTGCGGAGTGGGTAAAAGAAATAAAAGAAAACAATCTACGTCCTACACTCTTAAATCGAGCAGTTTTAACTCAGTCTGAGTTAATTTCCACTCCTTTTCAGTGCCGAAAATGCTCTTCCCCTATCGGAGTGGATTTCACTCTTTTGTTTTAAGAGTGTAAGTGTAAGCTGGATGGGGCAGTTGCAATCCTATAAAGCTCTCGCGCCAATGAATTGACATTTAATTTTTAGTGGTTGGGTATTATTTACCCTTTCTCACAAACCTTAAGGTTTAAAGTTTGACCCAAAAAAATGCGATTTGGTCCATGATTCCTAAGGACCTATTAAATTCTTAATATTCAACGCAACAGCTACACTGTTTAAAAAAAATCCCTGTAAAATAACGGGCAGGGAACAGCAGCAGAGATTCCAGTCACACTCCGTTAAAAAAAAACACTCATGCCCATCATTTTCTATAGCTAATAGATGAGCTAAAACTGTAAAAATACGGGAATCGCCCTAATTTTCTAACAATCTAAAGGATAAGGCCGTTTATTTAGTGGGTCAAATAAGGATGTTGCCCATAAATATTGAAGGGCAAATTCTCGTAAATTTACAGGGTTTTTTACAGTGTACTTCCTCAAACAATTTAAACCATGCTTAAATCTTTGTTAAAGTTAACAGGTGTTTTAAATGTCCCCTTGTGGTGTTTTAGGAGTGATGACCAAGAATCGTTCTTTTTGTGCAGGTGCCCCATTCCGGGTTGTGATGGATCTGGACACGTGACTGGAAAGTTCCAATCACACAGAAGGTAAGTTTTTCTTATTTTACTTCCTTTTTAGCACTAAATTTTAAAGCATTAAATGCATGATTGAATATATTACCTATACGCTTTTGTTCCCAATAACCACTTTTATATCCCATCAACCCCACTGCATGAAGGTATTTCCATACCTACATATAAAATCTTCATAACTGTAACTACACACAATTTTCTTTAATATGAGCTTGTTTAACACTCGATTGATGTCTTTGTTAATGTCTTTGTCTTGCTTTGTTGATTGATGTATGAGATACAGGCTAGCTTCCTATTCTCGTTGCAATCACTTTCTTTATAAACTTGTCGTTTTTGTAGTATTTTAGTTAATAAATGTAAAAGGTTTATTTCTACTTATTCACCATTTTCTCTAATACGTTACTTAAAAAGCAGCTTCATTATGAAATGTAGTATAAATTATATAATAGTATTTAGTGAAGTTATGTATCTACCAGATACATAGACAGCAATGGCGTGGATTTTTTTGGACAGCAATCGAGTATTAAAATTCAAACAGTTCTATTTTTCATTTATATATTTTTTTTTCTGCATGCGTCTGTTTAATAATAGTTTAAACGTTTCTCTATTCATAATTTGAAAGGCTTCGACTGCCAATGAGCTTTTGCAGCAAAATCAAACTTCCCAATCGCGTTTCACAGTACATCTCCGAAACCGAATGACATCCTATTACGTGTTTGTGATTCCTTTGATGTTTTCTGTTATGAAGTATATTGTTAATCTAACTGCTGGTCAACTGTGGTTTTCAGTTCCTCGGGATGTCCAATTAACAACCATAATCGAGTTCAAAATCGAGTTCCACCTAGTGAAGGTATTCCTCGTGAAGTCAAGGTTGAAAAGTTTAGGTATGCCTTCAAGGCAATCCCCTTTCTTGCAACTAAATACAGAACTAATCACCAAACTTCTCAATTAAATACTGAAAAAGACATAAACTATTGAATGTATACTTCCTTAGAATACACATTGCATGATATTTTTCCTTCTATTCGTTGTTTGTAACTTTCTTGCATGGCTCTATATGTAAGCAGCATGATATCTAATCATCGGTTTTTAAATTTGACAGCTTTGTTCAAACAATCTCATGGACACGTACTTTTACATCAATTTTCCACACACAAAAAAACTACAAAACAAAAACTGCAATGAAATTAAGTAGACATTATTTTGGTTTACACGTCAGCGACGCATTTCACTACATAAATAAGTATAACGATTTAGAACTAAACCTTGGACACCAAGCACACATTATCATAAGACATTATTACTAAGCATTATAATATACACTTTAAAAAACTGATTAAACTTATTTAATCACTTAGGACCAATTTAACACAATCATTATTTATGTAGTAGCCCTTTTTATTTTTTGACACTTCAGTGAAACACCTTCAAGAAACCAAAAGATGGCTTTTGGACATTCAAGATTTAACTAATTAATAGACGAAGGTGAGTGGTGTGTTTAAAAAGTACACTTATGTTGTTTAAAATGACAAGTTTAAAGCAACGAAGTTCGGTTCCGAAATCTAGGAGACATAAGCAATACGAAGTATTTATCAAAAATAAACTACTGTAGAATATAAATGCGCAATTCTCTTAGACGTACAACCGTAGAAACCAAAACGTCTTCTAACGCTTGCTTGATTTTCAATCTAAGGCTATGGCTTAGGCTGTGGTTAGTCCTCCCGCCAATATAGCGCCGTAGGCCTTATCTTAGACTAGCTGCCTCCTTGACAATGCTTAGAAAAAAAAGTACCATAGTGACTGTGAATGTTGTGTTGGTAACTAAAGGTGTGGTGCCTTTCTCTGTCCCCCTTTGCAGCTGCCCGACGCCAGGCTGCGATGGTAGCGGACATGCGAACGGTACTTTCCTCACTCATCGCAGCCTGTCCGGCTGTCCTAGAGCAGCCCAGGCCGTGCGTAAGGCTAAGGCCGCGAGCGAAGAAGGCCCACAACCCAAGCAGCAGTCAGGTATGTACTGTTCCTCATTCCATGAGTCAGTACCCACACCGGCATTGGTCCAATATTCGGAAGAGTGAGGTGGGCAAGTTGGAATAGAAAGAATCCGTTACATTTCAAATTTCTATTTTGAAAGACTTTTCTTTAAAAAAAAACGAAAAAACCGATCAAGAGCAAATGGTACGTCCAAAATAATCGATTTGCATGAAAGCGGATCGAAGCGAAAAGAGACGAAAATGTCTCTAACGAATAAATGTCGTAGGAAATGTCGACTCACCCGATTTAAACGATGATGAAACGCCTTTGATTATGTTCCTAATTCTTCTTTGATTATTTTTAAGAATTCTCAATGTATTGCTTATGTCTCAACGAAATAGTATAAAGAATATAAGAACTTCTAAAGAATAAGACTAAAGTTTTCAATTTGAAATTCAATCCAAAACCCACTTGATAGGCCATCGCAATCAACCCATACACTCATCAATACTTTATCTTGTGAATACAACTAGCATACATCCATACAGTATTAAACACAGATGACTAAAGGATTCCAATTTGGTCTTCAGTAACATCTTATACACATTCACAGTAATAGCAAACAAAAAAATCAGAAAACAAGCTCAGCCTTTTTGAACAGAGCCATAAGTATTTCAACTTAAAATCAATTGGTCAAACCAATTTGGTCTTCAGTAACATCTTGTGCACATGTACAGTAATAGCAAGCAAACAAATCAGAAAACAAGCTCGGCCTTTTTGAACAGAGCCATAAGTATTTCAACTTAAAATCAATTGGTCAAACAATGTCTCAAATCTTGTGCACTTTCAAGCATCAGAACAAGTCCCCTTTTGAACACCAAATGTACAGTAATAGCAAGCAAACAAATCAGAAAACAAGCTCAGCCTTTTTGAACAAAGCCACAATGTATTTCATCGAAAGATCGAAACGAAAAGCTGATTATCATATTCTTAAGACGTTTAAATTATTCGAATCTTTCCAGCAACTGGTGTGGCGGATCTTTCCAGCATCCGAGCCCTGGAAGAAGAGATAATGGAACTCCAGGAATACAATGCGCAGGTGGAATCGGAGATGTTCCAACTACGAACAGATATCACCCAAATGGAGCCAACCCTGAGGCCTATGGACAGAGTTAGTTGATTGTTCATTCCCTTTCTATTTGAACCAGACAATGTATCCATATCAAATTACCATACAAAAAGATTAACAGTTCCAACTTTTGATTCTAATAAATCTTCTTTAGATCCAGAGAGATATAGCATTTTTTTATTAGATCATGAAAACCTCATACGATCTCAATGCTTGTGAATGTATATGTATTTTAATTCATTTGGAACTTGCTAACTAATTCCAATTATCCGAATTATTACCAATTAATTACTTTATTAATTTAATTACTCCAATTATCGGAATTTTAGAAAAAAAAATTCCACGGCCATATGTTACTGTTTGTCTTTGTTGGGTGTCTTGCCTAGCAATTTTTTTGGGTCAACCAAAAATTACTAGGTATGACATCCAACAGAGATAAACAGTAACAAATAGGCCGAGTATATAAAAGTTTATAAGTCACATATGACCTTTTTTGAAACCAACATTAGTTAAATAAAAAAAACTTACAAATAGCTCTCAAAATATCAAAACAGGTCCTTACACTTTGGTTTTGGGTGGGTTGATGAGACCGGTACTAGAACTACATGATCTCACAGCCCGATAATACAGTAAGTAATTGAATGATTTTAACAGTTTTTCCTATTAACTGAATTATCCTAATTTCCGATTATCCTAATGTAGTTAGGTCCCAATTGCTTCGGAAACTTGGAGTCCTACTGTATTTTTTCGCTCCAAGACTGCATCGAGTGCCCGATGAGGTGCAGACCTCGTGAATTGACCAGGGTTCAAAGTTACATGGTGCGTTATTGTTGCTTATAGCTCTGGTGTAGCTTTAGTGCATTTGCGTTATTCAATTAACCTGCAAACTAAGTGTGTCGTCCGGTCTTCTCGAAAGGAGTGAGGGAGGCTTTGACAAGGGAGGGGATTAGAAAGGGTAGTTTCCAAATTACCAATTGGCTATTTATAGAAGGGTTGAAATCAGAGCTAATCAGGATGAAAACGTCAATGAATTAATTGAACATGGGGATTTACTGGTCTCCGAGTTCTCTGACTCTCCTCTATAGCAGTTCCGATATATTCACTAGATATCACCCTCGGCCACGTTTAGTTACCTGCTTACGGCTATTCTCTTTTTAACTAATTTTGTCTTCTTCAGGAGAGTCCCCTTTCCACTGCGGGGAAGACAAACCATCAGCTGAGCGAGTACTACGAGTCTCTTCGGACCAATTTCATCAACCTCCTGGACCACGTCCGGTTGCCCAACTTCGAAGAGAGACCTACCCAGGACAATTTCGACACGTACTTGAACAGACTTCAGTCTCTCTGTGCGGACAGCTCTAGGACGGAGGACGCCGCCAAACAGGCCATCAACGACTTATCAGCCACAACTGTGTGAGTATCGTTTGGATCGTCATAAACCATAGTTGACAAATCACATGTTTACAGATTTTGAGCTATTACAAAAAAAAGGGCTTCAAGCTATGATCTGGCTCAGCAAGAGTGAACTATGATGCTGGGGAAAATATTTCCAGTTAGACAGCATTGTGAACGAGTCAGACGCAAGCATACGTAAAATCTTTCATATCTCAGTGATATTTTTTTTAACTAGTTCTGTGTGGTTTAAGATGATTCATTTATAGTGTGGAAAGAAATCCATAAAAGCTACATGCGTATCATACCTCATACGTGTGAATTTGAGTCTCAATTCTTCTGCCTTTTGTCTATATGGGTATTTCAACAGTTTGTATTATCACCGGCCCATATTTATATTTAAGGGGTAGTACAAGCCCTTAATGCACATCACGTTCCGAAAATTGGCAGGCATGAATGTTTTTAAACAAGTAGCTGTTTGTCAGATTTTTCTTGTTTTCTTTGAGCATCTAAATCGATCTTTTACTGCCTCGCTTGAAGACATTGCAAAGTAGATTTTTGTCCAAAAATACTTTATTTTCACTTGGTTGAGATAATTTGCTCAATATCTTTCCTGATTATCGGCCATAATACTTTCGTTAAGTTTAACAGTTCAATAAAACACAATTAACCGGAATAAACAAAGCTATTTATGCGATGTATAACTAAATTTTTTTACTAATTCGACTTATTTTACAGGCAGCAAGCCAACGGTTGGGTGAGGTCCTGAAACTTACCCACTGACTGCATACCCCTATTCTACCTCCCAGCATACTCTGCCAACCAGAGCTACAACGCTGCACAAACTGTGAAAAGCGCATGTACATAAAAAAGAAAAAACACTTCAGTGAAATTTCATCAAAACATACGTGTAATTCATGAGGGAGGAGAAAGAATTTTTAAATGATAAAGTATTCAAACAAACAAAATATCTTATATAGTTTAAAAAATAAAAAGTTATATGAATTGTATATAAATAGAAGACACTTTTCCATCTCCTCCTTATAGAACAGAGACGTTTATGATACCAAGATATATGACAACGAGTTCAAACACAGATGCCAACTCTGGAAAGCACACTTTGTCATTTCGCTTCGTTTGGACACTCATGTTACTGTTGAAGTTTGCAAAGTTAGACCCTAGAGGACAAAGTATTCGTAGGTCGCTTCCAACTGTTAGTTACAAACGTTCTGTCTTTCGACTGAAAAGATCTTCACAGATGGATTTGTTACACCGAGCGAACAATATACATGATAAATCTACATCTTATTTTATGAGAACCTAAAAGGTTTGGGATGACAAGAAAAATGTAAAAGAAACTGGACTTAAGTCTGAAATACAATTTTAAAAAACTGTCACCATTCCGAATACGTAAATCACTGAAGAGAAAGCCATTGGTGAAACTTCATTATGTACGGATGTAGAATGGGGCACTTCTGTTCATATTTTGTTTTTAGGAAGTTTTATAATAGTTTCTTTTTGGATTTATGCAAAATCGTTCGAATTGTTCATGAACAATATCCTAATCGTACACCTTCCTATTCCAAGAGTTGCTTTTGTTAAACATAACCTCCAAAGAATGCCCTGCTCTACATCTGCACCAAATTCGAAGAATTCGCTTAGAAAGCCCAAAAAAAACAAGCTCTTGGAAAAGTGGACAAAAACTGTAAATATATAAATATAATGCAGAATAGAAGATTTGCACATTAAAAAAGGCATCAAGCAAAAGGAAAGCCGGAAGCTTCGTCTGTGTTAGTTCGTGTAAATAGCTTCTTCCAGCGAACTTGGAGGTAGTTCGACTAAATATACGATGTGATTTTCTCACAACCTGCAGGGATTTAGACCCATAGTGATTTGTAAATCACTTTTGTTGTTGGCGCTTTTTTTAAGTGTGTCCATGTTATTGGAGATTGTATAGTGTTAGACAGTTTCGTTTCTTCATCACAGAAGTATATGGCGCTAATAGTAAAAAGGGATCGGGTCCACATGAGGGTTTTCTTATACACTTCGTCTTTCACTTAAATTTCGAAAGAAAGATCGTGATTGGAAATTCTCCAAAGGACCTGACTCCGTTTTATATTTAGCCATTTAAAAAAAGTATGTTTTCTCACAAATCGCAATCACAAGTCATACATAACACATTTTTCGGTGATCTATTTTTATGAACTGATATTTTTTGTTAGTTTGTTTTCGATCTCACCTTAGCTCTTAGAAGAACTTCGCTCATTTATTTAGAGTATAGCTACACATTCTAATGGAAAGTTTGTAAATGTAGAGAAATAATGCTCATTTAGTTTCAGAAAAGTTTTCAAATAGACAAAAACAAGATTTTAAAAAATACTTTATTATAAACAAAATTTGAGAAGAATTTGTGAATATATTTTACATTAAGTTTCGAAATCAATAAATTTAATATTAAGCCAGTTCAACTGAATCTCTATTATTATCATAAAAAAAATCGATGAAATAACATGGAATATCGAACAATAACTTTCCATTATCTGACCGATATTCCAATGTCTAAATAGCATCGGTAAGATATCGAAAGTTATCAGACTATGTTGCGTGCTGCTAAGAATGTAAACATTCTTAAAGCTTTAACGTTTAAGCTTTTAGCTAATATTCTTTTGATTCGGGAATTACTTTTACAAAATGCAATCTGAAACTAAACGAACAATGTTTCTCGGAAATATATTGTATTAAAACATAAAATAGTATTCTTTTATGCCATTTATATCTAATTAGCGGGAGTAACAGGACCAGAGCAATACGGTATTAGCCCCAATCTATAAAACGTAGAAAGGTGATAAAATTGTCAAAAATTGTTTTCAAAACATTTTGTTGAAAAATAAAATTTTAAAAATCAGGGATTCAACTAAGTAAATATATTTGATAAGTTGTTAGCTTTTATGTACATTATAAATTCCTAATCCAGCAATAAATCAGGGATTCGAAATATACAACTAAGATTGTGTTAGTTTTTGTCCGAATTAAAAACTTCTAACCTACGGTGGTTTGAAGAAATTAAATTGTTGTAAATCTTTGAAGGTATCTGTTCTATTGGATATGTTGAAAGTGAAAGTATGAATTAAATAGCACTAAAACGTTAAAATAAACCTAAACCGTATGAAACCCTTGTCTTTATAATAAAATTTTATAGATTTTGTATAGTTCCAAAATATTTGACTTTTTTTCCGAAACAACTTATTAAAGAATAAAATATCAGCATTTATAAATAAAACGCCAATTTTTTTAATTAAATATATTTATAGAATTCCTTGTTTCCATGATTCTCAGCATTTAAATATAATGTAACTAAAGTATATAGTTAATATAACTAAAAGTTATTTAATGGTTATGTTATGTGTTTGAAATCTCTTTATAAATATGATTGATAATATATTTTTAACAAAATTATATCGATACTTATAATACTTACGAAACTGGTTTTTTTTTTCTTTCAACTCTCATTCATAATTTTGTCAAAACAAAAAAAAAATCATGATAAGTAAAGAGGAGAAATGTGTGGAAAAAAATGATCCTTATAGCATGGACTAAAATAGTTTTAGCAACTCAATAATAGTTATCCTGAATAATGCTTTGTGGTAACGTAATAGCATTTTTCATCATGTTGGGACCACATTACATAAACAGGGTGTGCGCATTTGTTTATGTCTGGTTGTTATTGTGAATATGTAACAACAGGGATAAAGTCACTTAAAGAGATATGTACAGCACAAGTTTGTGGAAAATATAGGGCTGCAGTTCACTTAAAGGGTCTAGTTGCAAAACTCGTGTTCTCCGAAGCATAACTAAGATATAAGGTCCGGCTCCTTCATTGGCGACTTTTGATAATTGTAAATTTAATTGGACGAAGTCGATAATGAACGGGTCGGCCTCTATATCTTATTTATACTTTGGAGATAGCTAGTTTATCAATTAACCTTTCATTTATTTCGATTAGAGTCACTCAATATCGACTTGTACTAATACGTAATTTTCTTTTCACCGCCCAAGGCAATTTAGGGTACATTAAGTGCCCTGCCGGCAAATAGCGATCCGCAATGCGTTCACCAAACTAATGAACGCGGGTTGGCATGACTTTGTCTACTTAAGAAGAGCTAATATTTAGTCACTCTAATTCCGATCGAAAAATGACAAATTCATATGGTACAGATTTTTGTGTGCAAAACATTCCATTTACTTTTACGATTTGTTAGTATATTCAGTTATAGTTGATACTGTTAATGAGACATTAAATCAGCAAAAATAAGAAAAGTAATTGCATTTATTGTCATTTCTTCGAAATAAACTAAAAGAAGTTTTTTTTAACAAACATGAAAATCATGTTGTTAGATATATCGTCATTAGAAGTTGTGGCTGACAAAAATTGTTTTGAAGGTTTTATCAGTGTTATTGCAAAATTGTAATTCAATTTTTAAGCTGAAAAGCTTATAATTTGCCATTAAAAGATTACTACAGTAAGTTCAACCTCATAAGTACTAAATTTATAAAGTATATTACAACTACTGATTTCCTATCTTAGACATTTATTGGTATAGTGAGGTGCTTTAGAAATTGAAAACTAAAACAAAATTCCTTGATTTAATGCATATATATCTGTTAAAAAAATCTGTTAATTAATTCATTGAAAAATTGAATAGTTTATAAAATCCCACAAAGTAATAAATGGGGAAGTGCAATACAAAATCTCGTTATTACCTCAAGATAAACGACATTGTTATATTAATTGCTAAATAAAAAAGGTCAAGTTAAGGGCATATCACATGGACTCTCATTCATCCAACCCATTCAACCATTCATTCAACTTTTAGCTCAACTACGGCTTCGCAAAGTTGGACAGGGTTGCCAGCATTGAATGAATGGCTGCTCGCATATTCTATTCTCAGGCAGTTATAAATAGAACTTCATCCTCGTGTTTGGCGCAAATTTTATAATTGCTCAGCAAAGTTGGCTGAATCTACGCATGCTTTAAAATGACGTATCTCTTTTGCTGTGACAAAAGAAGTAATCTATGCATCTGATTGGTTCAAATACTAGGTTGGATCAATAAGGTCGTGTGAGGTTAACCCTTTCAGTCCCAATGACAATTTTGCATCATTTTAGAATTTTTTTCCTGATCGTATATGGCCATTTATGATATCAAAGAGCACGTCATTCGATTCTACAAACTTTTTTCTATTAGAAAATATTTTTATTAATCCCAATAGATGTCAGCCCTATTATTTTTTTTTAATTATGATCAGAAACATGATGATGCCAAATGGCATCACTGGGACTGAAAGGGTTAACGACGTAGGAAATACTTTCTTTAATGGGTCAACTTCCATAGCAGATTACGTCCAACTTTTGCGTTGAAGATATTGTTAAATTGAGGGTTGGTGAATTTTTACTCATGTGATATGCCCCTTTAATAGGAAAATTACCATACATACTTATTCCTTCACTTAAATGTCAAAAGGAAGGAATGTAGAGGGAAATTATCCATTAGACTTGACACTTTTTAAGTTTGGCGATTCAAATCATCAATGGGAAAATGACTCAAGAAAACCCTAGCTCACTTTTAAGAACCCAAGACCTTATTGTCTCTGGAACAGGTGAACAGCGACTCATTCCTGTTCACCACTGTCTGTGATCTTGTTCGTGTAATTAATGCATTGGTGTGTATCGTACAGAAATTGGTGAAACTGCAATGGTTTCATAGCAAAGTTAAGGGACCCTTGATAACGGGGATGAAAATTGACGCAGTTTTAATGCGAAAACAAAAATTCAAATGTGCAGTTATTATATTAACTCGTATCCTGTGTAGCTATTGCGAAGACTGATTTAGTCAATCATTACTTTTTAAAAACTAAATTTCTCGTTTTAAGAAGCTCTTAAGAAACAGTTTAAAAGTAAAGTTTTTACTGAGTAAATATGGTGTCAGATGGACAAAGATCATACATCAGACATCCAGTTATTACAATCCTACTCTTTTATCACTGCCTCTAACCTTTGATTTCTTGTATGAATAAAAAAAAACCGAATAAAAGAAACCTGCAATTTAACGTTTTAATCCGCTTATGTTTAAATAATTTTACATAAAAGAAATTAATATTGGTTAAGTTAAAATTTTATATATATCACAAGTTAAATATCTATATTATATTAAAGACGTGAATTAAGATTAAAAAAAACTAAAAATAATTCAACCTTTGTATGACAAATTATTACATTACTATCCTCATTTTGTAATGATCTTATAAATATAAAATTATTAATGAGAATTATAAAAAAAAAACTAAAAATGATTTTAAGTTTCTTAAAAAACGCCATACATCAATATAATATTTATTATGCCTATAAGACTTTAAAAAATAGATTTCCTAAACTTCAACTCATTTTTTACAAATTTAAAACAATTTTAAAAATCTGTATAAATAAATCGGACCAATTTCTAAACCTCAATCTTCATCCCCTTTACCAAAGCAACTATGAAATGTGTATAGTAGCATTGTTACAGAAAAACAGTCGACTTTCGAAAATGTTATGTGTCAGAATACTTTATAACTTTATTTGCAAACAAAAAAAAAGTGTTTTAACTATTCTGTTTTGAAGAAGATGCTGTACATTGAAATGGCTGTTTGAAGTTTTTTTAAAAAGAACTGTTTTAATGTAGATAGAGATGAGCAGGTTGCTCACCTGGATTTATGGTCAGTACTGTACATGTAACCCGAGACACCACCTTTTATTGTCCAATAAAAGTAATGAAGTGTGTTATTTCATTCTCTTTACTTGTACAAAACACAAGCTTCAGGGATTGAAAAGTTAGTTACTTAATTGAAAAAGTAACTGTTACAGTTTATTTGAAAAGTAGCTAGTTACAGTTACTTAATATGATAACAAATTACAGTTACTTTTAGAAATGTCAAGTTATACAAAACCAATAATTTAACCAACTTACCGTTTTTCATAGAGAACCGAGATTTAAAAAAAGTGACAATCAGGAAAAAAAGCTAGTAATGAAAATTCAACATTGTTAAAAGCTAAATTTTAAATAGTTAAGTTTAAAATGAATGGCGAGCTACCAAAAATATCCGTGGGGCTGAGGAGACCAGTCGGTTAGGCATTCGCCTAGCATGCGAAAGGTCCCAGGTTCGGGTCCGAGCATTGCCAAAAATAACTGGCAACCTATAAACGGCCCGTGCAGCCAAAAATGTCCGACGAATAATACCCCGTATAGAGAGAGTGCACGTTAAATATCCTTCAAATTCCTAACGCTGCGTACGATGTCGCCCTTAACGGTTGCGTTGGGTGCCTATTCAGGTGTCGGCTCGTACTTGACTGTGGTTCTAAAATACGACGCCCGTGGCCAATAGCCCTCGTGTAGCTCTAGTACGACGATAATTCAAACTAAAAAGATCCGTGAAAAGCAGCGCGAGAAGTAACGGAAAATAAATAATATTTTTCGCTACTTTGTTCCTGCTTAAAGTACACTCTTAAAACAAAAGAGTGAAATCCACTCCTATAGGAGAAGTGCATTTTCGGCACGGAAAGGAGTGGAAATTAACTCAGACTGAGTTAAAACCGCTCGTTTGTTTTAAGAGTGTAAGTTACGGTTACTTTCTGAAAAATCTAATAGCGTTACTCTGCATTGCCGGGAAAAAAGTAACTGTTACAGGTAAAGGCGTTATAAGTAAGCGTTACTCCCATCTGTGACAAGCTTCATACAGCCGTGGGCGGGTAAACTGCTGTAACCACAACTATGAATTGGACCAGGGGCTGGGGAGCCCAGTCGGTTAAGGCGCTCGCCTTGCATGCGGAAGGTCCCATGTTCGGGTCCGGGCATCGCCAAAATAATCTGCCGACCTATAAACGGCCCGTGCAGCCAAAAAAAAAATGCCCGACGAATTATACCCCGTATAGAGGGAGTGCACGTTAAATATGCTCCAAAGTCCCAACGCTGCGTACGATGTTGCCCTTAACGGTGGCGTTCGGTGCCTACTCAGGTGTCGGCTCGTCACTTGACTGTGGTTCTAAATTACGACGCCCGTCTCCAATAGGCCTCGTGTAGCTCTAGTGCGAAGATAATTCAAACTAACCTAACCATGAATTAGACCATTTTCGCTTTGAAATATTTTTTTTTTCCAATATGTTTTCTTATTGGATAGAATAACTGAGTGCTTGCAACAATGGTCAAAGTCATTGGGCTAGATACGGCAGTTCACCTGCCCACAGCAGCCATATCTGATTAGGTTTTTACTTTCATTCATTCATTCATTCATTCATTCATTTTCATTCAAAGACTGCTATACAGAAAAGAAAATTTCCAATTACATAGCAGAGGCAAGACACTAATATGTCTACCTAATATGAAATATAAGGTAATGCAAGTATTGCAATGGGGTTGAAAATCGGAAATGGAGATTTTGTTTTCTACACGTTTTGGAAGGAATTTTTTTTTTAACATTGGTCCGTGTGTCTGCTAGAAACTACTCTAAAGCTGGAATTAAAAGAGCTATAGTTAAAATCATAGTTTCCTTGCACAGAAGCCACGACCACGGGGCGGAGCTATAAAACGCGCGGAGCAATCAGATGAAGACAAAAGAAACGGCTGAAATTTCCTCTTCATCTGATTGCTCCGTGCGTTTTATAGCTCCGCTCCTTCTGTGCAAGGAAACTATGAGTTGAACTGTACAGACTTTAAATTTGGTAAACAAGTTCCAGTACCTGTTAGACGTTGTAAGGTTTTCGATAAAAATCGGGCATGCATGAAGGGTAAAGGCCATACAACTTTTTAGGTTCCAAAGTTATTGAAAGTATCTTATATAGGGTATATAATAGGGTACTTGACTGTATCGCTAAAATACCTTCCAATATTAAATTAATTGTAGTTTGAACCCAAAAATAACAAACACATATTTTTTTACAAAATAGGACTTTAAATAATTCATAAAAATCATTTTAAAATGGCTTTTTTTTTCATCGGTACATCACGTGTCACAAACACGTTGATTTGGCTGACGTCACTAGTATATATAAACAAACCGGTGTGATGTTTTTTGGCTTGCAATTAAACTGGATTAAATCTAAATTACTCTTAAAATAAGAATCATATAGATAATGGAAGGTTTTACACAAGCAGATAGTTCAAATTTGCTTAAAGTAGATTCCAAAATGGTTTTCAAAGTTTGTTCATAGTTACTAGTGACGTCACAGATACCACGTGACAGCCACAAAGCGTTTTCGAGCGTAATTTTTCAGCCTAATTTTAAAATTCATTTTTCTCCCTTTTTATGGGGTATTTGAAAAAAAGAAAAAATACCGGTCTAATATTTTTGACATAAGAATATTTTAAGCCAATAAAATTTTTTTAGTCAAATACCCTATTTACTTTAAATGTATTGAGAGGTAATTAAAAGTTGTGTAGTGCTACACACCTATAGTTTACTTAACAAAAAGTGTTAATCAAATCAAGACAGAGCTATTTTATATATAAAACCAATTTATTTTCATGAAAGCACTTCTAAAAGCACATGTAAATGAGCACTACTAGATAAATGCAAATAAAAGTAGCTGACGTACAAAACACAAGTAATGTTAACTTTGAATCGTATGATGGAATCATTCAAATTTACAATAGAAAAATATAATAAATTTATAAAAATTCGTCCTAACATGAACCGGGAAAATCGATAAATCACCTAGAAAATTACGCAAAAATATAAACGTACAATAAATACTAAAGTAATTTGGCAGTTTTGTACAGCATTAATGGACCCATAATAACAATATCTTAAATAAGTTTCAAACTATAATCCATATCACATTTTTAAACTCTTAAATAATTTCATTTACGACAAAAACATGCTATGACAAAAAAAAATGTGCATTACAATAAAAAAAATACTTTTCTACGCGAACAGTTTATTTTTTTCTTGTCATAATAACTACAGCTGAAATCTCAAAGAGACTTGGAAGTGTTCAAATAGCAAGGACATAACTTTTTTAAAAATTCTTATTTGGCGAAACTATTTATTCAGTTGAATTCTGTATGCAAAATTTTAAATTAGAACTTTGTTTATTCTTTAAACTTTGGGCACATTATTTGACTTTCTAAATATGAATGAAAATGTTTTTTTAATTAATTTAAAAATACAATTTTATGATTACAGTTCTAAAAAAATAAGAAAAAATAGCTTTAAGTTTAAAGAGAGTAAAAATATATATTGCACTACTAAAGATGACTACATCAAAAATGACTAGATTATGTTGTAAATAATACAACTGGAAATAAAGATATCAATGATCACTAGAGTCACTCCACATCAACTTGTACTAATACATACACGAGTCACGACAATTGATAGTTTGAGTGGGTTGAGGAACATTTCTTTTTCACTCCCTTAGGAAATTTAGTGCCAAATTACACCCTCTAGGTCAGGGGTTCCCAACCGGTGGTACGCGTACCACCAGTGGTATGTGGGAAAATTTCAGGTAGTACGCGTGAGTGATGTGAGCAACATGATGCTACTATTTTTGATATCATTTGTTACTTGTGTGATAGAAGTGGACTTAAGAGTAAAGATAAGTTCCATTACTACTAATGTTGATATTGGAATCACAGGCAAACAACATGAAGTTTTGCACTAAAGACTATAAAAGTTTACTTTATATGCTGATTAATTTTTTGCTGAGTTTGTACTAATTTTTTATTTGTATGTTTTTAGACCAATGTAATAAATAAAACTGTAAATTAATACAATTTTAATCTTTTTATTTCTCTTTTATTATAAGCTTGTTAGAAATAAACAAATATTTAACCATTAAATATGAAGTTTTCTTAGGAGTTTAATTCAAAAAGCCTTTGAAGACTTTTAGAATAGTAAATGTTATAAAAATATTTAGGGCTGGTGGTACGCCTAAATTTCTCAAAAAGTCAAGTGGTACGAAGGGGCAAAAATGTTGGGAACCCCTGCTCTAGGCCAATAGGGATCTTGTGAATTGTCACCAAGCTAATGACATAGGTTACTATACAGCGAAAGCTGTCTCGACTCTTTCTTTCAGTGGAGCCAATATATAGTGACTTAAGTGATCACGGATCACAACCAGCAAATAGATAGTTCATCTGGAATGTGTGTGTGCGTTGCTCAGCATTCCATGAAGAATAGGTATCACCTTGATGGCGGATATGTCGGCCAAAATATTCTGAAAGGATATTTATTTAATTGGCCATTGATAAGGATGTCATGCAAAGATTTTTAAAGTATTAATCATATATAGAAGGATTGATTCTGAAAGGATATTTCTGGTATTTGATTGGCCGTTGATAAGGATATCATGCAAAGATTTTAAAATGTTAATCATATGGAAGGATTGATTCTGAAAGGATATTTCTGGTATTTGATTGGCCAATGATAAGGATATTATGCAAAGACTTTAAAAATATCAATCGAAAGATTGAAAACGACCAATGCATAGTTTTAAAATAATGGTATGCTGTATTATCCAGACAATTTTAAATCAAGGCTACAGAATTTGTATGTGCACAGCCAATGGGCAGGAAGCCAAGCAAATTTTATAACTAAACTCAGTAACACATAGAGGGCCAGGGCCTGTTCTGCCCATTTCAACCCAAGAGACCGGGGAGCAATGCAAAAGATGATCCTGTCAGTTGGTCTGACAGGCACAAAACCTCTATTGTTAAGCTCCCAAGTTTGCTTGGTTTTAATCTTAACAAGCCACTAAACATGAAAAGTTGAATGAATCTGCCCAATTTAAGATTCAAACAACAGGGTTTGAATTCTGAATCAGATAAGATTTAAACAAAGATCAGGAGTGTGAAGCGATATCGCTCAGCCCCTGGTCCAAATACTTAACAACCTAACAATAAAAGCGCACCCATATGTGCAAGTACAGTGGTCTAGTAATGGTACATAGAATCTAGCAAACAATTTTATTAAACAATTACAAAATGCGTTTTAAAAGCATCTTCAATCCCTCTGAGGGATAAGAAAATTGGCTGAAATGTAAACTTGTTTTCACTGCATGAGTTTAAATTTTAATTTTTAACTGAAAATTTTATTTCTTAAATTTTTAAACGTTATCTTTCTGCAGTAGATAGTTATAAGTGGCTAATCCATGCTTTAAATTTTAAAATTCAATAAACTCATTTACTTTATTTTATAATTTTTTAAAAATTATGTGTGTTGCTGAAAAACCTGACAGCTAGGTGACGTGTTTATACGTCTGTATCCCTCAGAGGGTAATGCAACCTAAAGCAAGGTTAAATTTAAAGATCAAAGCTGTAACATGCACCTTTTATTTACAATCCCAAATCCTTAGTATTTGTAATTAACATTCTTAAGACTAGAAATGCCATTTTGGTTATTATGATGGGTAAAACCTTACCTCAACAATGGCTTGGTTTTCAGCTTGCAACAGTATAGGCTTTCTTAAAGAAAAGATCCCCACTGCAATAACTGAAAATCCAAATAAAATGTTAAAATATTTGTAAATAAAAACATTTCCTATCAAATTCAATTTTTAATTACATTTTAGAAACAGCAAAAATTTCTGTAACTTATATTTAGCACTTTTAAAATTCTTTCTTTTGAATTTAATAAAAAATTTGGAAAGAAATCTTAACCGGCTCTAGGTACAGTTGGATCAATCATACTTGCCAATGGCATTTGCAGCTTGATTTTTAAAAATGGGTGGATAGAGCCTTTATGAAAACTATATTTTTATGTGAATAAATTTAACCTTATACATTAAAATATCATGATAAATAATTAATAAACAACTGGCCAACTATGATCTCTGTGGAATTAAAAGATAGCTCCTTATGCCATAAACTTAACATTGCATTTTAATTATTATAAGTATAGTTTAACCTCCTTAACATGAACATGAAGAAAGTGACAAAATAGTTTAACCAAACTTCATGTTAACCCTCAAGAAAAATTTGACCAAAATATACTGATTGCTTGAAATATATATCAAAAATAATACAAATAACTTTTTCATACAAATGTAAGATTTATAGCTGTTCTTAGAGGTAGAGGAAGAACAATTGAAAACAATACATAAAAGTACAAATGAGAAATCAAAGAGTAATAGCATTTTAAGTATATCACCAACTCATCTAAAAATTTTAACTATAAAAACAAAAATGACACAATCTAAGTGGAATTATAAGTTGTTCATGTCAAGCAAATTGTTTAGTATTATTTTAGAACTATAAAAAAAAATTCAGTTTAACTTAAGCAAAACTACTTGTTAAATAAGCTCATTTAAAAAAAAAATACTTCATATATAATTGAGAACTGACCAACTATGATCTCTGTGGAATCGTAAGCTAGCATGCAGTCCCAAAGCTGGAGTATCTGATCAGTTGCAAGACATCCAGAAAACGCTTTGATAATCCATTCTCAGAAACGTACTTGATAATCCATTTAAGGGTTTAATCATATAAATGTAAGTTAATTCAAATAAATAAATGACAAAAATTAATAGCAATTACAATTTAGTGAAGGGCAAAATAAACTCATCCAAAACATTTGGTAAAAATTTAACCAAATGTTGTTGTTGTTGTTATCGTGTCCATGTAAAGCTATTTCTATTTCATGCCAAAGGCGTTGATCTGAGAGTCGTCAGGTCATGGTCCAGGAGACTATAAACAAAGTACGTCTTGCGGTAGTGCGCCAAGCCCAAAGTACGTCTTGTGGTAGTGCGCCAAGCCCAGAGAGAGAGCCAGCAATTGCTTGGCAGTCAAACAAATGGTCTGGCGTTAGTTGCGTTTCTGGGCAATTTCTGCAGAATGGGTAGGATCTTGAGGTGTTATCTGGAGATATTTTCATGCCCTTAAAATGGCCTGTACGAAGTCTTGCTATAACAGATGATAGGATTCTAGGGCAATTTAGATCAAGAATAAAGGGCTTTTTAAAAATGCTGATCAAAAATTCTACGCTTGGCAACTGCGTTTGCATCCTCAGAAGAAACGATGAGAGGCTGAACCGAATCCCAGCCACCATGGCAAGTATGTCAGCACACTCATTTCCTTCGATACCTAGATGGGCAGGGATCTAGTGGAGTATGCATGGTATATTGATTTGGAAGAAGAGAATATTTATGCCTTGTGTTAGGTTTGTTTACCGTTATGGATGGCCTTGAGGGCAGATTTTGAATCTGAGAAGACGACTAGGCCTTCCGTTAAATTGTTGTCAGGGTAGTGTGAAATGTGAAAGGGGAGGGCTTCATTAATTGCAATTAATTCACTAGTAAAATTTGATGCAAATAAGCCTGTACCTTCCGCGGACCAACAGGTAGAATTCCATTCTCTTTGAGACAATGGCAACCCTCTTCCATGAATAATGCAATTTAACTTAATAAAAAATATATAATTATAGTAAATATGTAGTGTACATTTTAAAAAATAAAATTTTCTTAAACTTTGCCACGGAACACAGTAATATATAAAAAATATTATCAATTTGCCAATCAATGAAAAATAATAAATAGAATACCTACAATGTGAATAAAAAAACATATAAACTAGCAGTACATAAGTATATTTGCATACAAAAAATATTATGATTTGAACCTTATTAACTATTACAATTAATAATAACAAATCCAACTAGCAGTACCTTGGAAAATAAACATTCGACAACTATTAATATAATTTATCCTTAGCGAAATGTGTATGAGATTTACAATGTTTCTATTATACTGTATTGTATATTTACATTGTAAAAATAGTGTGATATCTAATTTATTAAATTGGCTTGTTTAACATGCGTAGAATTATTCCTGCTTTCATTCCTGGATTTCATTGGTGGTTTTAGTGTTCCATGGTATGACACAGCAAGCTTCTTCAACTACCATTGATTAACCAATCAAAACCTTATTTCATTCCTGTGGAAAAGTTGCCACTTAAGACATGAAACATGTCCATTACATTAAAGAAAGAAAGTAATTTAAGGGGGGCAACACATGTAACTAACTGAATTTTGATCAATTTTCAGAGACGTTATTAAAAGGGAAGAAATACATGAATCGTTTTAAAATTCAGTATGTTTATACATTATACATTAAAATACAAAAATTAGATTTTTTTTGTTTTAGTTTTTTTTAAAATGGCCGCCGTAGTAACTGATCTCCTGAGACCCTTGCGGATAAAAGTATCAATCGGCAGGAATTCTAGCTACTCCAAAATTGGTCTGAAATCAAAAAATTTTTAATTGAAAATTTTCATAAAATTTACATCTTCTAGTTAAACCAATAAAATATTAAAAAAAGTTTTAAAAAATTAAATCGGCAAGCCTCAGAATAAAAAAGTTTGCTTTTTTACCCTTTTTTCAAAGGTTTTTGGGTAAAAAAAACTGTAATTTTGTTAATTGTTTTGGCATATTTGAGGTTCAACTAGAAGATAATACTGTAGAGAAGACATATACCAAATTTTATAAGGATCAATTGAGAACTTTTTGAGTTATCTTGCCCGCCAATTTAAAAAAAGTAGTTTTGAGATAAACGTGCTTAAAGTTTTAACAAAGCCCTCAAGCGCCGAGTTGAGGTGTAGCATTTAAATGAGTTTTAATCAATAAATAATGCGAATTTCATTTTAAAAACTTGCAGGCATATTTTTGAGATGTTATTTTAACTATTTATGAAATAAAAAAAATCGATTTTTACATGTATCGCCCCCCCCCCCCCCCTTAAAATAAGATACATAAACATAAAAAGATACATACACATAAAAAGACACAAAAATAAAAGACACATACGGATAAATGTCGTGAACTGAGAAATGATATGCCAGCTGAGGCTCAACTTCTTCAAGGAGAGTTTCAAACGACAATGCTAGTGATAATATTCCCTGCAAAAAAATGTGTAAAAAGTAAAGTAAAAGATCATCATGTGATAACTATGTATTTTTATTTAATTTTTTCTAAAGGGAACAAAATAAATCTACCTACTATGAATATTTAAAATATCTTAAGTATATTTTGTTGAAACAATTATCTTTTTGTTAATATATTTTTTTTTAATCGAAGTGTAGATGCAGTACGCTATTGAATTTAACAGTAGCTTCATTTAAAAACAATTCCTATAACCTCTTCACTCCAGAGCGAAATTTCTGCATATATTTTTATATAAACAATTTTTCAAGCAAATTTCCAATTTGAGTCGTTTTTGTGCTATGATTGAACAAACTCTTTTAGTTTTTTGTGATAAGTAACCTGTTTTAACATTGTTTTCGATGCAGAATGTCTTATAAAATTCCTTCTGAAAAAAACTTTTTTTTCCAAGGCTGTGAAATCGCACTTGTGCTAAACATTTTTTATAAATACAAATAAATTACTGATATTTATCAGCTGCTTCGGTATGTGTATATTTGAATGAAATGCTTGGCTTTCTAGTTTATAATAAAAAAGCTTGTATTAAAAAACTTGTAAAATAAAGTTGTGAAATGAACTGGGCTGGAGTGAAAAGGATAAACTAGTTATAAGTCTTTTACATGCATCAAAGTTTTTTAAAAAGAACTTATCATAGAATAGATATTTCGCTGCAATTAAAAACATGTTAATATGAAAATATTGTAAAATCAATTTTTACTTGAGGATGTGACGAAAGGTCATGAAGCCGGAAAAAGTATCGAACATAAAGTTCCTTGAATATGTGATATAGAGTGATAGGGTCCTCATAGATATAACACAGCGGGGCAACTACAATCACAAAAAGAAACGAAAACAGTTTAAAGCTTTCAACTTAGGCAATAGTATAAAAAAGCACTACAAGAATAATAGAATACTAATTGAAGAGCTTAGTGGAAGAACATGCTATGCAACAAAAGGTGAAAATGAGAAAACAAGCAATAAAGGTTTTAAATTGCACTTAGATCCGTTACAAACGATAATTGAAAACAGTCAAATATATACTTAAGGTTTATGAAATTGGGGAACTTGTTTTGAAAAGGGGGAATGGCATGACACAAATGCCTCCTCTTTTAAAAAAAAAGTGTCCCATAACACATTCTTCCACTAAGCTATTTAATTATCAGTACTGCATAGCAAGAAATATCTAAGCATACCAGTTATTATCATTACCATTATTATCAAATTTACGTAAGCATACCAGTGATTTTGGAAACAATAGATAAACAATAGTGGATGCTAGTCAGGAAAACTCTATTCAATTTCTCTATAGGTTAACATTTGTGGAGAAGTTTTTTTTCTTTAGTTATTGACTTACAAAAGCTTTTGATTTTTTTACAGAAAATTTTGCTAACAAAATATAAATTTATCAGGGAAACACATTTTACCATACATGGAGAAACCATGAAAAGAAATAACTTCACATGGTGGATAAGTAAATCTAGTCTGAGTAACTCAAAATTATTTTGATAATAGAAAAATTTATCAAACACATCTTACCATACATGGAGAAACCATGAAAAGAAATAACTTCACATGGTGGATAAGTAAATCTAGTCTGAGTAACTCAAAATTATTTTGATATTACAGAAATTTATCAAACACATCTTACCATACATGGAGAAACCATGAAAAGGTTTAGGTTGATCGTCTCGCTAGAGCTAAACAATGGCTGTTGGTGACAGGCGTCGTAATTTAGAACCATCAAGTACATTTCGCTAACAAACTAAAAATTTATCAAACACATTGTGGTGTATTAACTGCAACTTTAACCTTAACAAGTGTTGTAGTTGTCCTTAAATAAAACCCTTAGTCAACTGAACATGTATATGCTGTTTGTATCTGATTTATTCTTATCTATAATAATAAAAGAAAGAGTCTGTCTGTCTGTCTTCGGATCGTAAAAGACCTACTTATACTGCCCTCAGAAATTCGAAATTTTTAAGATAGATTCCCTTTAATATGAACGTGTGCACCTGAGGCTTTGTTTTTTCATATTTGTTCAATTTTTAGAGAAAATTCGAATTTTCTGAAAAAAATACACCACTTTCGCTCAAATCCGATAATTTTTTCTCTTTCCTGATGCCATCGGCTGAAAAAATTAAATAAAACTTTTAACGAAAACATTTAAAATTCAAAATGTTTATTTTATTCTTTTGCCATTACTTTCAGAAACTAAATTCATTATTTGAAAAATAATTTGACATGTTTCAAGTGACGTAATTCCGCCAGTCTTCATTCCCCGATTTTATTGTGGGTTTATTTGATGATTTTTTCAATGATTTTTCTGTTGACTGCATGTATGCATATTTAAGCAATAAATGTATAGTTAAGCTATTACTGAACTATGAAGGTTAATAAAGGCCATCGCACTAGAGCTATTAGTGTTTTATTTCTTTATTTTTTCCCCAATTACGTTGCCAAACTCGCCAAATTATTAACTAAAATTCGCCAAATAGGCAATTTCTTTTATAAATAATGTATAAGCTGGTCGGTTGTTCGAAGGTAATACGTTAGAGCTGTATAATGGGTGTGGGTAGCTATATCTATTTTCTCGCCAAATTATTTCCCAAAACTAAAAAGCGAACTAAATGGTTTTATGTATTTATGAGGGAATTGTGATGACATTTATGAGTGCATTTTATAGCGTATTTTTCATTTTGGAATTTTAAGGCAACGAAACGGGATTTTATAATTTATAACGAGCGGAAACAATAAGTTTATGATCCTATAACAGGGTATATGGTACGCATATTTGGAATCTATTTGATATTTTTTTTATTCCGTGCGAAGAACGGGTATAAGTTTGCTAGTCAATGCATATTACACAACTTACCATACATGGAGAAACCATGAAAAGGAATAACTCCACATGGTGGATAGGTAACACTAGTGTGAGTGCCTCTGAGTACAGCTTTTGGGGGATTAGCAGAGCTTAGTTCAAAATGGGAAGTCACAGATGTATCTCGAGAAAACACTAGTAGAATCTATAACAAAAGATTAAACAAATTACCTTTGAATTATATTTCTAATAAAATCAAGCAAATATGTGTATTTTTACCCGTATTCATGATAAACAAAAATTGAAGGAACTGATGGTGCTTTATGGGTTTGTTTCACGAAGGATCTGGCAATAGCTCCGCAGTCTTGTTTTCCTGTCTCTCGAATTACTTTTGTTTTGGTTAAATTGGTTGGTTGGTAGACCTATATTCAGGTTAGTGTGCTTGGTCAGCACACAAACCTGATTATCTCTACCAACCAACTAAAACAAAAGTAATTCGAGAGACAGGAAAACAAAACCGCGGAGCTATTGCCAGATCCTCCGTGAAACAACCCCATTGCACTTACAAGTGTGTTTTATTACTCTATTAATAGTAAAAGAGCTATTAAATTAAGCAAACAAAAAATACATGTAGTATTACAATTCGGAACTTACACTTTAAAATAAGAATTTTTTTACGAATAAATTTTATTAGAAAAGTATTTTTAACATCACAGTACAAAAACTAAAGTTGTGCTGATTCAGCATACATCTTAGAATGTAATACATATATATATTTTTTAATTAAAACTTTTATTAAAAAAATACATGTTATTCTTAATATTTTAAAAAAGGATTATTAATGTATGTTAATATAACTTAATAGATTAATATTTAAAAATACTTCAACCATTTACAACCCATTGCTATTTTTATATATAAAACATAAACTTCAAACATTTCAAGGCTATATAAATAAAATGACTTTTTTTAAATTAGTTAAAAAAACTTTTAGGCTAGAAAAACGCTTTATTAAAAAAAATTAATAAGTGGAGAATAATTTACAGCAAAAATAGTAACAGTATACCTGATATAATAAATCTTCGAAAACAAAATACTGGTCATCATTTGAAGCTGTAACATGAATATCCTAAAAACAAAAATAAAAATAAGTAATTCCATTACATTTATTTCAAATTAACAGTCACTTAATCAAAAATTAATAGTCATAACTAAATAGATAAAAAAAATAATAAAGTGGGACATATTCTAAAAAATGGTTTTGTCAAATTATTTAAACCAACATGCAATTGCATGTTGTTGAAGTATTTATTTAGTTTAATAAATTGTTAGTTATAATTAATAATTGCTTACACAAAATATACTTTTTAAGTATTAGATACAGGTTAAAATACTAAACCTAAATCAAGTTTTGATGTTACAGTGACAGTTACCTTAAAAATTAATTTGTCGATAAGCAAATCATGTTGAAAGACACAGGATTTCAGGTGCTTAAAATTCAATTTGTGCTGTAAAAAAGCAAATATTATCTTTATTTTCAAAAAATATAGACATTTTCAAGTTGAATACATTTACGACTTTCACTACCAAAAAAAATCAAAATGAAATAAAACTATTGTGGGTTCTTAGGTGCCTAAGGAAAATATAGGTAAGATAAGTAGTTAAAAGGTAATAATATATACCTTTTAACTATAATAATAATAGGTAAATAAGGTAAAAGGTAAGGTAAATAAGGTAAAAGGTAAGGTAAATAAGGTAAAAGGTAAGGTAAATAAGGTAAAAGGTATGGTAAATAAGGTAAAAGGTAAGGTAAATAAGGTAAAAGGTAAGGTAAAAAGGTAATAATATATTCAGAAGCATCAGAGATTGCATTCAAGAAAATTAAAAGATAAAATCCAACTGAAATTATACATGATCAATATAGTGGTATTTAATAACACACTTAGCACAGATTTAAAATTACTTATACTTAGATTCTGTATAGTATATTTCTTCATAAGATACTACATAATGAAAGAAGGATAAGATATTTAGCTTACAGACAAAATATATCTTAGCAGCATCTTACAAAATAATTTCAGTATTCTCTCAAACTGATATAATAAAAGTATATTAACACAAGAAAAGTGACGTAAATTAAAACAAGTAGGTTTCTAACAGAATCTGTCACTTAACCCGCTTCCACACAACAGTTGTGTTTAACAGGTAAAAAGGTGACCACAGCATTAATTCTATATTAAAAAATTTTATGCTAAATTTGGCTAGTTTCATTTAAATTTTATTTCGAAAATTCAATAATTATTACTTATCGTTTGCAAAAATTAAGCTATATTCTAAAGAATAAATATGCAAAATTCCTCGCTTTTAAATATAGAATGAAAACATTTCATATCAACTTGCGAAGAATCTCGTAGCGAAATATATTAGACATCATTTCAAACTGATCGATGTCGCAAAAATAAATTTATTTTAATTTATTGTCTAAAAGAATTAAAGTTTCTCCAGCGATTGTTGCGAATGGCAATGGTGATTTAATTCTAATAAAAATAACTTCCTATGCATTTTAAATGAGCATTAAATTTTGCAGTTTTTTAATTAATTGAAGTACTTCGAATTCTTATCTGAAATTTTCAATGTATTCTAATTTCGATGCGCTATATTTTTGGACTTATCACACTTGTCCGCAGCATTTGTAGTTTGGGATATGAAAGTGGGTGACGGACAGACAGATGGACTGAATGATTATAATACCTTCCACTTTTTATGTTATAAACGTAGTGTGGATGCTAAAAACTAACTAGTTATACTAATAATCATGTTATAACAATCGATGAAATTTGAATACAAAATTAGTTAGGCTTATAGGTTAAGTTAGTTTGAATTAACGTCACACAAGGGCTATTGGCGACAAGCGTTGGAATTTAGAACCACATAGTTAGGCCTATAAAATGAGTTGATAATTGTAACTTAAAAAAATAATGAAATGAATTTTATATCTAATTTTAAAAACCTAAAATATTACATTAAAGTACTCACTGCACCACAAATATCAACCCCAAGCATGAGGGACCAGAGTTCAGCTCTTAAAGTAGCAGGACACCCCTTTTTGCAGAACTCTTGCGCCACAGCAGCTTGGTTGGACTCCAGAACTAAAAGGGAAAATAAGAGTTATATCCCTCTTTTATCTTTGAAAATACTAAAGAAATAGGTACGTTTTCAAAGGAAGTAATAAAGACGTTCAATTGGTCCTTATAAGAAATGGTTGCATAACAAAACCTAGACCAAAATAGATTCCTTCATTATAAAAAATTAGAAAGTTAAAAGGCAGACATACCATGTTTTCCCAAAGATACTCGTTCCCTCAAACATTTCTTTGAAAATTCGCTATTAGAAAATGGCAGGATATTGAGACCTAAGTGATCTATACTGCTACATAGTTCTTCAAACTGCAGCCTCTGAAATAATCAAAAATCAAATCTACTATGCATTAAATATCTTCATGAGCTAAATGACCTGTTAAAATAACACTCCGTTAAACTTAATCATAAGTCATAATTGGCTTGCTTCAGATGAAGTAACTCTTTCTAGTTTCCAATCTTGTGGTTCTGCAATTTCATTGATTTTTCAGTTTAATACTCAATGCACGTTGTTTTTTTAGCTTGTTGTATTTTACAGTTCTTTATGTGCAACTTTTTTTTTCCTGCTATTTATACAACTATATCCGTTTAAATTTGATTACATTTCAACTATGCAAATCATTACCGAAAAAACAATGTTGTTAGAAAAATTCAGTTTCAATGATATAGGGAAATTGTAGAACAGAAACTTAAACATGATTCACGAACAGAGGAAACTTAAGCTATACTGACAGAAAAGTTTATACAGAACGTTCTAACCTTAGAAAGCTCACTTTTGTGAATACTAAAACAAATGTAATTCCAGAAAGATCAAGAAAGAAAACAATATGTTGCCTGAACTGTTACCACTCAGGATGTGAAACATGCCCATTGACATTTAATCAATCAATAAGTAGCTCAGAATACATTAATTAAAAAAGAATAAATTATCTACTACTGTAAACTGCATCAACTCATTTATAGTAAAAATTTTGCTTTCTAAGACTAAAAACAAATGCCAATCCAAAAAGCATTAAACTTATTATAAATTATGGAAATCCAACACATGCTAGTTTTGAGGCATATAAGAGGAATAACTCTTACCAGTTGGTGAAAACTTTTTACTTTCAAAGGCACTTTTATCAAACCCCAATATGTAGAAGGCCTAAAACAATGTATAAAAAGTATTTAACTATACCTAATTCTATATTGAAACACAAAAAGGTAAAAAAAAATAATGAAAAATATGGAAACATTATTTTAAAATAAAAGTGTCGTGTAATTACCAAGTTGTAACTGAATATTATTAAACCATTATCTGACGAGAGTAAAAAGTACTGAAACAACAAAAAAAATCTTCCCCTAGCCACAGTAAATTAAAGATTCAAATAAAAAATAATAATGTTTTTTATATAACAAATATTCAATACAGAAATAAAATGTAGAAAATTGGAAAGTTCAGTGCATAATTTTTATCGATGAATAATCGAAACAGAGAAAACATAACTAATGTGACCAGGCGTCAAGTTTTTGGCAGAGCAGTTCCGCTTTTTCGCCTCGCTGTTCCTCAGAGCAAATATCCCACAAAAACGTCCTGCTTTTCCGTTACAGTAATTTAAAGTTCAAAAAAACAAAGACAGTATATATAAAATACACATTTTAAAAAAATTGCATGAAAACTATTTGTTAACAACGTTAAAATTATCTTAAAATTATTCTCAGTCCCTTCAATTTTTTATTTGATTACTCAGGATAATGGTAATTATCTACTTTTTATATGCTTATTGTTAGTCTAGCCTTATTAATATTGCCATTTTTTAAAATTTGGGATAGGGAAGGGGTTATTACATGAAAAATTGTATGAGAGGTTGGGGGTTGTTAGGAAATGTCCTGGTTTTTAGTTCTGGAAATCTCGTCACATTAAACATGATATAAAAAAAATATTTATGCTTTCCCATACATCAAAATCTGGTAAAATCTTTGGAACAAAAAACTCACCCAGGGTCAGAAGAAAGGCCCACATTTGGACTCTTTACATTAACCAGAACTTCAAGAAGATCTTTTGGCGAATACACCGGGCGGAAACGACTCAGATCTAAAAGAATTTTGTTCAATTAATTATAAACAGGTATTGCAGTAACGTTTCACAGTTATTTTTTTCAGGTCAAACTCTGAGTAACGCCGTTAGATTATTCAGAAAGTAACTAACTTACTTTTACTTCTGCAACTAATACAAGTGCGTGTGCACAGATTTGTGTTTTAATACAGTTAAACCTGTATATAACATTTCTTTTAGTTAGGTATAATCTAATATAAATATGTTTTATAATCTGGTAAAGAAAACATAATGAATCAATAAATAACTTTAAAAAGATATGTTTTGCGGATTTTGTATTATTATTTTGTATAATGCAGAAAACTTACTTACACTCTATCTAGTAAATGCAAATCAATTGTTTGGTTTGCACTGGTTAAATTATTAGAACTATATTTAATGGTACGTAAAATTATTTGATAAACTTAAATGTGAAATAGTGGTATAAAATAACAAGTTTTCAACACAAAAAAGATTAAATCTGTAGAAACATTTGGTAACAAACGTTATTTCAATTTCATTTTTAATTATAAATCAATTGTGCTGAGATTTAATTTGATAAAAAATAAGCAAGCGTGAAAATTCAAAGTTGTACTATTAAAGTAAAATAATTTCGCATTAAAATATTGGTAATAGGGATGCACCGAATACCAAATTTGGAAGAATAACGAATATCCGGCCAAAGTCTAAGCCAAATATTCGGACGAATACCAAATATTCGGCCTACCTAAACCAATTTTTATTTTTTGTCGGATCTAAGTAAGTTGTATTTATTATTCATCAATTTCAATTAAACATAAACATATAAATACACAATCACACAATAATTTTAATACAATATAGCTATTAAATTTTTAATTGAAGCAACAAAGAATAAAGTAGTACTCGTTTGTTATTAAAACAAGCCTTTTAGAAAGTGTAAATTGGTAAAATCACAACAAATCAAACAAAAACAGAAGTAGGTGGATCCGGTGTAGAATGAAAATCAGAAAAAAAATAATAAAACCATGGCTTACAATATTATTATACAATTAAAAACTTTTTTTTTTAATCTTTTAGTAAAAAAATTACAATTGTGATGTATATAGTAATTATTGTATTTTTTATAGCCCACTCATTGTAACTGTTAACTTAAAGATACATGTTTATTTAATATAACTTGAGTAAAGCTTGATTTAACATTATAAATAACTAAAACTTAAGAATTTGAGTCTATTATAAAAGAAATCAAGTCCTGTTTGGGTATTTTTCAATGTTTCATAAGATGATAACTTGAAGAAATTTGGAAATTTTTAAATTTCACTATTCGGCCAAACCGAATATTCGGCTAAAGTGGCTGAATAGGCCGAATACCGAATAGTAACCGAATATTCGGTGCATCCCAAATTAGTAATAAATAATAACTGAGATTAATAATAACCCATATCTTCAGATCCCAGCTCTGACCACTTAGCTTCAAATTCAATCTGTTCCGAAACAGGTCGCTGAAATAAAATGAATTTTTTTATGAAAAAATATTTCCAAGTGAGGAAAATATACATGCAATCACTAATTATATAATGCATAATTTTTTTCTAATAATACATAAAATTTCCCGAATGATACTAATAAAAGTTAAGGTGAAATTATTTTTAAATAAAACTTTCTTTTTCCAAGAATTTATTAATTTCATCCTGATATTAGCTTTGTAACTATAATACAAAAAAATGTGTTCAGTTATGGGAAATCGTATTCATGAAATCACAAAAGATTAACAGGATAAAAAAACTGTATTCTAGTTACCATTTAGTTAGAAAAAATACATAAAAAAACAGTAGATAAGCTTAACCCAACCTATATATAACAGTTATTTTTATTGTTCTTATTTTTAATAATTAGCTAACTTGGTCATTATATTTTAGTACTTACATGACAAAAGCTGAAGGGGAACAAACAAAAATCTATTAAACTAATTTATTTTCCAAAACTCATCACTCCAAGAAGATATTAATTTGATAAACCGAATAAAATTAGTACTTTAAAGGTTTGGCACATAACTAAATTCTTAATATCATGTATGAAAATACACATAATTGATAATACTAGGCAAATTGTGTTTTTCAGAATATTTGTAAAGTTGAAGGATGTATTTTCAAAGCTCACATTCAGCAAAGTCTAACTAAGATATAGGGTCCAGCCCTATCATTGACAACTTTTGACAATTGTAAATTCAATTGGGAGAAGTTGCCAATGAACGGGTTGGACACTATAATTTAGTTACACTTTGGAGTACACTGCTATGAGCAGACAAACTGCAGTAACCACAACAATGAACTGTACCATTTTTGCACTGAAATAATCAGTCTTTCAATATACTATCTTATAGGTTAGACTTATTGAGTGTTTGTAAAAATGGTCCCAATCACTAGTCTAGTTACTGCAGTTTACCTGCCCAAGACAGTACACTTGTGTGTTTTGCAACGCTTCACTTGTAATATATTATATTTAATTCCACTAATAAAAAAGTACATTTTGTTATGAAAGAAATAATCAGTCATACTTTTCGAGAAAACACCATTCCGAGTTCATTAGTCATGTTATTTAAACTTTTACTGATGCGGTTTTCCCAATGAATCTAAAAAAAATACAATATTAATTATTAATGCCAATTTGTCAACAATATTCCAAACTAAAATTTTATTATAACAGAAAAAAAATGTATATAAATAGCACGCACAATAAAACATTTCCACAAAAAAAAATATAATATCCATATTCAAATAATTAGGGGTTTTTTTGAAAAAAAACTGTATAAAATTTCTTCTGAATCTCTGATCACATGAGCTAAAATATAATTTTTAAAAAAATATTGCTAGAATCTTTGAGATTGAAGACATTTAAATGCTGTCATCTGCAAATAAGAACATTTTTGGTATTTTTCTAATTTTAAAAGGAAAGGAAAATAAAAAAATTTACTTTAGAAAATCGGGCAACAAATTTGTTGCCCATTGTTTGATTTTGAGGATATTTGTATATGAATTGGCAACAAATGTCATCATGTAAGCAAGGTTCGAAATTAATGGTTGATAGTTGCAAAGTACGACCAGATATTTAAATTTTGCAAAAACAAAATAAATTTAGTCGCAGTTATCGCGACTAGTTCCCAAAATAATCCATATTAACCTTTTTATCATGGTTTCCAATAACCTTGCTAAAAATAATTATCTTGAAATCACAAATCTTCCCCAAGATCGCATGCAGAATTCCAGATCATATTGAAAAAAAATTTAGGTACTTTTTTAAATTATTAAAAAAAATTCCTAGCTAATGTGCAGTAGTCCCTAGTTTTTTAAGTTACTAGTAGCACAGATTGCTAATAAATTTCAGTATCCAATTTTGAACACGGCACGTAAGCATTATATGCGAAAGTATCCTTAAAACAACAATCTGAACATAAAACAAATAAACCAAAGCAGTAAGACAGGTATAAAGACTATATATTCACTTGGGCTTTTTGTATGTATTCTAGTGGCTCCTTCCTTTGACGAATGTCATTCTTCAGATTGGGTTCTTTTAAAACTTTTTGATAAACTTGATTGCGCAACTTTTGCTTGTAGCCTAGGATATAGGGATTCCACATATAAATCTGGTGATGTTAATAAACCTCCAAAATCAACTTTTTTACCTTGTAGTTTTAAGTTTTTAAATTTTAGGCAATACCTGCTAGATAAATACATTTACTCCTTATAAAAAATTGGGAAATTTTGTTTTGCATACGCTATGAAAATAGAATACATAAAAGTACATAGATACTCTGTAAAAAAAAAAGAAGAATGTATTTTAAATAAACTGATAATTTTTATTACAAAAATGCCTTAGTAAGTTTGATTACAAGATTTTCTACAATGTTTTAACACTCAAATTTTGTTCAAATGGTAAAATCATAACAAAAACAACTTATTTTTAATGCAAAATTCATTTATTAAACTAAATGAGGAAATTTATAAAAGCATTGTCAACAAGGAAACTATCAATTTCATTTTACCTGCATCATTTATCAATTTCCGCATTCTATCTTCTAGTGCATCACAAGAAATGTTCGGATCCATAACCAAATCCTAAAAATATAAAAATTACAGTCACTCTTAAACAGTTTATTAAACACCATAAAACAGGATGATTCAATCGTTTAAAACAATTGCTTAGGACTCTATACCCATCAGTAACAAAATTTTCCAAAAAAACATAGGCAACATGTCTTTTATAAATTTTTTTTTCAAAATAATTATACAGGAATAACAAATATACATAATTTAAATTACATTTTATCTTTTTCTTACTTTACTTGATCTTTTTAATGTTTTTTTTCTTGTATAAAATTTAAACTTTTGGTTGTTTTTACTAACTTTACTATATCACTATCTAACACTCTAATTGCATACCACAAGTAAAGCGTATGCACGTTCAAAAGAGAAACAAACTTTTAATACAAATAAAATATTTCATATGTTATATAGTGAAATATTATAACCTATTGTAATGAATATTCATGAGAACAGTTAAAATGAAGGGGTGAAGTTTCCAAATTATACTAAAACCCTAAGGAATAGCAGGGCTTAATGCTGTGAAGCAAATATTTATGAAGGTGTCAGTAATTTTATAGGCTACTTTTAATACTGACATAAATCATTTTAGGAACTTTGTTTCAGGTACACCTGACACTTCAGAAAAACAAATTTGCAATTCATTTTTATTGGGATGGTCGTGCGTGAGCTGTCACTCGAAAGAACCACAACTAATTGACTCCAATTTAGTAACTATAACAATTTAATAAACAAAGTAAAACAAGTTATATTTAGTTTAAATAAAACATAATAGAAAAACAATTAACATGCAGCTGAACGAATGCACCATCCGCGGCTTCGCTGATGCTAGTCCGAAAAAGAGTGTGCGAGTTCGAACTCCAGGGCTTGTTTTGTTTCTACGACTTGCTCTTTCTTCATTCACTCCCGATGTGAGCTGGTGCCACTACAGCTGCGTTAAAGTGGCTACACTAGAGCTACCAACATTGTAGTCGGGCTGTGCTTAGGTCCTCGCCCATCGCTGACGCCACAATTTTTATCTCGGAACATTCACATATTTTCTAGTTGATTATAAATTAACAGTTTTTTGTTTAATCCGACCTAACTTAAACATTTTTAAAAAAGCATAATTTTTGCCAATACCTTAGATTTTACTTCAGAAACATTGAACACTGTGTTTTATAATTTTGGGTACTTACATATTGATGCCCCTGCAGCTGTAGATTAAGATTTGGCAGGTTTTAAGTACTGCCAATCCACACCTTAAATTTTTACGACAAATCATAAAATAAAACAAGACTTTATTTAAAATCAAAGTAGTCAGTGGGATTTCAGTGGAAAATGGTTCTGCTGGGGTAGTGTTAATACATAAAAACCGAATTTTGTAACTATTTCTGGGTAACCAACCCCTTGCTTAACTGGCCTACCCTTTAAAATCATCACTGAGTACAGGTCAACAATGCAGAATAAAGACTAGATTCCTTGGCTGTTTACATCACAACTGATTGGTTGGTTTCCGGAGCTTAATCAACCAATCAATTGTCAAAGAAATTACCACAAGGCCAAGGAATAAAATCTTACGAGAAACATACCTGCAAATCCACCAAAAGCTTTCGATAAACTTCACTCTTTTCAAGTTCAGTGGCAATGTAATTAACAGATGCTTGTGGCCAAACAATGCTACTTGTCATTTTTACTACTGGTATTTATGGAAAGAACCTATAAGGAATGAAACAGTTCAAGATTTAGATGAAAAGTTTAAAAATTCGAAATTAGAACTTCGAGTATAATTAATGAAAACACATTTTCATATAAATGGAATAAATAAGCTGAATACAACTGCTTAAATATGCATGTAAAAATAGAATTTACCATTCCATGGTAATATATTTTACACATGTTGAATCAAGGTTAAAAACGTACTTAAGGCACATATTGGTGGATCTCTTTCAAAACTTATAAAAAGGACTAACAATTTTACCAACATTTTTATCTTTCATTATTTGTTTCAAATATGATAGATTTTTTGAATCCTTAAAAGTTAAGTCAAATAATTAAAAAAAAAAACTGCTTAAAAAACACAAGCAAAATTGAAATCAAAAAAAGTTTTCTATTTATACTACATTGAATTTTTTTATTTTGTTTTTTAGCTTGTTACAGGTTACATTTTATACATGTCGTCTGGTTTTAACTTACTTATTCCACTTATACTACTAAAAAAAAGTTCTAAAAAAAAGGAAAGGTATGAAATTTTTTAATATTACGAATATAACAATTATTTACCCATATTAAGAACATATAATTTTCCAAACAGTAAAATATAAGAAAAAAATTATTTTGGCTTTTTCCAGAAGATCTAACAATTAGTTCTGTTTAAAATAGCCAATTTCAAGGCTTTGTTTTCGAAAATATTGTGGCTCAAATGATGGTAATAAAATTTCTATTAATTGAATTAAATTTCTATAAATCGTGTAAAACAGCAGTTAACAATATTGAATATAATTATTTAACCAAATAATTCAAACTATAATTTATACTTACGCCTGCAAATTTCTTACTTAATGCACCACAACAATATCACCACATTAAGGGAAAGTAGCTTATAGCTTCAACTTTCTTAATATAATTATTTAGTTACCCCATTATAATAACAGTTTTCCGTATAGATATTGACAAGTAAATTACAATTTTGATTTTTAAAAATTTAGTTTTAGACTTAAACCAGGTCGTTGAAAAACAAACAGAAAACACGAAAACGAAAGGTAGTAACGAAACGTAATCGTTTCCGGGTGTCTACTTTTAAGCCTTCCGTGAGGTGTTTAAACACAGCCAATAACGTTTCGCAATTTTAAGTCAAGGTCTAGTGATTAGGTCAACATCTGAGTGGACACCTAATCTCTGCGGCACCTCAACGCAGCTTCGAGTGACATCTAATTTTTGTTTTGTTTAGCACGATCCTTTTATACGGAAAGGCAAGAACGGAACTTCAAAGGTACCTACCATGGTACACCCGTCCCGTGAGGGACACACAGGGTTCCCCGAAGGGGAAGACCACTTCCTGAGGGGGCGCATTGTGTGGTAAGTTTGTTTTGTCATAGCAGCTCTAAAATAGCTTCGACTTTGACAACCAATTCGGTGGCGTTAGGGTTAATGTATTGATATAAAGAATTCCGGCAACGCGAAAAACCACTTGAGTTTGACAGGTCACCAAGATAGAGATTTTGAAAACGCGCCAAGCAGCACAGTAGGATTAAAATAAAATTACACTAATTATTGCCATTGCGTCTTTAAGTTAACACCGAAATCAGAACAAATAAATTCAGGAAACTCGCTGAACTTACACGTGCCTAGATTTAGACCACTATGATAATTGATAAGTGAATATAAATTTGCGCCAAACATGAGGATGAAGTTCTATACGGTATGTCTGACCACCAGTCAGTGGCGGCCCGTGGTCAAAAATATTGGTGCAGCCAAGACAATGCAAAGCTCCCCCCCCCCCCCCAAATTTATCATTAAAAAAGTATATAAAATTATTTTTTTAAAAAAACTTATCATTTTTACTTTAAGCATACTTTATAATAGCGGAGCTCCATTTTATATAAAGAAAAGATTAAATGAGATATTGAAATTAAGAATCAAAAGTATTCAGTCAATAGCTTAACACAGAAAAAGTATAATCGTTTCATGATAAAGAGTTCAAATTCCCCTAGTAGCATTGTTTCTCGAAATTTGCTCGATCGATCATCGATCGTTCATCGGATTCAGCGAAAACTCACCGGTGATCGCATCCGTATTCCGAAAGTGCACGAGACGATATCGGCAATCGGTGAACGAAATTCTATCGATAAAAGTCATCGATTCGATATCGGTCAAAGGTGAAAATTCAATCAATGTACGTTTCATCGGAAAATTATGACGAATCGATATCGCAACGATAAGAAACCAAAAAATGTGGCTTTTTTTATTTTAGTACATACAAATTGCGTTAAATTATTTCGAAAACTTCATATCCGAAAGCTATTATGTTCAAACTGGTAATAGTTATTTTTTATTTACTTACACGCAACATTTTTAATTACTTGCGAAGATAAATATTTTTACTGTGTGATAACTATTTCTTTTATTTACTTGGAAATTAATTTTTAACTTTTTGGCCTTGATTAATTTTTGAAAAACTTAACTTAAAGAAAATAGATTTTTGAATAAATATTATGCACCAAACAACTTTTCAATACGTAAGTTACCAAGAGTTATATTTAAATTAAACATATTTCTATTAGTATTGTTAACTTAAATTAATATTTAAAAGGAATTTGCAACTTATAAAAGAAAAATAAAAATTAAAATTTCTTAATCAATAACATAAAACTTCTTTAACGATCAGCCTTTTGAGGTCTTTATTTAAACGCAATCACCCTGCAAGCCTCCATAGCCGAGAGGACTAACGCCTCGTTGCAAGTCACAAGCGCGGATCCCGAGATTGTTGGTTCTGTCCTCCTCCTCCTAAACTTCGAAGTATTACCTGACTAACAGAAAAAATAGTGTCGCCATCTCGTTTAAACCTTTTGTACTAACATGTCGTAAACTGTTCGGAATTTTATCGGAAAGTGTTCGAAATTCCATCGGACGATGAGATTTCGATTATTACTCATCGGATTCTTATCGATTTCTTCTTGACTTTTGATCGGAATCTCATCGGAAAAACTCATCCTAGGCTGCTCGATCGAGCGGACAGAACCGAGCAGTTATCGAGCAATCGGGCAATTTTCAACGAAAATCCGATATTCGAATTCTCACCGGTGAACGATGAAAATTCGATTATCGGTCGATGAAAAATTACTACTAGGGTCTTGAAACCCTAGGGCATACCCCGCTGAAGTAGTGGGACTGGTGCTGGATACCATTTGCGTATGGAATGAGTTGCTGGCTTATACTTCAATCCTACTCTGACTACAGCTAGAGAAGAGAATCGACAGACGGGCTGCGACGCGGGCATGGTTGGAGCACGCAACCATGCTCACGTCGCAGCCCGTCTGTCGATACCCTTCTCAGGCTTTAGTCAAAGTAGGATTGGATTATAAGCCAGCAACTCATTTGATACTCAAATGGTATCCAGCACCAATCCCACTATTCGAGCGGGATTTTTTTTTTTGCCTGGCGTGAAACTGAAAGCGTTGTTGCGCTTCTATGGCAAAATACAGAAAATAATAAAAAAATTATGATCGTATTTGGGATTTTACTTTTTCTGAATATTTAGGTACAGTCCGGCTGTACTTGCTGTATGCCACGAGCCGCCACTGCCACCAGTCCTATATTACATGGTATGGTGCTATTTCTTGGTGGAAATTTATTTTGATCAGCATGATCGTTTTCGCCAAAGACAAACCAAATTTTTTGGCATTTGCACTGGTATCTTCCGTTGCGTGAAGCATAGTGGCGCAAAGATGAGAACATATATTTTAATCATTTTATTGTGAAGACAACTCCTTATGTTAATTTTATATTAACCAATCGCCTTCAATGTTGTAAACAAAACCTTGTTATATAGAATGAACAATTGCTGATACAATATAGCAAAATATGAGACTTTTTTTCATCATCTGTAAGTAATGGATTCGTCTTAATCGACTAATTAAAATATTGCTAAATTAGGATATTTAAATGATCAGTCGGTCCCGACGTAGTCCAAGTATTATTATAAAATGAAACAATTTCTTTTAATTTATTCTCTAATCTGTTTTTATATTAAGTTTACCATAACTAAACATATATTAAAATCACGGTTGAACAATATTTTTTTTTAAATAATAAAAAAAAAATTAAAAAATGTAATAAAAATTTTTTAAATCTAAATTTTTTAACGTTACTTACCCTTCAGTTTTTTTAAAGATATGATATTTTAAAGACTTTCTTAATATTTTCATTTAATAATTGTCAAAACACTGCGTACGGCTATTAAAATAGCAGCAAGAGAAAAATTATGTAAATCTTTATGTATATATAAAAAATTGAGATGGTTAAAAAACATCGGCTTTTCATATTGTGAATAAAACAAACTGAGCGTAATAGATCTTACGTAGTTTAGAAAACAATTTATTGAATATGTGTCAATGCAGGAAAATTTTAGAGCTCTAACTTTTCATTATTTGTTTACAAACCTTTAAACTCTACCAATAGTAATAAAAATGTATTTAAAACGTTGCTGACAATTTATCTAAATGTAAAACAACTTTTGAAATTATGTTGTTTCAAATTTTAAGGTTTTTTTTAAACTTGTAAACATAAATGAAAGAATAAAAAATTATTGTTTGAAACTAAATAACGGATATTTAGATGTTTTGCACTTTACTTACAATAGTAACATTGTTTACTCATTTCTTATATTAGGATGTACTTGAGCCTAATACACGCCCTGATTTCTAAATAGGCTAAGTAGGCTGTAGCCTAGAGCGGCAAATTTTTGGGGGCAGCAAATTTTACGAACAATTAAAGTGGCATTCGGCATAAAAAAAATATTATAAGGATACTAATATTTTTAAGAAAGAAAACAAATAATGTGTAAATCGTAAACGTATATATAGTACTAATATTTAGTATAGTAAACATCAAAACATGGTAGCTGCGAGGGTAATTGCATCTTTCTCCCCCTGATTTGGAAGTTTAAAAAATTCGCCTATTATTTCGCTTTCGATTTAAAGTGTACATAGATGATTCTAATATGTTTAAAAAAATAGTCAAGAAAACTATATCTGGCGGCAAATCAATCGTAGCCTATAAGCGGCAAATCTTTAAATCCGGCCCTGGCCTAATACATTTTTTGTAGCAATGGTGAACTAGCTACTATTACTTTTTTCTCGAAAGAATTTTTTAAAGAAAGATAACGCGCAATTAAGTATTATTTGAATTTTAACTATATTGAAAATAGCTATGCGCTGATACTGTATTTGTCAAAATATTTGCTGGACATTTAAGATTTTGTCTTTAAGAGATTTTAAATAAAATACAACGCATACTTCGATATAAACAAGTTTGTTTTCAATAAAATAAGTATTATTTATTATAGAGATCACAAAAAATAATATCAACAGTACGAAAGAAAAATCCTTTATTAAAATGAATTTGGTACAATATGCCAAAATATTCAGAATCAGTTTTAAGTCAAATCCGATATAACAAGCGTCATCATAGTAGAGCATGTGTCATTGTCCAATTTTTTGTTAAGTCATTAAGAGCTTCGTGATAGAAAATTGCTCTTCTAAATATATTGTGAAGTCTTATAATATCGGGAGCTGGAAGACGATGGATCACAGCTCCTCGAATCGGTTTACATAACAGTCGAAGTATCGAGAGCTTCAGAAAGATGGCGGGTGGCTTCTCGAATCGGTTTACATAACAGTCGAAGTATCGATGAGAGCTTCAGAAAGATGGTGGGTGGCTTCTCGAGTCGGTTTACATAACAGTCGAGTATCGAGAGCTCAGAAGATGGTGGGGATTCTCGAGTCGGTTTACATAACAGTCGAAGTATCGAGAGCTTCAGAAGATGGCGGGTGGCTTCTCGAATCGGTTTACATAACAGTCGAAGTATCGAGAAGCTTCAGAAAGATGGTGGGTGGCTTCTCGAGTCGGTTTACATAACAGTCGAAGTATCGAGAGCTTCAGAAAGATGGTGGGTGGCTTCTCGAGTCGGTTTACATAACAGTCGAAGTATCGAGAGCTTCAGAAAAATGGTGGGTGGCCCTTCTCGAATCGGTTTACATAATAGTCAAAGTATCGAGAGCATCAGAAAGGTGACGGGTGGCTTCTCGAAACGGTTTACGAAAGTCTGTATGTAGAGAGCTTGGGGAAGATGGCAGACGGCTCCTCTAAACGGTTTTAGAAAGTCTTGAGTTCGGGAGCTTTTGTTAGATGGGAGACGGCCCCTCGAAATGATTTATACAATAGTCATAGTATCAAGAGCTTTATGAAGATGGACGTAAGCTTCTCGAAAAAGTTCACTAGTGTTGTAGTATCGGAGCTTGCAGACAGATGGAAATTCAGCTCCTTATGAAATCTGATGTAATGATGGTCGCAAAGATTTCGCTTTAACGGCAAGATGATGAGCCGTTGATAGAAAAATATGCCCAAAGAAACATCAGTGGCGGATCAATGCCAGGACTGCCCAAACAACGCGATCACTCCCTCCTTATTCGGCTAAGGAGAAAGTATCCCGATGCCAGAAACAGACCTGATACCGATCCGCCACTGATACCTCTCTCGGCAACGGTACTTTTGACAGTGTTCGGACACAGAAATAGAAAAGGATCCTTCAAAGGTGATGGTAACTTCTATTTCAATATACATCCGATGTTAAATAGATCAGGTGTCATAATACTTTGAGACCCTCTATAGATGTTAAATAGGTCTTTTTATACTTAAAAATAGTCATCCTCTGTTTCAAGGTACTTGAGTATAGTTCCTCTGATGTTGTTGAGGTCTTGTTGTCAATGTTATAGTTCCTCAGATGTTGATGAGCTGGACCTTATATCTTTTACTCCAGTATTTCGGGAAATGCTGGTGGTTTCTCCTGCATACACTTAAGGAAGTATCGATGACAACAACAAGTTGATGAATTCTCTGCAGGTTATTTCAACTATTTCGTCGGAAATGAAAGTTGTAATAGCTTCGAAAACAGCGCTATCGGTGACCTCCGAGTTGATCTGAAAAAATAAGCAAATAAATGAGGAAAAATTGCAAAATATTAAAAATTTCATTCATACTGTTATTTTAAGATTATATGTAATGTAGCAACTGAATTGATACACATTTTGTTCAGAGCGTAAATAAGAAACCAAATGTTACAATTACAACTTTTAGAATTATATATAACTAAAAAAAGAAAAATACAACAATGAAAAACTTACATTGAGGACTGTCTGCTTGGATTCTTTGCTAAAAAGAGTTCTTTGGACATCGAATTCTTTGCCACTGACTACGACCACACTGCCTCAGGATCTTGCATTATTAATTCCACTTTCTTGTCACTTGGGCTCTTGTTCTCTGTTCCATCTGTTCCTGCATCTCCATATCCAGCCTCTTCAGTTTCAGGAACGAGTTTCTCAATGGAAGTGGTGTCTATGTTGAAGTCAGGACACGTCTCTTTGGATCGTGGTTTAGAACCTTCTATTCCGGTTTCATCCTCTTTGTCGCTTTCAATGTCGTTGCTGGTGCAGGTGTTCTGGAACTCTTCATATTGAATGTTGTCTGAAAGAGTTCTGACCAATCGAAAGTTCTTTGTAGAATCTTGGTTATAATCCGATTCTGCATCAGAATAGTCAGTACTTTCATCTGATGTTGCATATTCTTCTCCTTGGTCATCGTGTTCCACGTTCTCAGGTGTGACATTGGAACTTGTGCTAGATTCATTTTGATGTTCTTGGTCCAAATATATGTGATAGATCGTATAAATCTCTATAAAGTTATAATATTAACCACACAAATCTCTATAATATTCTAATATTTAGTTCTTTCTTAATAACTCTCAGTTAATGTCTTGCCGATCCATCGAACAGTTCCCACGTTTTAAAAGGCGTCAACTAAATAATAAGTATGCTCTACTGTGAAGTAGATGTTATTCTACTTCATATATGTCAGATACGTCTTCTGATTCTGAATTCGGATTCTAAAAATAATATTTAAGTGTTTAAACACTGAAGTAAAAACAAAATATAGAAATGTTAATATTTTTCTGCTGGGGGAGAGGTTAGGAAGCGGAATCTTAATATAAAATACGCTACTGCCTTACTTGATACTTTATTTTTAAAACATCACTATTTAAATTAAAATTGATATATACTGTTGTTCAAAGCTCATGTTACATCACATTTATTATGTTAAAATAAGGAATTTTTATTTTTATTTGTTAAGCTTAGTTAAATTCATGAATCTCACCTTAGCCTCTTCCGTCTATAGAGGTCCAAATTCGCAGACCGTTTTAAAATACTCTTCACGACTTTATTTTACAGTTTTTCTTAATAACTACTTTTTTATATAAACGAGAATGTTTAATCTCAAGTTCTCAGTTCTCTAAAATACCGATATCGGAGAGAGAAGTCGTTTGTTTGTATAAAAAATGCCGTAATACGAGGATCAACCATGATTTCGGAGGGCTTTCAAAAAAGAACTTGCAAAGTTTTTCCAGTAGTATATTGATCAGACATTTAGCATTAAAAATATTAGAATGTGCTATTAATAACAAAAAACTGACAAAGCATGTTTGTGGATTCATTACACTAAAAACAATCATTTATAAGGCTTTTAAACCACAATTTTTATCAAATGAAAGTGCCCTTCAGCAAACATTTAAGGATAATTCTTTTAAAATTCCTACGAAAACATACTTTTAAATGTATATATTTTTTTTAAATGCTAGTGCACTTATATATAATACAAACAATTTTAAAGTGCGAATTCATACGTCTTTTACTTATACCAAAATTAACTTTTAATATTTTGTAGACTATAATAAATCTTAATCCACATTATTAGCAAGAAAGAAAGTTCTGATGTTCTACAATATATGAGAAGAATGCATTTTTAAGGTAACTCTAGTTTCAAAGACTGAAGACACAACCTAAAGCACCTTCTTTCAAACTTCAGAAAAAATTAAACCGTTTACAATGGATACTAAAGGGAAAAAAATAAACCTGACGACAGATGAGATAATAGCTTAAACCTTTCTTAAGTATAAATGAAACATATCTTTACCAACATTGAAAGGAATAAAAAAGAATCTGGTATACGCGAGAAATGTATTTTTAGTGTTACACTAGTTTCAAAGACACAACCTACGCACCTTTTTTGCTATCTCACAAAAGAAAAATACAATGGATAGTTTAAAAAAAAAAAACAATCTTGTAGATAACTGAAATATTCTATCAAAACCATTCTTAAGTATAACTCACCTTCTGATCTTTTTTTCTTTTGCGTCTGAAAAATTTGCCAATTCGGTTGCTGTAAGAAAAAGAAATAAGTATAACTAATGGCATATTACATCATAGAGTAAACTATTTTAGATTGAAAAATAATAAAAAAAATTAATATATTCAACAATTTTATATTTATAGATATATTTAAACAGCTTCGTTGCATCAAGATAATGTACTTGAAAAATTTTTACATATAATGAAATGTACCAATCTGATGAATTCGTCTTAAGGTCTATAATCTAGGTCTATGTTTGTATGTTAGTTGGCACGTAAATACTAATTAACCAATAGTCTTTCGAGCTCATTACTTACATATTGACGAAAGCTTTTCTGATTCCAACATGATGTTCAAAAATATTGATTAGTGAAGACAATAATAATTGAATTGGTCCGAATGTAGAAGCGTGTATGATAATTATTTTTATAAGTTATTGAAATCGCAAAATTTAATAATATATAACGTCGATAGTTTGAAGTTGAAAATTTGAGTGAGGTATTTGTGTGTTGCTTAAATTAAAATTTTGTTGTGAAAAGCATTGTTTCGAAATTTTAATTATTACAATAGTCTTTTACATAAAGCATTTCAAATGCTGTACATATTATAATTTTTACTGTTATATATTTTGTATTGGCAAAAAATCATTGTTAACATTTATGCTAATCCATCGCATTTATTTAAGAGGGTGTCTGGTACCGAAATATCTTAAGGGGATACGGTACCCAAAACATTATTTCTAGAAATAATAACATAAACTTGTAAATTATAGTGGTTTTATATAATGTTCACTCTAAATAAACATTTTCTAGCTATAAAAACAAATATTTACAAGTAGTTATTTTTTTTAAAGTCAAAATTTTAACTTTTTTAAACGCTACTTCACTTTCAATTTTTAGAATAACTCCACCAAACTTTTATAGTTTGTTTTTAGAACTATTTGTTCAAGAACTGTGCATGGATTTTAAAATGTGAGCTACAGTAAAAAAGTAACATGCATTTATACTGTAAATCTGAAAAAAAATACATATTATTGAATTCAACATTTAAAAAAAAATCTATGCATAGTAGACCATATTCCATGCACAATTTTGTGCACCATATATATTAGAAGCCAGGTTAGAAATTTCAAAATTCTAACTTAATTAGCAAAAAAGCCTTAGAGATTTATTAAACACAAGAATTGAAAAACGCGAAACAGAGAAAAAGGTTGAAAGCAGACAAAATACGTATTCAAACTTATAGGAATGACTCCATAAAATATTTAATAAATTTTTTTCTACAGAAGATATCATTATGAAATTTTCAGAAAATGTTCAGAAAGATATTGGGAATAATTAGAAGTAAAAACTGAAAAATCGATATTTTGACCATCCCCTTAAAATTGTAGATTTTTAGCATTTATTTTTATAAAATAGTTGTGGATTCTTGGTATACATTTCACTCTCGAAAAAAATACACATATATTCTTTGTATAAACATAGTTTTCAAAAAATTGTATATTTAAAAAAGTTTTGCAAGTAATTAAAAAAAAATAAAGATTACTTTTTGATGAGAGGCACGTCTAATTTAGAGAAATTTGAAGTTTTGAGCATTAAAAATACACACTTTTGGTATGCCATGAAAAAACGAACAAACTATTTCACTTTATTGTAATCTATATACATAAAAGGCAACTTCCGTTTGTTTGTTTGTATAAGACACGAGATCTAAAGAACCACGCAACAGATCGTCACGAAATTTGGCACAAAAATTCATCTCATCTCCGGAACAAACATATGCTAAGAATTTTTTGAATCAGGCCATTCCTTCTATCGTTTTCGAACGTTTTAATGTTTCCCATTCAATGCATTGAAGACCTTAGAGGTTTATTGCTCCTTCAACTGCACGTTTTCACGGATGGTTTAGTTATTTTTTTTTACACATTTTTTTAAAACTATTTTTAAGTTTATTTAGTTTAATTACCAATAAACATCTAAAACAAAAATCGTTTGCTAGCTTTTTAGCAGTTAGAAAATATTTAATATTAAAAATAAAAATCGTTTGCTTTAGTATCTTTATCACAGTTAAAAAAAATACAAATAAATATAAAAATGCAAATCCTTTGCTGGAGTAGCTTTATAACATCTAAACAATTAGATCATGAATTTGCTTTCATTAGGCTATGTCCCGACTACGCCACAAATGCCACAAACGCAACAAATGCAGCAAAACTTGGCGACTTGGCAGAGTCAGCCTCCATGCTATTGCATCGCTTGGCGCCCTTGGCGATTGCAAAATTTTGTTGCATTTGTTGCCTTTGTGGCGTTTGATGTCGTAGTGAGGACATATATAGCCTTAAGAATATTTTATTTTCTGCACGCAGACCAAGAGTGATCAGTTTAAAGTGAGATTTAAATTTTAACTACTTTGGAAGAACAGATTATACCAACCTTTGTCCTGAACGCATTTTTTTTCTGCCATTTCAATCTAATTTTTCTTGAATTGCGTCAAAATAAATGTTTGAGATCCTTTTAGGATTTAGCTGTTTTTCCATTTTTATTCTTACTGATTATTTTTTACTTAAATATGTATTCTTTTTAATTTGAGTTTCTTATCAAAGGTATTTTTGAAATTAATATTAATCATTACTATATTCAAGTTGGGTAATTAAATGGAAAATTACTGGGTAATCTTCATATCTTATGTAACTAAAATGAAAGAAAAAAATAGTTAAATTGACTGTTAAATTATTTTTCCACCTCTACCCGTGCAACGTCGGGTATAACAGCTAGTTTATAATATATTCTAACACATATTTTAAGGCAAACATCTTATAAATTTACAGCTGATTTTTTTTTTTGCAAGAACATCGAAATCTGCTTGATCCCCTTGCTATATCACATTTTACTACAATTATAAAATTAGCTGCTTCGGTATCAGTATTTTTCGTATAGTTGAACATTCTAGTTTCTAATAGAAAAGTTAGTCGTCAGAGAACTATAAAATAGAGTTGCGAAGTGAACTCTACAAAGATCCACGTATGTGCACCTCTGGAGAAAGGGGTTAAAATAACGGTTTTATTATTATTATTTTACTAATAAAACTTGAGCAATTAAAACTAGTGTAAAATACGTGTTTAAACCCACCCTGTAAGTTTTAACGCAGAGAACAATTTTGAAACGTTTTTGAAGCAAAAGATGTTAATTTAAGCTGTGACTTAAAATAAAATTTTACGAGGGGAAGGATTAGTATATCAGTTGATTTATTAAATGATATTTGAAGCATACGGACAGATTAGAAATGTGTGCTACGTTGACGCATTGAAATTCAATTGACTTCGGAAGACCGCTATAACATACTTAACCAAATATTTTTGTTAAAAAAAAAACTACATTTACTTACAAAATCTTGCGGAAGTGTCTTATGATTCTGGACATTTTTTTAGTACACGGAGTGAAATAATTTAGTTGATAACAAATTATTTAAGCAAATTATTCAAGTTTAAGTTATTGACAGACAAACAATGGCAAATTAGTTGGTAATAAATTAGTTGAAGCCTTTAAAAAAAATTAGCTTTTTTGATTTCAGGATCGTATTAAAGAACTACACTGAATAAGGTCTTACTTTATAATTATAACTTCTTTAAAAGATTCGATTGAATGATGCGTACTTAATGTTCAAAAAATTATTAATGCAGTTGTAGTTTTACAGTGTTTTAATAAATCATGTCTATGTACGCAATCAGATAAATATCTTTTAGCTTAATTGCAATATGAAATTATATTTTACTGAATAGCTAAAAAATATACATCAATATACTACATGAGGCCTATTAACCCTTTCAGTCCCAATGACAATTTGGCATTATCATTTTAGAAAAATTTTTCTGATCGTCTATAGCCATTTATGATATCAAAAAGCACATCATTCGATTCTTCATACTTTTTATATTAGAAAATATTTTTATTAATCCCAATAGATGTCAGCCCTATTATTTTTTTAATTATGATCAGAAACATGATGATGCCAAATGGAATCACTGGGACTGAAAGGGTTACGGATCGGGAATAGATTATTTATGTTAGGGTGAGTAATGAAATTCATAAGAATTCATATGCATACTGTTGCATAGACGCTATTTTTTTTTCATATAAATAATATAATTTTACTTACATTATTCTGCGAAAACGTCTTACAATGCCAGACGTTTTTTATCTGCAGACTAAATTTGATTGAAGGACACTTTTTATATATATAAAGGTTAAATTTTTAGAATATATGTCTGTTCAAAAAGTTGTTTAAAAAGTACACTTTAGTTTAGAGACTTATGTTGAAAGTTTAGAATTTACGGAAATATGAACGTTTAGAAGGATATAAGTTGATAGTTGTGAGTGATTCTTGTATTTTTTTTTTTTTAATTTTGATCTTTTGTTATAAAAGACATTGTTTTGAAAATTTTATTGTTATATTTGTTTTGTATAGCAAACTGTTCCTATATTTTTTTTATATATATTCTGTATTAAGTTTTGTAATGGAAAAACCATTGTTGACTCTTTTTCCAACATGGTGCCGTTTTTAGTAGTTCTTGTTCCTTAACTATCCTTTTTTTCTTATGCAAATAAATTATTTAGAAATATATCAAAATAAACATATCAAGTTATTTTAATCAAAATTCAAGCAAAGTAATTTCGGATTTTATTTAATAAACGTGTAGAGATTTTAGATATTTATAACTAATCATTATATATTATTATTTCCTAAAAATTCTGATTAGTGGTTCTATTTTTATAGCGTTTGTAAGTTTAAACTTTGAATGTAGCTACCCTGTTTTTTAAAATTTGATTCAAAATCTGTGCAATAATAATAGTTATTAATCTGTTTTGTTAGCATAATTTACTTTTGAAAAAATTATGTTAAAATAAAATTAAAAAACTTGATGAATGATAAACATGATGAATTAAAAAAAAACATGGTAAAATAAAATTCACTCTGAAACAAATTTATTAAATAAATTGATATTAAATTCTTCATGCTTGCATTTTTAGATGTTTAAAAATTAATTTTAACTATTTTTAACAAATAAAGTTTAGAAAAAATTATTGTTACAATTTATTCAAAAGTTATGATTCCAATTATTTTTTCCTTAAATTTTAGTTTTAAAAAAAATAAGATTTTTCCCCCAGTTTTTTACCATTTCATTTTGGAAGCATAATGAATCTATTTAACAAATTTTAGATTTTTAGAATAAAAAATAAAAAGTTGGGACTGAAAGAGTAACAAAAGTACACAAAGTGCTCCCCTAATTGTTTTGAGAAATGTAGTATTTTAACTATTAACATGGCTATTAACATAATACTATTAACATGGCATTAAATTGAATTCGTATAGCAGACTATGTATCCTGTAATTTTAAATCATGCATTAACAATTCACACATGGAACCGTCATTTATTGAGGAAACATATTTCACTAAATTTTCCAAGCATTAATTTAAAGAGATTTTTCTAATTTCACGAGTAAAAGGATATGTTACGTTTTACGTCTAAGGGTGTATGTTTGATAAGTAGGAAAAAAACAGTAATACAATTATTTACAATTTTTAATAAATAACAAAATAAACATTATAGTAAAACGTATCATATTCACAGATCACTTTGTACAAAATTCAAAGCTCTTAATCACTTTGATCGGCTTTTCAGTACTAGTTTTTCCAAGTTCATTAGTGGGGATTCGAAAGTTAAGGAGAAAACAAAGGCGATTCCATAAGCCATTGTCATAAAGCCCATGAAGTTTGTCACCTAAAACAAAATGATAGAATTTTACAGTCACACAGTTAAAAATTGCACGTTTGGTTTAAGAGGGACTGTCAGTCCCATAGAGCTAAGCTAATGCATTAGTTTTGGAATCAACTTCCGCAGAAGTATTACTTAGTCATGTTATTTCTTTTCCCCCCAGGTATGGGAATCATCATAACACCAATTTAAAACAAAATTGAAAAGAAAATAACACCCGGTTTGATAAAGTTTTAAAATAGTGTCTCCATCTGATGAATATTTTGGAGCATTTTAAAACTTATAAAAATATATAATTAAATAACTAGATAACATTTTCGTTTTAAATTTGTTTCATTTCGATGTTATTTTGATTCCCATACCTGGGGAAAAAGGGCTAACATGGCAAAGCAATACTTCTTCGGAAGTTGTGATTCCAAAACTAATGCATTAGCTCTATAGGACTGACAATCCCTCTTAACCAAAAATATGGTTCCTAGCAGCTACAACGTGTGTGTGGTGAAATGCTTCGCCAAATTTCCGTATTCGGTTGTACCAGATTTCAGGCTTTGGGGAACAAGAACATGAGAAATGATTCAAACGAATACCAAAAATATGGTGAAATATTTCACCAAACAGCCGTTGTGGCTACTAGGAATCATATTTTTGGTGAAACCAAGAGCCAAATTTTTGACAGTGCAATACAATATCTGTAAATGGAAATAAATATACTGGATTATAAATTTTCAGTGGTCATGTCGCATATTTTATCGAAAACTTGTACACGTTTTTATCAGTCTTTTTCCATTTCTAATGAAGTAATTAATATGGAATCTCCAAATCATAATATTATTCCTACATACATCATCTAAACTTTAAAACCTTCTTCAAAACTATCAAGTCCATAAGTTTGTTGTTGTTTTCTCACTGAAGTCAGTTGCATCTCCTAAAAGTCCATTAATAATATAAAGCATTGCTATGTAATTCCACTAAAGGTATTTTCGAAAACCCAGCTTGCTAATTAAGAAGAAATAAAATGAGGACCAAGCTGGCATAGGAACTAAACAACGAGGGTCCAACAAGTCTGTCCAACTGACTGGAGCATCTGGTGCAATGTACCTCGTTGCCCTTGTACTGGTATTGCAAGCTGAAATGGACAAAATACAGGCCTTGGCCCTCGATGGGCTGTCGCGCTACTGAGTTTAGGTTTTTTTTAATAAGATTCCAAACACGAAACAGGGATTTGGTAAGGCACTTGCCTTGCATGCGAAAGGTACCATACACTGTTAAATATTTTGTGCTTGGTTTCACCATGATATTGGTTGGTTTCACCATGATATTGGTTGGTTTCACCATGATATTGGTTGGTTCACCATGATATTGGTTCCTAGTAGCTGCAACGGCTGAATGGTGAAACGTTCCACCATATTTTTGGTATTCGGTTGAACCATTTCTCAGGTTTTTGTTTCCAAATCCAGAAAAATGGTTCAGCCAAACACCGAAAAAAAAGGTGAAACATTTCACCATTCACCCGTTGCAGCTACTAGGAACCAATATCATGGTGAAACCAACCAATATCATGGTGAAACCTAGCACCAAATTTTTAACAGTGTACACTCTTAAAACAAAAGAGTGAAATTCACTCCTATAGGAGAAGTGCATTTTCGGCACCGGAAAGGAGTGGAAATTAACTCAGACTGAGTTAAAACCGCTCGTTTTTTTAAGAGTGTAGCCAAAATAACTGTCGACCTAAAACATGCAAACAGAAATCCGACGAATATCATCCCCGTGTAGAGAGAGACGCGTTAATTTTGCTCCAAAGTCCCTACGACCGGTGTTGTCGCCCTTATAAAGTTGCTTTGGGTGCCTACGCGGGTCTCGCCCCTTCACTTGACTGTGGATCTAAATTATGACGACCGTCGCAAATAGCCGTAGCTCTAGTGCGACGTTATTTTAACTCAACCAACTAAACACGAAACCATGTGACTTACAGTAATCAGCTCTGTAAAATAAAGTGCAGTCTGGTAGGCTTGGTAGTAAGAGTGGATGAGAATCGGGTGGGTGAGATAGGCACAGTAAGTGAGTCGACTCAGTGGGATGAAGAACTTCCAAGACAATAGTTTGGTGATGAATCCTACAATTTATAAATTAGTACAGAAGGAAATTATAATAAAGGTTCATAGACATATTATAAATTACAATGGTATAATGGGCAAAAATAATATGGAGTTATCCAGTGGCGCCGGAACCGGTATGGTAGGTATGGCAGTTGCCATACCAGCTTTTGCACAGATTATATGTTATGCGTTTTTTCCATTTCACAAAATCAAACCCAAAGTGACCATGTGAAAAAATCCAACAAAACCAATTAAATTTGCAAATATTTTTGTCACATATCCTACCCCACAACCACACCACACCGAGAAAGATAACACGTATACACATTCCCCTACTGGGGATCTGTAGTAATGGGATTTTGTCAAATATAAACATTGAGAATATAATTGAAGCGTTTGTTTCTAAAACAACTAAAAGAAATCAACCTTTAGGCATAATTAATGATGTATCATTATATATACATATTTTTTTGTTTTAAATATTAACTTTTTATGTTAACTAACATTTTCTATATAGATAAAAGAGTTTGTTTGCTTTCTGCATTTTATATTTCCAAATAGCTGTTTAATTTCAGACATTGAAAAATAAACTAATTTATTTAAATCACAACATCTTTTTCTAGTCGGTAACATTGAAATGTTTTTTATATAGTACAGGTTGTCCCAAAAGTCACTGTATTCTGGCTTTGAAAAATCACTGCGTGTATTCTATTAGGAATTTTTTAATTTTATTGAAAAATACTTATTTGTTAAATAATATAATACTATATTTAAAACATCTAGAGTGGGAGGAGGGGGTATATTGAGGCATTTCTTGCCATACCTCTAAAAAATAAGTTCCGGTGCTACTGGAGTTATCTAAAACCAAGAAGCTTAATTCAGTTTACAATTCTTTAATCATCTTAGTTGGGATCTTCCTTAATCTCATTAAAGGACTGTCATTAAAAAAATAAAAAAATTTTGGTAGCTTTATTGATCACAAATCGTAGAAAATATGGTTTAAACACAGTGGATCTCTATAGGCCTAGAGGGCTCTAAATGTGCACTAAATTGCCTCGGTGGTGTAAAATACTGTTCTTCAACTCGCCGAAACTATGATTTGTCGCGACTTTGTATATATTTTTACAAGTCGATAGTGAGTGTCTCTAGTCAATAAAGCTAGGCCTGTTGTTGTTGTTGTTGTTGCATGCCCCCGGAGGCCAGCAGTGCTAGACCAGGTCCATGACATCGTACACCCTCAGAAAGTCCAACACCATAAAAGGGTCGTCGTCAAAATCCTGCTTGGAGAGCCCCAGGCACGCGAGTATGTGATAAGGCGAAGCCTGCTCAGAAAAGCAGTTAGAACAAATTTCGAAGCTCCTGGATCCCTCATTAAATTTCAATGTCTTAAGGTGGCCACTTCGAAAGCGGGCAAGAGCAGTTTGATCCTGTCTATTAAAGCCAGGAGCAAGGGAGCTTCCAGGACGCGAACATTGATACCAATGGTGCACTGGGGGGACAATCCAAGTAGTCCTGTTCTTGTGTTTAATCTTTGAGTGAATCTCCGAAAAGGTGAGATTCGCTGACGGAACAGAGGCCTCGCCAGCACCAGCCTTTGCTAAATTGTCCGCGATCTCGTTCCCCTCAATATCGACGTGGGAGGGGATCCACTGCAGATGAATCTGATGCGACATGGAAAGCCGTTGTAACTTGTTAAGAATTGTCACTCCCACATTGTCTCTCACACCCTGCCAATCTCTCAGGTGCTGTAATGCGTTCTGCTATCAGACAGAATCCAAATCTCGTTTCCATGGGGAAGGACGCAAGAAGACCAAGGCTTCGTCGAGGCTATCAGTTCACTGCGAAAAATGAGCAGTATCAGGATTTTTCCTCTGTATCCTTAAGTCATGGCTTTGAAATTTGATGTAAATTCCACTGCCAGATCGGTTATAGTCATCTCTGCTGACATCCGTGTAGACCTTTCCCCATCCATGAATAGTAGCTAGGCCTACACGGAGGGACTAGACCAAGGACAGCACATGTGAACCTTCGCCAAACATCGCCACTCTTCCTCCAAGAGGTTATCTAAAGCATTTTCACTCGTCAGTGATTGGTTCAGCATGTCACGTGGGCACACAAAACCAATCACTGATGTGTACAAATAAGTTCGGTAACGTCTTGGAGGAAGAGTGGCGATGTTTGGCGACATGTGAAAATTCGTCAAACATCGCCACTCTTCCTCCAAGAGGTTACCGAAAGCATTTTCACTCGTCTGTGATTGGTTTTGTCTGCCCACGTGACATGCCAAACCAATCACTGACGAGTGAAAATACGTTCGGTAACGCCTTGGTGGAATAGTGGCGATGTTTGGCGAAGGTTCACATGTCTCGTCCCTTTGTGTATGCCTAGTTTATTGCTGAGCCATCAGATTTTCTGGATGAAAAAATCGTGAGCACGCATGTCATATGATTATGTGGCAAGTAAAAGATCCCTTGTGTAACCATTTGGCTTGGGTTATCTCGGCATAATTTTTCATCCACAGAGAGCTCAGATTTGTTGTAATCTGACCGTCGAAATTAGTACACTCTTAAAACTATAACTCATAAATATAAGGCACAAACGCATTGTGCCTCCTATTACATGAATATAAGCGGTACCTTGTCAAGGTACCTTTTATATTTAAAAACACAACACAATAACAGGCACAGCTGTACGACCAAATCCCTTAAACGGCACCATGATAGATGTGCCCCGTAAAGTGCCTCTTAAAATTCACCGAGATGTTTAGCAGGCACAAGCGAACCTTGAACTCGAGAATGCGCATGCGCAATAACAGCTGAATCGTCTAACGCTAACGTTAAATGGCGGATTTTTTCCTCGATCTTTTTTTAGTAGTTAAAGTAAACATTTATTTTGTTTGGTTAATTATGTAAATAACTAATTATAAGATTAGTGATTTGTTTGTGGCATCATAATTTAGCTGTGACTGTAGTTGAACCATATTATATTTGTTTTAGGTGGCACAATGTACCGCTTAATTTTAAGAGGCAAAAAAGTTCACAATGTGCCTCTTATTTAGGCGGCACAGTTCTAAGAGTGTAGCGATCAGAGTCGCCAAATGGTGCCACAAAAAAATTGTTCTCAGTTCTGGGGAATATGCCGAGTCTGCAAAAGGCTTAGCCGCTAATAAATGCATGGGATAAAAAAGTTTAACATACCTCCATGCCCAGTTTCACATGCAAATATGACCCATGCTAAGCCAATGGAAAAAGAGGAGCGACACAATGAGTTGTAAAACAGGGAAGTGGTGCGACTCATTTCCACATGATACAGTCCATATACAACACTCAAAGAGCAAAATGCAGCTACACTCCATCCTAGAAGCTGTTGCCACTGCAAATAATAACGAAGAAAAGGTCATGGGAATGTTTCAGCTGATGTAACGCCTTGTTTTCATTTTTCCGTATCCTGCGATTTCATTGGTTGTTTCGGTGTCACTCTCAAATTGACCGTAATAGTTGGAAATAAATTTTTCTTTCTATGCAAGTATTCTTTAACAAACGATTTGAACAACCAACAGCACTGCAAGAAGTTGGCATTTTAACATTTTAATTAGTTAAATATTCTTAGAAAACTCATTTTCGAATACCTAAACAAAAGAAATTCCAGACAAAAAATGAAAACAAGACTGCTGGGGCTGGTGCCATTCATGACGTGAAACAACCCCATTAATGTGCACCGGTAGTTTCAAATGTGGTTTATATAAACAATTTATAACTATTCTATATATATATATATTATGATTCAACTTTGTGCATGATACATGAGAAGATTCACGAAGAAAACAATGCTAATTATGAAAGCAAATAGTTCATTCTATAGAAAATTACATGTTTCGATAGGAACACAAGATGCTCGCCTAGAAACACAACCAGACAAGAGTTATAAATTGTGTAGCATTCTGAAGAAAGTGGGCCTATTGTGTTCTCATTGAAACATGTAATTTTCTATAGAATTAACTATTCGCGCCACTAATTAACGTTGTTTTCTACATAAATATTCTCAAATTATGAAGTCTTAGTAAATATCTGTTAAAAAGGGGAAGAATTCAAGGGCAGTTAACAAAATTAAATTTATTAAACAGGGGAAGATAAAGAGACCAGTTTAAATGCAAATAACATACCAGTTTGTTATGGGTTTAATGTAAACTAGTCGAACATTAAACGAGAAACTTAATTAATATAAGTTACTAATGAATATGTGGAACCTATTGTTAAAAGTGTCAAGGGCAACTGAAGTATTTATTGGAGGCTGTTTTAATGGTAATCGAACAGAGCTACCTTCTTGGGAAATATGCTGTTAGTTGTCAATAATTGCAATATTACACTCAGAAAACACTTTTGTTCAAACTGCACAAGTGGAATACAGGTATTGTGCAAAAATGGCAACATAATGCGCTTTCAACAGAATTTTTGTGCTAACCATGCATTATTATTTGGTCGCAATACAATTTTTTCTATTGTTTCAACTTAAATTGTAAAGCTGGAAAAAAACAAAACTTTTTTGTATTGTAAGTCAACTAAAGCTTTTCTGAGTGTAATGGAGTAAACCTTGATGGCATGGTTTGGGTATTGACTAAACATGACTGTTTCAAAAATTGACTCCTTTCCAAACTTGTGCATTGTGTGCATCTTTATAATCTATGACAGCAACTGATCTCGACGAATATTCTGCACTAAATCCTTCGAACAGCTCTGTCGAAAAGAACTGAATAGCATAACCCAATGGCTCAATTTGTCAAATGGCTTACTATTTTCCAAATAAATAATTTACATGCAGTCCTAAGATATTTTACATGAATATTAAACAATGAACTCGATCTCCACTACACCATTTCCGTACTCACAGCTATCGTCACAATAGCACTTTTTTATATTGTAAGTCAATTAAAGCTTTTCTGAGTGTAATGTAGTAAACCTTGGTGGCATGGTTTGGGTATTGACTGAACATGACTGTTTCAAAAATTGACTGCTTTCCAAAATTGTAGTTTAAACTACAAAATTGTACTAAAACTACAAAATTATACTTTAAACTACAAAATTTCCAAAATTGTACACTAAAATGAACTTTTTGGCTAAAAAAAATTAGTATTTACCCAATTAAGAAAGTTCTTCCTTTGGTTCGTTTTGAAGAGAGTAAATCCAAGAATAACACCGATGATGTAAGGCGCAATTCGGCAATAAGGCTTATCATAAATTAAGTCGAAGGAATCCCACATTCTGAGAAGAAAATAATTTGTAAAAATATATAGAATAATGACATGGCGTAGAAATGATTGAATAATAAGTAGAATAATTACAAAACAAACTAGAACAATAGAAAAAATTAACATGGTGAATAATGATCCATAAAAAACAAGAATAATGAATAGATTAATTGCATGACGAACAAGAAATATAAATTAAATTAACATGGCGCATAATGATCACTAAAAAGCAAGACAATAGAATAATGAATAGAATAATTACACGACGAACAAGAAATATAAATTAAATTGACATGGCGAATAATGATCACTAAAAAAGGGGATAATGAAATAATGAATAGAATTACATAAAAAAAAAGAAATATTGAATTAATTAACCTGGCGAATAATGATTATTAAAGAACGGGACAATTTTGGATAGCCAGGATAATGATGGGTACTTTAACCCTTTATGCACTGAATTAAGAGTTAATTTTAATTATTTGTTTTTTTAATATATTAATAATAACTATTACAGTTAATTAGAAAATAAAAGGATAAAAAAAAATTGGGATATAAAATAAACTTAATGTCAAACATTTATTTTATTTTCCTCCTTTCTACTTACAATTACTAAACTACTCTGACTAACAATAGCATTTTGTTGAATGAATATGTTTTACCTTTTTAGTCTTTAATGTGTTGAAACCGCATACTGCATTGATAAAAGATCACTACCATCTATTTTCTCTCAAACGAACAATAGAAAGTAAAACAACATACTTTTAAACGGTACTTATAAGTACCGTCAGTGCATCACTAGTTGGCGCAGGATAAGTTTTAGGAAGAATTTACTCTATCTTTATCATAGATATCATAGTTAAAATATTAGATTGGCAGATCACGTGACCTCCAATGCTAACGACGGGACGCGCATGGAGGCCAAATAAGGGGGCAAAATGGCCAGTGTTGCTGCCACTTTAAGGAGAAAAATACTACGAAAAAATACCATTTAATTCTAAAATTACAAAAAAATACTAGAAAAGGATTTAAAGTCACCAAAAAGATTCCAAAATGCAGCTAGTATTTTTACGATATTTTTTTGTAATTTTAGACTTAAATGGTATTTTTTCGTAGTATTTTTCGCCTTAAAGTGGCAGCAACACTGGTCATTTTGTCCCCTTATTTGGCCTCCATGCGCGTCCCGTCGTTAGCATTGGAGGTCACGTGATCTGCCAATCTAATACTTTAACTATGATATCTATGATCTTTATAGACTTTAATGTGCTAAAACCGTGCATGTCAATCAAAAAGTAACATCTTTTTATGTTTTCTCCAAATTGAACAATGCTGCGAAATGAAACAGCGGCTTTTTAGTGGTACTTAAAAGTACCGTCAGTAGATAAAGGGTTAAAGGGAGGCTGCACTCAACCTGATTGTTGACAAAGACAGTTTTTTGATGATTGCTGCCTCATACATGCACACAAGGCATTGGAGACTCACGAGGCAAATTAACAGTGTCGAACATACATCAGCGTCCCGTCCAATAACTGTTCGGTTGCCCTTACTTGGATGGAGTTCAATTCGTGCTCCTGTATCTCTTTAATCTATACTTAATCTTAATTTCAATATCCCCCCTTCTTTAAATCTACTAAACATTTTTTTAAAAAAATCGAAAATCAAAGCCTAACTGGCGTGACGAGTGTCGACGCGAAGCGTACATGCTCCTTCACTTCATCCAAGACGTCCCAAAAAAAACTTACAGCTGCGATTATACTAGACTGAAGTGAAGTTCTAAGATGTTTTTAAAAAATTGAAATATCATGAAAATACATAGCATTTTTCAAAAAATAAATACTCAAGACAAGAACATAAGCATCGGTTAAGGAATAATTACTTAGTAGCGTATGCATCAAAGTCTTCAGCCTGTGTAACTCCAACGAACATTGGAATAAGATTGTACTTGTAGCTTAAGATTCCAGTTGTAGTCCATGTGGCAATAAGGATTGAAGCAAGTATACCAAAACCAAATTTTGGCCATCTACAAAATAATTTACGAATTTATTTATTACCTTCATAAAAGAACCTTTTTAATATGCAGTCAAATCAACATGTTACCCTAAAAACTAAAGATAATCCAAAACTCAATTTAAATGATCAGTCGAACAAATCCTTATCAGCTAAAAAAAAATTCTTGATAAACTGTCATTAACTAAGTAATATTATATTTGTATATTAAAAACTAGTTTTTTGCATTAATATTAATTATTTTTAGAAATTAGATAAAAATTTATAAAAACTATTTGATACAAAAATTACACACCATCTTTCCATATGTCAAGTCATGACTATATTTGAATTTGGATTATCGTTCATATGAAAACTATATTTGGATACATAGACAAAAAAAATTAAGTTGTTTTATTAACTTACTTGTATAATGGATATAAGAAAAGAGGACTAATTAGATAAAACTGCATATCATTGGCAAGGTACCACGACCATCCTACACACTGTAAAATAAATATAAAGTATATGTACATAAAATTCAGTATATAATGATAAATTTAAATTTAGCCGTGCATCAAGCAAACATTCATTCTTAAAATGAGTTTTTCAAATCTGTGTAAAAATAACTGAATTCTGATTATGTCGCATAGTAAAAATGGCTTAGAGAAAATATCACTCAAGCTTGATACTCATTCATGAAACCATGCATATACTCAAACAAGTAGGTTTGTACATTTACATGCTAAATTTGGCTAGTTTCATTTATTATTCGATATTATTTCGATAAAATTCAATAATTATTACTTATCGTTTACAAAAATTTATTTATATTTCAAAGAATAAATATGTAATATTCCTCGCTTTTAAATAAAATGAAAAGATTTCATATCAACATACAAAGAATCCGTAGTGAAATATATTTGACGTCATTTCAAACTGATCGATGTCGCAACAGTAAATTTATTTTAATTTATTGTCTAAAAGAATTAAAGTTTCTCGAACGATTGTTGCGATAGGCAATGGTGATTTTATTCTAATAAAAATGGCTTCCTATGCTTCTTAAATGAGAATTAAATTGTGCAGTTTAAAAAAAAATTTAAGTACTTCGAATTCGAATTATTTTCTGAATTTTTCAATGTATTCTAATTTCGATACGCTGAATTTTTTGACGTATCACACTTGTCCGTAGCATTTGTAGTTCGGGCTACGAAAGTGGGTGACGGATAGACAGACGGACTGAACGATTATAATAACTTCCACTTTTTACGTTATAAACGTAGTGTGGAAGCTAAAATTAAACACCTGGTGTTCAATTTTAAGCATGCTTCAAAAATTAGTTGAACTTTATATGATCGTTTTGAGTATTTCCTTGTTTAAATTGAGTATTGTGTTTAATTGTGGATTCGTCATTGCTTATTTTCATTTTTAAACAACTTAAAATAATTTTGCATATTAAAAAAATTAAAAATATTGTGTTTAACCATATATATATTTACCATCTGATGTATAGGTATAAAGTTACTGAGATACAGCAGATACATCCACCAGGTACTTTGATTCGCTTCACAGTGGTCGTCTTCCCAGAAGGGGCCGGCTGACATGAACTTGTACACATATAGGCAGAAAAATACAACCACCATGTATGCTGGTGTTAACCTGTTTAAAATATGTTTTGTCAGTAATTTCATTACAGAGGCTCAGTACAGTAGAGCTATAGTTATCTGACCTCCGACTATCCGAAACCCAATGCTATCATTTTGTTTTGTCCATCCACATTACTTTACAAGTAAAAGTGCTCGGTTTCGGACATAACCCGACAGTCGAAAACCCTACGAAATATTGACAAGACTTAATGCCAACAGGGAAATTACCCTGATAGGGACGGAATTCAGACTGGGTCGAAATCCCGACAACTCCATAAATTAATGCCGGAATGCTTAATTGAGAGAAATTTAATTATTAATTTTTGCATTTTTTGCTGTCGTGATTATGGCTTGTTGGGATTTCAGCTGTCGGAATACTGTCTTGTCGATATTTCGGCAGTCGGGATTATGTCCCAGATAAAATGTATTTTGCATTTTAAGGTAAATATGAGTCGCGATAGTGCTTTAACCAAGTTTTTCTCTATGCAAATAAGAGAAAACAAATTTAAACTCTAGTGTATTGAATTATTTTTACTGACCGGTTTTTGATTAAAACCATTTAGGGATTGACCAAGAGCTAATGCAAGTTTTGAATCAAATTCGCGAATATTGTTTTATTTACCTTTTTTCCATATAAATCAGAAAACATCGAAATAAAAAATTGAACGAAAGTACCAGTTTTAATATATTTTGAAGTATTAAAATGCAAAACCGTATATCAGTAGATGGCGACACTATTTTAAAACTTTATCAATTAATACTTAAATAACCGGATGTTATTTTCTTTTCAATTTTGTTTTACATTGATGTTATGATGATTCCTATACCTGGTGAAAATGAGATAACATCTCAAAGCAATTCTTTTGCAAAAGTTGTGATTTCAAAAATAATGCATTAGCTCTACGGGACTGACAGTCCCTCTTAAATAACCAAAATTAAGAAAAAAAACATAATTCTTATACAACATACCTCCAAATTCTATGGACATAAAAATATATCCAATTTATTTTTCCATTCTTTTTTACTGCTTCTTTTATAAACAAATATGATAAAAGAAAACCACTGTAAAGAAAATATAGGGATTTAAGCGTACAATAAAAATATTAGAAAATCTTAAACAGTGGAGCTTATATCAATTTGTACAATATCCTTATACATTGCAATACACTTAAACTTGCATTGATAAAAAAAGTATTCTACTGGATTCAGCAACTACTTTAAATTACAATTATCTATATTATTAAAAATTTAAAAAAACATGAATAATCTGAAAAAAAGAAAATAAAGCAACATATTTGAAAAAATTATTTTAAAAAAAACATAAACACTTTCCATAATCAAAGTGAGAAATAAAATTTGCAACACTTGTATGTTTATTACAGTTTCCACTTAAAAGTAGAAAGACAATTTTCGACGCATGTGACGTCCACGCAGGCGTGGCGATTCCAGTTGTCCATTTATGATAAATTGAAAAGCTTGTTTCCAAATAGCGTTAAGTCGAATTTTTCTATTCTTCAAAAAAAAATTTATTTTATTATGATTGAATTTAAGGGAAAGATAACTTTTTCAGTTCTAATTGTGTTTGAAACTTTTACTTATTGAAAATACATTTTTAGACATGTGCCGTCATATTTCGCATTGAAAAGTCCCACTTTTTGTCAATTCTGACTCAATGCCATTTGGACCTAGTTCTTGCTCTTCAATTATAACTTAATTAAGGAATAAATCTTAACATATATGAAATTCTAGATAATAAAATGAGAAGTATGTCTACCTTAGGAGAAAAAAAGAATCTACTGAAAGCGGGGATTGCAGCAAAGCCTGAAATGCAAAGGTGTCCATTTCCTTTAAGACATCCAGTTTGTTTCCTAGAACCGTAAAATATATACTTATTTGTTTTTAAATTGAATTTTAAAAAAATGTACATACAGTCACACTGCATTAATTCAAACACGGAATGCCGAACACCTATTAATTTATGTATTTTATGTTCGGTACGACAAATTCTCATCCAACCTATAACGTTTTTTTTATTTAGTATTAAAAACCTTTTATTCCACTAGTATTAGAAACTTTTTACTTAACTATTATTTAAGTATTTTTTTTTTAGTTTATCCATTTTTTTTCAACTTTCACCAAAACTCTGGGGGTACAAACACACACAGTTAAAAGTTTCTAGTAAATCGGAATCCAAAAGGAGTTTAAAACATCTTCGAATATATCGCAATACTCCAAGAATAACTCATTTTGTAGGTCCCTTGGTATTCGAATTAACGAGTTTTGACTGTAATTTAAACAAAATCTTAAAAACCTCATATGTATTTTTATTATAATAAATGAATATATCGAAAGATATCAAATGAAAACAATATTCTTGCGAAAATGTCGAAATATTAACTATTTTTATTGATTTCAAAATAGGATCAATTATTTGTTATTTAAAAGCATGTGACATTGATGTTTGAAAGTTAGTCGTGTTAACTAAAACATTCTACCTGCATTTGGAACTAGACAATAAAATGCTTATTCATTCAAAATGTGAAGGAAAATATTATATTTTCACAATTAACTTTTGGAAATACAGCAGTAAATTCATGTATCATCCAATGGGGTAACTTTTGCCCTGGAGGGTAACTCAGGCCCAAGCATAAAAGCCTAGTACAGACTTTTTTCTTGGATATTTTTTTAATTCAAAGTTACCACTAATTGAAAAGGGCAAGTACATTTTTAAACAGTGCATTTAATGACAAGTTATTAACTTGAAAAGCTTGCGCCAAAGTTATCCTGTTAGACGTTATTTATTATGTACACTCCATGAATTATGTACATTAGAATTTCTTGCATATCATATATTTTTCGATACCGAAAATACTAAAGCGATAAAAAACAATATTACGATTCAAATACAATTACAAATAATTTTATATATAAAAATCAGAAAAACTCTTACCAATAATATTTATGGACATGATGTAAGTATGGCCGAGGATGACCCATGTTAAACTTAGGAACCTGATACCATGAACGCTTAGAAGTTGTCCATCAGTTACGTCTGTGTTTAATATCTTCTCGCCATTCTCAAAGACGGAAAAGCACATCAGCATTCTCTTCAGAACAGAATCTTCTGCATAGTAAAGAGAAAACTGGTTTAAAATGTAAAATAAACAACACTTTTTTGGACAAAAATGCTCGTATTTTAAAAGAGGAAAAAAATAGATGAATTTTATACAGGCTTTTTATATTTTATTACACTTAGACTAATCATATTAAAAAAAACAATTCACTCTAATGTTTATAAATATGGTGCTTTAATATTTCAAAAAGTTACAATACATTGGAAATGTGCCGTTATTACTTTCAATTGCCTAATACAGAGGTTCCCAACCAGTGGTACGCGTACCACTGGTGGTACGCGGGAAAATTTCAGGTGGTACGCGTAAGTGATGTGAGCAACATGATGCTACTACCTTTGATGTCATTTGTTACGAGTTACTTGCGTGAGAGTGGATTTTCTGAACTCTTTGTACATATAAAAAATACACATAAAAAAGCAGAATAAGTGTAGAAGATGACTTAATAGTGAATATAAGTTCCATTACTCCTTATGTTGATATTAATTATACGCTTATTAAAGTATTTTGGTCTGGTGGTACGCCAAATTTTTTCAAAAAGTCAAGTGGTACGCAGGTGCAAAAAGGTTGGGAACCCCTGGCCTAATATGAAATATAAGGCAATGAAAGTATTGCGATGGCGTCGGAAAATCCAAAAAGTAGGTTTCGGGGTTTGGAGGGTGCTGATTCTAAAAAAGTGGATTTTGAATAGTCTGGTGGTTCGTCTGTCTATCTGAAAAGCTTTAAATAAAAGAGCTACGGGCGTCATAATTAGGTTTTCCAGAAAACGCGCCTGCACAACGGGTAGCTGCGATAGAACTTTGAAGGTTTTAAAGTTATTGGAATTGTCTTATAGGTTATATAGTTACCTGAAAGTGTATTGATTTATTGAGTGATAATTATGAAAGTCATGTAGTGCTACACACACCTAGTTGATAAATTTATGGTATCTGTGTAAACTCAGCAACTACTTTCATTCCCTAAAAATATTACCGGTTAACCTTTTAAGTACCTTTCTGTTTTGCCGGAAATTCGATCGTCGGAATTCCCAATTCCGCAGAATTAGCTAGTGAAGCCTTCTCGCTGGCCGACTCGAATCCAATTTGCGGAGGAACGAAATTGCTATTAGCAGCTTCGTTGGTGCCGTAGTTGACGGAAGGGGAATCCGGATTCAGAACCCTCGTTTCGGCCTCTGCAGAATCGGTGGCTTGCTGGCTATTTCTTCTTTTCAAGAAGGAGATTGTGCTTCCTGATATGACCAGCAACACGAAACATGACACGAAAACCCTGTTTCAATATTTAAGAATGACATAAATAAGCTACTACTCTACTCAAAGACGGAAAATAGGTTAAAAATTTTAGAAGTTTAGTTACTAGAGGCATTTGATGGACCAGAGTTAGAAACTCGTATTTGAAACAACAAATATATGATAATTTTAGATGACAGTAAATATGAACATCTAGTAACCAAATTAAATTTTCCTTTATTTTATTAATAAATTCCAAATTAAATTTTCCAAATATTAATTTTAAATAACTGAAGTTTCTCGTGCTATTGTTAATGTGGAAACAGGGATTTAAATAACTAAAGTTAAATTTCTAAGATAATTAATGGGTATTTAGATGGGTAGACAGATGTCCGTCCGGATGTACAAACAGACAGATAAAATTATGAAAGATAGGTCTCTGATGTCAAACCTTTCTAACAAAACAAAAAAAAATACGATCCGACGGATAGAACCGATCTCAAAAGGCGGTATGGAGCGACATCTCCAGCATGTTAATGACTATTTTTCCATTATTTTTTTTAATTCCTTCGAATTTAAAAAGCAATAATGGAATTAGGCTAAAAATGACATAAAAGCTACCACCCGTAATGTAGCTACCAGAGAGTACTCCGATTTCCAATACCAATTACAAACTCTTTCTAAAATTTACAAACTCCAATTTGGAACAACCAATGAGAATTTTTAGATGACATCACATAAGAGATTTAAATCTAAAATGTTGTTGTCAATATTCCGTCAACAATCAAAGTAGTTAGAGAATTGGCATGTTTCAAGTAGCCTTCATTCCTGCATTTCCTTCGATTGGTGCTCCGATTGGTTATCTAATCCCATTTGACATTGATTCATCAATCGCTTAGAAAGAATTGCTTTCATTCAGCATTCATGTTGTAACTCAAAGCATTAAATATGCCCATTTATTAAGCCTGTGTTCTTAACTGTAGGCTTTTTCTTAACGATGTTGTAAAAAATAACTTTTTTTAAATTATAAAAGATTCAAATTAATTCAAATGTATTTGAAGGTATTTATTTTAACTATATTGAATTAATTATTTTGAATACTTAAAATATCTACGCAACTTACAAATACACAATGCTGGCAATATCAAGATTCCTTTCCTTCACCTTACAAGTGACATCTTTTAAAGTGATCATTGAGTTATTTTTCGCGAGTTCTGGAATGCGTTCTGAAACACAAAGCCAAATGTTAAAAAAGATATTGAATTGATAAACAATTACATTCAGAATAAAATAGGACGTTAAGTTTTTTGTAATTAATAGACGAAATCGAAATCATATATATTTTCTAATGTGGAATCAGAATTTGACTCCCATTTTATTATATCTCCCAGTTTTGTGACAATGTCATCATCTTGATATCCAAAACAGCCTTTATTTTTAGTTGGTAATTATCAATTATATATATATATATATTATATATATATATATATATATATATATATATATATATATATATATATATATATATTATATATATATATATATATATATATATATATATATATATATATATATATATATATATATATATATATATATATATATATATATAATATATATATATATATATAATATATATATATATATATATAATATATATATATTATATATATATATATATATATATATATATTTTTTTTTTTTTTTTTTTTTTTTTTTTAAGTAAGATGCTAAAATGTAGAAAAGAGGGAGTAATCACAATCTATCCCCTGTTCCTCTTCTTTTCAACAAGTTTAGCAAAATTTCAAATGTGTTTCTCTGAAATTAGCTGAAAATGACATATTTTCAACGCCGCATATGAAATTGTTAAAAATTGTAAAAAAAAATATGGCCTTTTCATTGTCGCGTACGGTTGCATACAAACAAAACGGTTGCAAAAAAACACTTACAGCTGCAAGCATAAAAAATGCAAAAAATAATAATTTTAAGACTTATTTAAGATGCTGAAGTTGATTTTTTGCTTAATCGTAGAAAAATTATAGATGTAAAGCTATTTTCATGTCATGTTCAGTTTCATCAAAATTAACAAACTACAAAATTTGTGCCAATTCACAACACGGGTCTCTGTATGTAATAAAAAAAAGCTTTTTAAATTGAAAGTTGCAGAAATGAAGGTATTACATTCCATATACCTAAGAGGTTTTTGCCAGCATTTTTAAGTTCTTCATCTGAGCAAGAATCGGGAACACACATTCCAACTGTCAATGGTAGTTTTGGAAACTAAACCAAAATAAATTTATTTTCATTAGATCCAATAGAGCTTTAATATTAAGTATCACTTAAAATAAGTTAATGTGCACAGATATTGACAACGAATTTAAAAATACATTCAAATAACAGTGACTTGTTAATAATCCCCACAACGCTAATTTTACGTTCAGTTTTCCTTTTTATAAAAGACACATTTTTAACTGCGTTTCTTATTGTACTTATTACTTTCAATCACCTAATGTGAAATGTAAAGGTAATGAAAGTATTGCGATGGGGTCAAATATCCGAAATGGAGATTTTGTGTTTTCTATACGCTTTAGAGAGGGCTGATTCTTAAAAAGTGTTTTTTGAACATTGGTCCGACTGAAACCACTCTACAGTTCGAACTAAAAGAGCTACGGACTTCGAATTTGGTACACGAGTCTATAGTACCTGTCGGATGTCATAATAAAAATTTTGAGAAAATCGCTCAAGCGCTCGGTAGCTGCCATAGAACTTTTTAGATTTTAAAGTTATTACATTACCTTTATAGGGTACATAATTACCTTTAAAAATATTGATTTATTGAGTGGTAATCAAAGTCGTGTAGTGACACACATCCCAAGTTTTTTTTTATCGCGTACTTATATTTTTAAATACTTTTCGAAAAGTTGTGCGACTTTACAAACACCCAGTATGTATAAAAGCACACTATACTACATTCATTTATGTTGAAATAAAAATAAAATGCATACAATCAAAATATAGTACCTTTTTGCCCAAATTTAAGCTCCATGAAGTGACACAGTATTTTCCTGAAAATCCCCCATGGCCCTCAGAGTCTTTTGGAGCTCGTACAGAGTTGCACTCTTCGAAATGTCCGGGCCAAATTGTTCCTCCTCTCAGGATACCACTACTGGGTTTACCATCTGAATCGATCACTAATCGAGCCATAAAATATAAAATGTTTTTCAAAAGAAAGAAATAAACTTATTCGAATCCTTATTAAAATAATATGAAGTAAGTTACTTGATTAAAGTTTTTTCTAAATATTAGATAAATAATAATTAATATCAAGTAAATTCCTGCCGTTGTCAGGTGAACTGCAATATCTAGATTAATGACTTGGACCATTGTTGTAAGTAATCAATAACTATGGTAAATAAGAAATTTTACTAAAAGACTGATTATTTTAGGGCTAAAGTGGTCCAATTCGTTATTGTGGCTACTGCAGTTTACCTGCCCTGATTAAAATTTTCTTAATATCAGTTAAGTAATAAATAATAATCTAATTTGTTGTGTCTAAACCTAATTACTTATGATATAACCATGTAGGTATATGATTTGCATTTCTTAGTATCAACTCTAATAAGATATTAACACACTACTTAAAATTTTCACATTTAAATTGCGTTTTATTTCAAGAAATAAAATTTTATTGAATTTCTGGATTATGAAAACCAATTTAAACAAAATAATGTAAAAATTATTTTTTACTGGGTATTTATTTATGCCTTATTTATAATGATCATAAAAAGTATATTCTTAAATAATTTTGAAATATTTATGGATAAATAATAGACATTTGTCATTTTATTTATCAAATTTAAAAACAAAATTACAAAAATAATCTTCAATTGCCTAAACTAAATATTTACGCCTTTTATTATCACACATCCCTTTTAATATCGTCTTTTATAATATTTTATAACTAGGATCCTCTATAAACTATTTAATAAATCTTTAATTTCTATGAATCTATCATAAACTCTAGAAATTAAATTGAATGTTTAAATTCAAAGTATTTTTAAATATTTTAAATCAAAAAAAATAAGTACGACCATACAAAAACGACAAAACATCTTTACGTTGGCCCTGTTATGCATAAATAAAAGGGAAACGCCGAAACGGTGTTTAAAACAATTCGTTTTTACTCGGGGCGCCTAGGTTCTAAAAACGAAACTCGTTAAAACATCAAAAGAGCTATTTTCAACATCAACTTAAAAATTATTTACACCGTTTGTTCGTTGTTCCTCTTTCACTGATTGGGTACAACCATGGCCTACTCAACTTTAAGGCCACATAAGGTCTTCGTGCGTGACGTCACGCTATCCGTCCCCTCTGGATTATTGGTTTTTCCGAACCTATTTTCGCACGGCCGTTTATACTTTTCAGGTTCCGAACATGTTTCGTTCCACTCTTTCAGACCAGCCAACAACCCGTGCCGGGCGGATAGTGTGACATCACCGAGAGCTTCTCTGGCCTTATTAGTTGAGTCGGCAGAAGTAAAACAGACAACGTGACTCACTTTTCAAAGCCCATTCCGATTCGATCTCATACAAAATCTGCACCAGATCATCACTGCAACTTCTAACTCCATTTGCTGTTGGCTTCACCGCAACACGAGATTCGTTTACATTTGCGTCCAGGTTCAGGTTACTCAGCAAACCTTTTGTGTGGTAACTGAAAGGCGGACTCTGCAGCACCATCGCCATTTCTGGCCTGGAGTGGATCTGCAGCCATTTTTGGTCCAGCACGCTCAGCTTCTTCAATACTTCCGCTTGGACATCCTCTGTTTTAACATGACAGGCACAGAACAAGCACACAAACAAAAAGATTCGAAACATTTTTGTTTAAAAAAAATAAGAAAAAATCACATAGTGGGAGTTGTAATTGTAAAAAGGATCGGATAACGGTTAGATATTGTATTTATACGTTGGCTTATCGTTTTTTAGAGAGTATTGATAAGGTTCAAAGAGTGGCGCAAAATGAATGCAATCAGTGTGGATTTAATATCTATGATGCATTTTTATCATCTACGACTTCCAGAAAGGGAGTTTCAACATAACAAGAAGTTTATCGACACAGAGGTAGCTTAATTCGGAATCTTGATGGTTCCAGAAACAAAATTAATGTCTTAAAATAATATAATCAGTAAGACATTTCTTGTTCACATTTACTTCAACTTTCGGTGATAAATATCAACACGTCGTTTATTTACTATATTTTCAGCAGCACAATATTATATCGACCCAGAAATAGCTTTCGGTAACTGAATTCGTAATCTTAATGGTTCCAGAAGCAAAACTAATGTCTTAAAGTTAAATAATCAGTAAGGCATTTATTGTTCTTAACACATTCACTTCAACTTTACGTGATAAATAGAAACACGACGCGTCGCTTATTTGCTATATTTTCAGCATCACAAGATTATATCGACACAGAAATTGCTTTCGGCAACTAAATTCGGAATCTTAATCCTTCCAGAAGCAGAATGTAGTGCTTTAAAATTAAGCAATCGTTCTTGTTTTTACCTCATTTATTTCACCTTTACATAATAAATAACAAAACACATCGTTTATTTACGATTTGCGTTCAAATAGCTAAAGAAACCATATAAGAGCAAAAATGAAATCGATTTTAACTAAAGTCACTCGATATAGACTTGTCTGTAGTAACGCGTAGAGTCAACAACCCGTAGATTGTTCGAGACAATTTAGAACTAAATTTAGTGTCCTTCTGGCCAATATTTACCCGCTGTGCGTATACTAAGCTAATTATCTTTGTTAACGTGGATTGTAACGACGCTGTCTACGTTACAATCTACTGACTCTAACTTTAGCCCGATCGATTCCAATGCAATGTAACCATGATGAAAACAATTATGATAAAAGATCAGGTTAATAGTCATTGTCATTGATACTGTTTCACTTAGATAAAAAGAAATATGGATAACTGTTTCGGGAAGTTCTACCTAAAAATAGAAATTTTAATTCTTGATATCTAAAAATTACATGGTATTGCTTTTAGGTCAAAGAGTATTATAAATATATATTTAAATTTTTTATTTTTACGTTTCGATTACAAGTAGTATTTTATAAAACCCAACTACTTAAACACAAATATTAACTCAAAACGTGTTCCTAAAAAATCACTTAAAAGGGCGCAAACCCCAAATATTTATTATATATTTTTTAATATGTTTTCCACTATAAAATTTAAATACAAGTCTTTTTTATTAATTAAGTTTTTTTAAACCTTACTCTTCCTACAGTTTTAAGAATTTAAAAAAAAAATTAATTTGTTCCATCAACATACGTTTAGAAAACTGTAGATGGATTTTAGGATAGAAAAAAAATTGTATAAAGATTTGTGTAAAAATACAGAAATTTTTTCTGATTTTTTTTATTTTGAAATTTTATACAACAAACTAAACGTAGTAAATCCTATTCCTTTCTACAGATTTTTTTTAAATACATAATATACATACATGTCAATTCTGAAAAAAATATCGGAGGTTCAGCTCACTTTTTACAAAAGTTTTAGTGATTTACATACAACTGAAAAAGAATTGGAAAAAATGAAACAAAAAATAATACATTATCACACATTTTCATTCTTCTATTTCAAAGACTGAGATAACTTAGAAAATACTTTATAACTTTTTCTTCTAATTAAGATACTAGTACCAACTGGGTACTACTAGTATAAAACTTTTCATCAGTGCTGACAATATTCCCAAAACATGCAAAATTTATGATTTTGGTGGTTTTTGTGTGGGTACTGTGTTCCTTTAAATTTCAATATGAAAATATTTTAGTTTTAGACAGTGAATATTTTACTTTTCAGTGTTGAAATTTAAGAAGAAGTAAAACCTATGTTTTTCATATTATTAATCATATACGTTTGACAAAAAATATGTGTGTATTTTCCCATGTACTATTTACTGAATAAGTTACGTAAAAATTACAACTACTGACAAAAGTAAATTTCTGCTTTTTCAAAGGCAAAAAATCCTGAGGCACATATTTTTTTTTCAATAAAATATATTTTTATTATGAAAACAAATTTGAAGTGCATTATCATTCACATTCCAAACATTTCAGTCAATTTTGTCGTATACCATAATATAAAGAGCATATATAATGTAAGATATATAATTTTAACAGAGTACTAAACTATATATATATATCAAAAAGCCTAACAAATGCCTATGTATTCTTCCCACTAAGAATAAGTAAATTATTAATTAAAAATACTTTTTGTTAAAGTACCTTTCAATATAAAACTCTATTTTCATTATAAAATATCCAATTGATTTATTTATATTGACAATTTCTTTTGTATAATAACACTATTTGCTAAAATTTCTGTCACTACATTAAATGAAGACTAAAAAAACAGTCCCTGACATAATTTTCCTCAAAATAAATCTTTTAAAATTGTGTTACTCAACTGTTTATACATAATAAAAACTAAGCTTGAATCTTCTACTATATAAATAATTATTTTATGTGTGTCCTAAAAATGCTGATGAAGTGTTTTTTTTATATAATTAAGGAATGGATCAGATATCATTTTTTTTAAAATTAAACTTCATTACCGAACAGGATTTCAATATTATTGCAAAATATTAAACATAAATTACTATATTTAAAAAAAATCTATTCATGTGTAGTACATACCATACTACATCAACATATTGTTTTGAAATTAATTGATAATTGTTTTGATTTAAGTAATGTAAAATAAAATAATTATTAAAGTCCATCAGTACTCATTAAAATAAAAATTGCATACTGTATGTAAAATTCTTTCGATTGAATTTTATATATATATTCTTTCGTATATTCATCACAATACATACTGTCTTATTTAATAAACATTACACAGTTGACAACAGACAAATATAATAAATAGATTATATAAAAAGCTATTCATATGCATTAGTATCTTATTACATCAACACATATAAATTTTAAATTCAAAAATTAAATTTTCTGCTATAATTAATAATTATTAAAGCTTAGTTGTGTTCACTAAATAAATAACTAATAAAGTGTACATTGTACATCAAATTAGTACAAATAAATTTTATATAAAATATGATAATCATAACAAAATATACTCTCTTATTTGATCAACATTCGAAACAATTTCATAAGGGTCCACTTTTTTCAACAGATCTTTATCCAAGTCTTTATGCTGTAGCAGCAAAGCATTCCATCCTGCCTCCTTAGCCGCTAAATAATCCAACAAAATATTATCGCCGATATGCAAAGCCTCGGAAGAATCCACAAACGGAGCTTTACCTAACGCAAGCTCAAATATCTTCCTGTTAGGTTTAGCCACCCCCACATCATACGACCCAAGAATAAATTCAAAATAGAGATGCAGTTCATTTGACTTCAGAACACAGTCCAAACGTTCATCAAAGTTAGAAATAACCCCCAACATCACCCCCTTATCTTTTAGGAGTTTCAAGAGAGACTTGGCTCCAGCTTCGACCTTCCAACACTCACTACCTTTATAAAGATCGTAAAGGTGACCCGAAATGGAATCAAGTTCGTTGTCTGTCAATTGTTTGTTCGAATCATCTGTGAATGCCCTACGAACCAGTTCCTTCCACCATGAATTGGAGGACAGTTCAGTGGTTTGTCCGTAGTTTGGGTGGTTTTGGTTCATTGTTTTCCAGTTTGCCAGGAAGGATTTACCTATTTGTTGGGGGTCCCGGTGGACTCCATAGATTCGACCCACTTTGGCGTACTGTTCTCCGACCGGTATCCTGAACTTTAAGAGTGTGTTGGTCACGTCAAAGGTACACAGTTTGAAGCGGGCAGTCATAATTTGTAGTTTGGTCCTGTAATCGAGTAACAAAGAAATATTGGTTTGGTTTTGGTATTCAATTTAAAATTTTAGAATGAAAATTACCCTAATATTTTTCATAGTAAAAAAATGTTGGAAAATGTAATTTAAATAAGGAAAATTGGAAACAGCTATGATACAATGAAAGCGATTTGAGTTACGTTGCCAAGCAATGAAAATGCCCAAATGTGGCAAACAATCCACTTCAATGTGGCAAACAATCCACTTCATAAACATCAATACTAATCAATAGCTATAAGAACCCTAGGTCAAACTTTCAAATTCGATAATAAATAGACTGTCCATTATATCATATTTGTACCAAAAATTGAGTGGAAACACAACACATCATAATAGAGACTTTGTAAAAGCTGTCAGGACATTAGATCATAAAGGATGTAATGTACACTAGGTATTCTTCAGGAATACCTAGTGTACTAACATTCATGTACCATACCTATGTACATTCACTAGCAACTTCTACATGGATAAGTTTTTTTACGATATATTTACGGCAGAACAATGCATTTATAGAACTGCACGGTTGAATACCGTATTCGGTGTTATTCCTCCTTTAATGACTGAAGGACAGAACGCCGTATCAACACTGGCTACTTTGACTTTGTTTCAATATTAAGATAATTCGTTTCTGTTTTGATAACATGATAATGGATGGCATGTTAGGATTGTAAAAAAAGTATAATTTCATACTGTTGGCTCCAAATTGAAGTAGTTAACTAAATGAATAAATTAAGAGAAGCTAACTTACCAAACTAACAATGTCACTTCGAAGAAATAAACTCTGAGCACAAATGGCAAGTGATATAAATCATGAATCTTTATTTTAAGCTTATAAAAGATAAGATCACATTGTTGATATTTTTGTCAATCAAAACACAAAATTTCAAACAAAAAAAGTGTAGTGTATTGAAAGTCCAAACCTTTACATACAATCTTGTTTTGTTTATTTACATTACCAATTGATAAGTGACTTGAGTTGAGTTGTGTGTCTGGTTTGGAGCTTCCACACACAGAAAATCACTGAGCTCAATACACAATGGAGTACAGATTTCGAGTTTTCATGTGTTTCTAAACCGCATTGCACTCTTGCAGAAAATATATTTCCTAAATTTAAACCCAGAGTTCTATAGTAGGGTAGAGGAACGACTCGTACTGAGCTGCCATCGGCAGCCATGGCTCACTACGGAGCCCGAATAGAGTGGCAAAAGTGCTAGTTAATTTATAATTTTGATACCGAGAAAGGAAATACACCCAGGGCAAAGGCGGGAATCGAACCCGCACCCGTTACAGTGCACGGACTACTAGCTTTATAGCCTGCAATCCAAACTACTCGGCCATCGTTCCCACATGCCACCCTATATTGTCTCCGTGTTGGTCCATCTTGCTGTTGAAAGATTCCGTCTCTACCCTACTAAGACGCTTGTTACGTGCTGGGTTTGGCAGCATTTGCCAACATGAAACCTATAAACACCATGTCACATGATTACCGCATTCCGAAATGACGTATTGGTACGTCACATCCTGTTTGCTTGTTTTGATTGATGCTCGAGCTTCGAGATCTTGTCCTTGTGTTCTTTTTAACGTTCTTGTTAGCGATGTCGCGCAAGAATTACTAAAACATTTTTTTTTTTAAAAAATCGTGACAGACATCTATCGATTTTATTGCATGATGAAGAAAGTAGGAGGTTGTTGCGAATACAAAACTGGATTCATTTGATTTCCAAAGTAATAAACTCCACTTTACAATTGGCCTTCCCAGAAAGATCTTTATGGTCATACGAAGCTAATAAAACGACTTCAGCATGGGTCCACTTGCTCGCCATTTTGCTTTTGTTGTGAGTGATCACCAAAGCCGAATGCATCATGGGGGGGTAATGAAATCGTTACTACCCAGGCATAGGTACATTTTCTGCAACCGCAATTTTCCCTACAGAGGATTTTCTTTCCCGAAAGCCGGCTAATAGCCGGCATTTGCCCTGCTGAGAACGGCCCCTACAGAACTCTTTGCTTAAACCGGAATGCTTGTTTCAACACTTTGTCAAAGAGTACAAAACAACCAATGAAATCGCATTACGGAGGGCGCGACGCCATAAGAAATATTCCCATTGCAGAAAATATTTAATAAATAATGCACTGAAAGTCTAGTTGATAATTCAAATGCCTCAAAATAATATAGAATCACGATCGGTACTCCAATTGGTGTTCTGTTCCTACGGCAGCCATGGCTCACTACGGAGCCCAAATAGATTGGCAAAAGTGCTAGTTAATTTATAATTTTGATACCGAGAAAGGAAATACACCCAGGGCAAAGGCGGGAATCGAACCCGCACCCGTTACAGTGCACGGACTACTAGCTTTATAGTCTGCGATCCAAACTACTCGGCCATCGTTCCCACATGCCACCCTATATTGTCTCCGTGTTGGTCCATCTTGCTGTAGAAAGATTCCGTCTCTACCTTACTACAGAACTCTTTGCTTAAACCGCGAATAGATTGTTTAACTTTGTCAAAGATACAAAACCAATGAAACGCATTGGAGGGCGAGCATAAAATATTCCATTGCGAAATTATAAAAATGCCTAAAGTCTAGTTGATAATTCAAATGCCTCAAAATAATATAGAATCACGATCGGTACTCCAATTGGTGTTCGGTTCCTACGCCCCCCCCCCCCCCCCCCCCCCCCCCCCCAATCGGGACTCGAGAAAGGATTTATTTTCATTCAGCATTTCTGTAGCCACTCAAGACTTAAAACATATGCCTATTGAGGTATAGTCCTACCATCATGAGAAAAGACTTGGCGTTGGTCGAATTTATTTTATAATAGGGGTGTTAGAAAAATACACTTCACGCAAAAAAATTCTGTAACCCATAATCTCGCGGAACTTCTCTCGCCAAATTAGCAACTTCTAAATATAGGCTCGTTTGTTTGTCAATGTCGCACTAGAAAAACAAAATGGGCTAGCCTTTTTAAGAAAAGTCTAGAAAGTTTCATGCCACATCGTTCTGACCAAAGTTTTAAAGTGTCCACCAAGTGAGCAAATCACGCCATTAAGAGTTTTTTTTTTTTTGAAGATGATAGATTATTTGAATGTTGCTCGAAATTGTAAATCTTTTTAAAACATTTGAAATTCAAAATCTTTTTACTCATTGCCGCCAGATGTCGGTATTTTACTACAGTGTTTGAGGATGCATACCTAGAAATGTGTTGATTCTTTTTAATAGCGGCGTATGTTATCATTGTTATCAGGGAAGATATAGTGACTCCACATATTTAACTAGGGCTAATGATTCCTTGGGGTCGAGTTCTTTAAGATTCAACGGCTTTTTATTACCAACAGTCAGCACAACGAAACAATACTTCCGACGAAAGTCATCCTTCAATACGAACGTCTTAACGTCAGTCCCTTAAAGAAGGAAGAAGCTATGACATAATAAACTCTTGAGAATATTAGTTTGAATTGTAGTGTTAGTTCGAGGAAAAGACAAGTCTAGATACTACCAACCTAGTTCAATATAACGCTGTACCAGTGCATTTCTTGCTCTAGTGCGGCGTTTAAAATGCTTTCTTGGGAGAAAAAAGGTGCTGATGACTATTACAAACTTGCAACCTTTCTTGAGAGTTTTTTTTTAATCTAAAATCGCCTTACCTTTACCTTTCTTTTACTTAAAATCGCATCATAGAATAGTCCGAGAGATGTCACAGGTCTCTTATCGCGGTGGGAGGACTATACTTTTAACTATTCTAATCTGAAAAGAGATGATCTGACGAAAATTGCAACGATAATTTAAACATTTAAAATTAATTTGTAATTTAATGGGAATGTTTCAGATGACGTAAAGCTGTGGTTTTCATTTTCCATGTCCTTCTATTTCATTGGTTGTTTCGGTGTCACTCTCAAAATGACCGTCATAGATAAACACATAAACTTTTCTTTCTATGCAAGACTGCAAATTTTGTTTAACAAATGACTTAAAGTCAACCAACTGCACAGCAAGAAGTTTGCATTTTAAAAATTTAATTAGTAAAATATTCTTGGAAAACTCATTTTCGAATACCGAAACAGAGGTAATTTCTGACAAAAATTGAAAACAAGACTGCTGGAGCTGTTAATTCGTAAAGTGAAACAACCCCATTCGAAAATGAAATCGAACTGTCAAGAATACACCAAAACCATTTCATTTTTCTTTGCCGCTTTTGCAGGATGTTTTAAGATTTTAGTTTTTTTTTATTAATATAGTATATCGACACTTCTAACACTTCGTCCACAGTTCTAAATTTGAGGAGAAGAATCGAAAGACATTCCACTTCCTAAAGACGCGATGACGAACCCTCCCCAAACGCGAAGCGAAGTGAAATGAGCACGCACACGTTGTGCGCATAAATGTTGCTCACCCGTCACCGAGCAGACGCATATTTGTTTGGCGGAAACTCGAATTCGGACCAGACGCCGGTGTTTTCGCGAATCGAGAAGGAATGGCTGACACCGTCGAAGAGACCGAACTTATGAATCCCGGAGACGAATACGAGGCCGGGGAGCGCAAGACATCCCTCACTTCTTCAAGATTTCAGGTGGCCAAAGTCGATTTTGCCTCGGACACGCCGAAATGCAAGTTTTCCACCGATGTGGACGAGGCCGAGCGACAGCCTTTGACGGAACAGACGGCATCTGCGGCCTACGACACCCACAATGTCCGCAGTCTGAGGCATTACACCAGGGAAGCTCTCCCCAGGGCCGATCACTACAGGAATGTCATGTCCGTCCACGGGCAGATGAATAGGCCGACCCTTGAGGAGCTGCATCACCCAGGACTTAGCGTGTCGCCGCATACGGTATGTTGTTTTGATAAATAATGACGTTGAATTTTTGTGCTGTCATATATGACATAAACAGAACGAATAAGTTAAATATTTATTTGAAACGAGAACATTTGCACGTGCATAAATTGTCAGACAAGTGTATTGCAGTGGGCGGTTACCGAAGCCTTAATTCTACCTATACTTTTATGATAAAGATAGTTTTATTCTGATTAATATAGTTTTATAAGTCCATAGTATTCGTTCCAACAGCTGTCAAAAGTGCATCTTAAAGTTTGTCTTTTTTTAATTTAAAAAACCTCTTCAACAAACTTTAATGAAATGAGCTGTAGTGTTATTTCTTAATTCGCAATGTATTTGTGAATAAAAAGATTTTGAGGCATTTGGATTAATAAAAATTATAAAAGAGAACCAGAGCTGCCATCAATTTTCTTTTCTCGAACGCCGAAACTCAAGATAAAATGGCACTACACACTTGGTTGCCATAGCAACCTAGCAGACGATAATTAAGTCTTGGATGAAATGCAATCTTCTTTTAGAAGCTCGTATGCCTATTTTGTTGTAGAATTTTTTTTATTTGAATAAATTTTATGGATTCTTGAAGTAAATATTTTCTTAGGATTTTGAAGTTTTCTTAATGCAGGGATATATTTACAAATCGAAATTATTAATCATAGTCTATCCAAATATTGCTTGTTGATTAAAATTCGTTTGTCCATTGCATTCTTATGTTCTTTACTTTAATTTTTTTATTGCCAATTACTACTTTACTTTGTTTTATTGTGAAAACTTCTATTGATGTTAATTTTTTTTGCTTGTAAAAATTCATTTCCTATTCTACAGTTTGATTTAATGGCATTCTTATAATTTTTATACTATTTTAAAAGTCATTGAGTGAAATATATATATATATACATCCATCTGGTGATAATAAAACACCAATAGTTTTGCAATTTCCTTAATTTGTAAAATATTAATAAATGTTGGTAATATCTGTCTACTGCTAACTGATTCCTACAGTGTCTCCCAACAGTGTTCGTACACTGAAGAAATTTGCAGGAATTGTGCTACATACTTCGTAATAAATAATTTTATCAGTTGAATATTTTTAAATAGTATTTTTGAATAGTTCTTAATAAAATTTATTTTTTAGAAATATTTAAAAAAAAATCAAGTAGTATTCTTCAGAAAAAACAAGTAGGTTTGTTACAAAATCTGTCACTTAAACCGCTTCCACACAATATTTATGCTCGACAAGAAACACGCTATTTATACACCTCAGAAAGAAATTCGCCTAACGGGGACTTCTCATTCCAAACTTTTAAACGCCAAAATTAAGTATTTTCATTAATCTTTCTTAAATTCATAATTACTCATTATTGCTTGCTAAATTTGTTTGAAATTCGTAGAATAATGCAATTTTTTAAATAATTATCTTTTAGTTGCCACAATTTAATTTACAGTTCGAAAAATGTATAATTAGTAAAGTTGATGCTTTAAAAATAAAAGCGAAACTTTGTATATTTTTTTTATGCAAAGTTAGAATTCTTTATGCATCTTTCTTCATACATATATAATGAACCATCAAAATAACTATTGTGATATTACAACAATCCAAACTGAATTATATCACATAAATAAATATTCTTTCAAGTTTTATTTTTATTTTAAAGTTTCTTGTACGTTTAACAAAATAGCAACATTGAATATATTGAATAAATATGGGATTTGCATGTTATTTCATTTCAATGTAGTTAACATTTTTTAGTTATTAAAATTTTAAATAAACTTCTAATTAAAATTTTTAATGAAATTTGGGATGTAGTCTAACCTGATTTTTTGCTTCAAAATGACGTATCCCACTTGTTTGTGAGACTTACAGTTCGTTCTGTGAAAGTAGGTGACAGACGGACAGACTGAACGATTATAATACCTACCACTTTTTACGTTATAAACGTAGTGTGGAAGCTAATAAATAAAGGGAAAATGTCACAAAATTTGCACACAAAAGTCTTCGCACACCAAAACATTATTTCTTTAAATTCCTTATAAAAAAATATCTTTTGCAGCTTATTTTTTATTGTACTTGATAAACACACTAAAATCGTTTGATTTCAGCATTTAATTTCTAAACCATTTATTCTATTTACTGTATTCTTAGACATGATGCATGTTCGTAAATAAAGAGTTTAGACGTTTGAAAATTGTTTACATTTCATTTTAAAGCTGGAAAATCACTTAGAGGAATCCCTATTGTAATGAATCTTCCTCATTCAAATGTGAAAAACGTTATCTAATAAAACCTTTCAAAGAGGCAAAAAGGATAGAAAACAAGCTGCGTAATTGTCGTCCTAAACTTCTGTCAGCTAGATATCAACGAATTATCGTGAGTCCATGAAAATCTCAAATCCATGTCTAAGTGCAGGTAGTACACATAATAAAATTTACTTCACATTCTAATGAAACGCATGGAACTTCTATTTCTTGTGAAAGTATTAGTAGAATCCTTCGGAATGCTAGTATACATGGCAGCGCTGCACAAAGAAATTTTTTTGTAAGTTGGAAGAAGAGATTCGATACTTTTTTTTTGCCAAAACTTTAGTAAATCATCCAGAAAGCTACTGGGATAGGGTTTAATTTGCAGAAGAGAGTAAATTTAACATCTTTGGTTCTGATGCATCAATGTATAAATGTGTAATCAAATGTACATCCAAATCTAATTTCTCTGGTTTAACTGGTTGTTCTCGGTTCCATTTAAGCTGGATATTTATAGCATCTGGATGCAGTCAATTATCGAGCTTTTCAGCCTGATTGACCGGTTGCAGTACATTAGCCAGATATTCATTGCTTGCATTTGCTCTATAGTATGACAGCTTCATATTTGTTGCCTTTTTTTATTATCATAATATCCCTATTTAATCTGTATCTATCTGGATTTATATTGTTTCCATTGTTATTGATTGATGAATTTTAAACTAATGCACTGCAAAAGTTTAGATTTTAGTTTAATCAAAATTTTGTTATTTGAAATATTATTAATGGAGCTTTTTATTGATTTTATAAAAATTGTATCTTTAATGTACCAGAATAATTGAAAAATTAGCTTAATTTAGAGTTATGTTTTTAAATTAACAACAGCAACATTTTAGCTCATTGTTTTAAAAATTAGTTTGAAACAAGGAAGAGTGAAAATGAACAATTCATGCTGCCTCTACTGATCCAGTATAAACTGTTACTGGACATATTCTTTTTGCTATTTTCAGTTAATGAAACTTTAGGGTCACACTATTTTTAAATGATTTTTAAACATTATCGTGAAAGTTTTTCATTGGCTAGAAGCAAATTAGTTACTAAGTTTTTTTATTGCTGATCTTGACATGATTTTCATTGTTTGGTAGTGTAGACTACCCCAGGAAACCAAATTATTTTTTTTTGCTATAAAATGCAGTAATTTATTTAATGTATTGTTTTTCATTTTTAAGTAATGTTTAAAAATTAATTAAAAAAACAATGTATATTTATGAATTTTTTAAAAAATCTCTTCACGTTAAAAATAAATTAAGTCCTATTGATTGAAAATGTGTCATTCTGTTTAATTGTAGATTTTTAAAAATTAGTTTTAAACATAATTTTAAACATTTAATGTAAATATTTTTCTGGAACTATTTTACTTAAAAATTGTTATTGAGCATGTGGAATTTTTTAGTTTTAAGTTTACAATTTCTATTAAATCCGTAATTGGATATGCATCTAGCTGATGATTCAACTGCATATTTTCTTTGGCAATACACTTTTAGAAATCGGCGCTGCGCCACAAATCTGCGGTATTTCTGGTATTTTTTCTACTTAATTTTGAAGAATTACGGCCTTACGCTATTTAAGCACGTAGTTCATCGCAATGCCTTATTAAATTTCAATGCATGTGTATAATTGTTTATTCAAAACTTGTTCAGACATTCATTGAATGTAAGAGTATGTCTAGTTATTTCCTATCGTTCTACGAAATCTACATCGAACGTGATCAGTGTAATTTTTTTACAAATCTAAAATTTACGCATTCCAACAACGCATTCGAAATCGAGCTTTTATAATAGTGATTTTGTTTTTACCGTTTCATCTATAAGACTTCCTTTATTGTTGCGAAAAATTCACGATAATAAGCATTTTTTTAATAAGTAGTTGTAAATTTTTATTACAATAAGTTTTACGGGTTATATTGGTGTACCTTATGTTGCAATTTCCTTGATGAACAGCAATTTAAATTTTAGTTTGAACTGCTTTGGAGAATTTGTTGGATTTTTGTATTAAGAATTTATTCTATTAATGTGCTGCACCACGGATCCTATCCGCACATATACTACAATGAGTTATTCTGGCCGCGTTTTTTTTAGTAAGTTTAACTGGCAAAAAACAACAATCGGTCGTCGTAAAAGCTTTTTGTGTCCGCGCCGACAGCGACCGTGGAACAGAGCCTTTGGTGAGAGTTTAAAATCTATTCGAGTCTTTAGTGTGTGTTTTGGACTCTATTCCACTGATCATTGTTAAAAAGCCTTTTTTTTCTTCTCAAAAAGGCTTTTAAAACTAAGCGACATTTGTCTGTGCTCTTGAAATTAACGGGAGGTGGGGAGCCCAGTCGGCAAGGCGCTTGCCTTGCACGCTAAAGTCCTCGGGTTCGGGCCAGGACATTGCCCAAATAACTATCGACATATAAAACGTTCCAAGCAGCCAAAAAGCAGCCCTGTGAGGGAGTGCACGTTAAATATATGCTCCCGAAAGTACCGACGCCGCGTACGATGTCCATAAAAGTTAGGTTGGAGGCTTATTCGGATCACCTGACTGTTTCTAAATTGACCTGACTGTCACTTGACTTTGGTTCTAAATTATGACGTCCGTCGCCAATAGGTCTCGTGTACGTTTTTTTACTATAGTGTAGTTAAATTTCTTATTTAATGAAATTAATTCTTTAGATACAACGTGGCTTCTGTATACTAAAAGTCCCCTTTTACCATAAAGACTTTATGTACTTAAAGGCTTATATTGCGAGGAATGGGCAGTGTTAGAAACGCCATACTATACTATAAAAATCATACCGACGGAATAATAAAACTCGTAGTTTGTTCTATAGCTGATTTGGCAGTAGTCTTTGTTTTTTTTGTCATATTACATGAAAATCGTCTCTTGTGATTTCTTTTTTGAGTTAGGGTAATGTACGGTGACGCAGGTCGTGCCTTTATGCTGTCGTTAAAGTAATGTTTTCGCTTTTTACGGTTTCTTTGTCTCCAGTGCCTTTTCCCGCGGACTCGTTACCTACTCCTTTTCATTGTCTCTTTGGCACATCTAAACAATGAAGAGGTTCGGGAGGTATGGACTATATTGCATGTAGTTAATTTTTTTATTCGCGTGCATAGTATAAATTTATGGAATGCTAATTTTTTTCACTGAATTCTTTCACATGTAGGTGATTCAGGTTATTACAATAAGTTATTCGTAAATTCTATGTATGTGAAGAGTATAGCGGTATGTGCTTAGGTGTAGGCCTCATCACTTGACCGCAGTTCTAAATTATGGCCCGCGTCGCTAATAGCTCTCGTGCGCCGTTATTCCAACTAAACCAATGGGCAGCCTCACCGCGGTAGGGAAGGGGCTGGTGAGCCCAGTCGGTAAGGCACTTGCCTTGCATGAGAAAGGTTCAGTTTCGTGCTCGGACATTGCCTAAATACCGCCACATATAAACGGTCGTCCGTGCAGCCAAAAAGTCCAGAGGCAGTATACGTAAATAATGTAAATATGCTTCAAAGTCCGGATTCCGCGTACGATGGTGCTCTTATAAAAGTTGCATTAGGTGCTTACTCGGATGTCGACTCGTCTATTTACTGTAGTCCTAAATTATGACGCCCGTCGCCAATAGCCCTCGTGTAGCTCTAGTGCGACGATAACTCGACTCGCCTTGGTAGGGAAGCGACATGGGACTCAGATTTCTTGCATCGAGGCAGCTGTTTCACACTTGGGTGGGTGACCTCGACTACTGTTTTAGAAGCTGAGTACATTAAGATATATATATATGTGTTTGCTCATTAAATCGGAAGTTCAATATGTCCTGATGTCGCTAAAGGATCGATATTTATTATAATATCGATAAAGTCACTTTGTATTGAAGATTAAATCTTGAATGAAATGAACTCGGGGTAGAGTTAAGTTATACGATGTTTTTTAATATTTTCTTCGAATATTAAAATTGACGTATCAATAACATGGAAGAAATGTAATATATAAACTAATAAATATCATGGAAATTGTTTAGGTAATAGTATTTTTGTCGAGTTTAAGATTTGTCAATTTAATTTTTAAATTTATGGAAAAATTTTATACAACTGAAACTAATCTCATTTAAAATGTCTAAATCTAACTTTTACCAATAAAATTACTAATCGGCCCACGTTTCTTGCCCCGTACCTGCCCGTTTGATTTGCTTTACGACTTTTGATTGTCGGAAATACTTAACACAAGCATGGCAAATATTCAATGTTTTTCTGTGTATGATTTAACAAACTTGGTTAGTTTTACCTTTACCCATTCTGCACGAATGCAATGAACATAGAATAGTCACTAACACCAAACTGAAACTAAATATTTTTAGGCGATCCGATTCCACGTGTACATGCCTTTTTACCTGTATAATAAAACTCGTAATTTTACTCGCATTGTTATGCATTTTTTTTTTGTCGCGAATTAGACAAAGCTCCGGGCTGTGCTGTGCATTCTCAAATAGCCGTCCCGTCAGTTTTTTAGTTTCTGGCATAGCACTCTCGTGAATAGAGCGATTTTTTTTTCCAATTCAGTCTAGTTTTATTCAATTGGTTCGTGGAACTCTTGATCAGTTAAATTGCTAACATTCGGAAAAGCTTTCAGTTTAAATTCCTTTTGGTTGCTGCCAAGTTCGCTTGTTATGAAAGGTCAACGTTCTTTATAGATGAAGTAAATCATCTAAATAAAATCAATAGTGGGTTCATCTATTACTACAGTATTTTAGACATGGCGTCTAAATTTAAACATTTCAGAAAGTACTATAGGATTTTCTTTACAATAAATTATTTTATGGTACATTAACGTTGTCTTTAAGTTAAATGAAAAAAACCAGGAAAAAATTTATGTTTGAACTTATGTTTTAATAATAAACACTGTTGGAAATATTATTCAGTTTTGCCAACCACAAATAGATATCTATTTATTGAGATGGGATTTTCTTATTTGAAATGGCATTTAATACCAGTTTTAGATTTTAAAGGCGAGTGGAGGGGAAGTATAAAACTGTACCTCTATTGTTAAAGTTGTTTGAAGTATAAACTGTATCTACTTGTGGAGCAGATGTTCCCACTTTAGCTATGAGTCTATAGGGCAGATAAGGATTTTTTTTCGAGTAAAATTGTAGTGCTCTTGTAAGTCCCTAACACATCTTATCGGTTAGTGGGAGTATCCTTGGAGGAGTTGTATTTTTTTCAAAATGTCACGTCAGGCAAATTTGAATCGAAGTCTTGTATTAGTTTAGCTTGTATATAATGTACACTTACAAGGTGTTAAAAAACTACTCTATTGTAATCATCATTACAATAGAGTAATTTTGAATATATGGATGGAAATCTTGCAGATTTGTAGGAAAGTTTTTTTTTTTAAATAGCAGGCACTTTAATACTAACTTAGGGAAATGGCTGACCTATTTAAAAACAAATAAAAAATCCGAAAAAAGAGCTGGGAAAAAAACTCTATAGAATGGGGGCAAATATTGATTTCCTTATTAAATTTTAAATATATTAACTTTTTTGGATACTCTGTTAATACATTTACATAAATAAAATTTTAAAACTAAATGATTCTGGTTTTGCAGAGCACGCCCAGTAGTTTTTAATCCTATTTCCCTGGCCTGTGTTTTCCATCGCTCCCCCAAGCGGGATGTGAGGCCCCGTGTAGATGCGTCACAAAATGTAGCATTCACCGACCTATAGCTTGAGTGGGTTTATAACTTAGATTTCAACTGTGACTCCTTGTGGCGACGCCTCGCTAACTTTTAAAAAAATCGTTCTATCATCGTAAGCATAGGGCTTAACCGCAATCGTGTAATGTTGACTTTTTCTTTGTTCTTGTGTAGGTCTTTGGACCCTTTAGATTTAGTAAAGTGGATGAACTTGTCTTTTGATAACTTCCGACACTCGATTACGATGTCAAGGCAATTGGAAGTTGTGCTCAATGAACTCTAACTTTTGTTTCTTACTTTGTGTATTGCTTCATTGATTCTCCACTTTTTGGATTGTATGGGTCTGATCCTAGTTGAATATCTTTTTATACCCTTTATACAACAGTAGACAGTGATATTTTGTTTCCTCATGTTAAAAGTAACTGGTCTTCGATTGAAACTTGTTACCCCCCCCCCCAAATTTAATAACGTTTTTTTTTTACTCCAAGTATTAATAAAAATAACCTTAAAAGTAGAAGAAATTAAATATTTTTACATGAAGTATTTAAATTTCTTAACTATTTCTGTTTAATAATACATTTTAAATGTATACTTCTATAATTTTAGAAAAAAAATCTATCTCCTATTTCGATTTTAAAGTTTGTAGGGAAAATGGCTTCAAGTTATTTTACGTACAGTTTTTTTAGCTTGTACCTAGCAATACTCCTACGTTAAACTAAAGCGCTTTCTTTTAAAAAAAAAATAACGATAATGAGACTGACAGTCGGCTTTCCTAGTTGAAGATTTAATTTTCTCCGTTTATCCGTTAGAGGGGAAAAGTAATTTTCGTAGTTTAATTACTCGAGCTGTATTGAATAAATTTACAAACTATCTTTTGTTATAGGATAAATGAATATAGAATTCAATTTTATGTAGCCGGTGCCATTCCCCCTTAAAATCATTATTTCTATGACAATAATGATTTTAAGGGAGAAATAATATTAACTATTCTTATAATAAAATAATTTCTATGTGCTAGTGGAATTAAATTTTAATATTCACTTGAAAATTAGTAGATTATAAATTCTAACGTAATATTTTTTTGTAAGAGGTGCCAAGTCGCTATTCCATTAGAATACGTAATCAACTTCATAATTTACCACTTTCTTCAATGAATTACATTTAAGACTAAACCTTCATTTTACTCGCGTGATATTTGCAGGAAGACTCTGGCACGTGCTTAAGGTCAATGTTATCGTTCACGGTTTCCTGACTACGCAGTCCCCAAAAGCACCATAATGATCCAAAACAAGAGTGCCCCTCCCCTTGCATGATTACTTTCTTGTGTCTAGAACTAATGATAAAACACTTAAGATACAGGTTTCTTACTATCCTTTGCTACTCTCTGTTTACAAAAAAAGTAGAGCTTTAATTATGCTTTTCCAAGCTTGGTTCTGAAAGTGCCCTGAAAAAATAAGGTGCGAAATTAAATATGGCTCGTGGAATAAAATAAAACAAGGTAAAATAAGCGAAGGATTAAAAGTTGTAGCTTGCAACTTTCACGCACATTTTAACATTCTTTACATTTTAACTACTAGATAGAAGCTTAAAATTTGGAAAAATATTTCATATAAATAACTAACTGTAGCGGTCCTTAAATTCGTCAATTTCCATGAATCAATGTTTACAAAAATACGGGCATACTTCTCTGGGTGTATAGCTAGTGTTAATGGGAATGGGTAAAAACTTTTAGGGAAATTTTAATGTAAAACTATGGATAATATAAGAGATAACATTTAATTTTCAGTATCATTTTGAATTTATGTTTCTAAGTGTTCCTAGATGTTCTAAATAAAACTCGAATTGGGTGGAGGTTACCGTTATAAGTCGGCATTCTGGAACTGTTTACTCACTATTAAAAAATTGATTCTCTTGCCCCTTTAGGTATAGATAGACATCAGTCTTTTGAGCCTTGATAAAACTTTGAAACGGTTAATCGTGGTATAAAGCAATACAGTCTAAACTGATTGCATGTAGTAGTTTCGTAAAACAGCTTTAAATTGTTCATTATCCATTCCTCCGACTTAAGTGACAATCAATAAACCGAAGGTTTCTCCCAAGTGATTACCGAATTTAAGTTTCCGGGCGTTGCAATTCATCTCTTGAAATTCAGGTCGACATTTTCTACTTCTTGCGTTGCGTGTGCCGTCATTCTGTCGAAGCTGCCGGGCATCTCCGAATTATACATTATCCGGACAGTAAGAGTTGCAAGAAATAACGTTTAATTTTTGTATTTCTTGTTCTTTGACAGTATGGTAACAACCAGGGTTTGGGTTAAACTGTGTAGGGTCCTGCAGGCGGTGGAGTATGACCTCTGGCTGCCCCCACTGGTTTTTAGAAATAAAAATACTACTTATGAATATTGAGGACTCGAAAAAAAAATAACTGGGAGTTATAGGATTTCAAAAAAAAATTATTGTGGGGGACACTTGGTAGCTACGGCGCCAGTAACCGAATTCATATTTTGCCTAATTGGTAATACACAACCATTTACATTAGAAACCTTTCTACAATTTTTCCCGTAAGCTTTTACACTCGGAGCATAAGTTTTATTTATAAAGGAATTTAGTATCTAATTGTAATATCTTAATTCTTTTAAAATTAATATTTTAACACTGTTTGCTGCAGCAAATAATTTCACTCTTGGGTCTGTTTTTAAATACAATTTTCACTTCACAGCGGTGCAGATTAACGATTTTATATATGTTACGACGATGGATATATATGTGCTATAGCATGGCAAGCACAATCAATCGGATTAATATGGAATTGCTTCTCATTAGAGCGCACTCGCATTTTGTTTGTCTTGCATGTCATTTGTTGGAACAGTTAATAGCTGTTCTCTAGAAAAGCCATATATAACTCTTCTACTCGATACTTATTATTCAAGTTCACGCGATTGATTACACTGACGGCAATTAAAAATAAAAAATTTCTATTGGAAGCGTTATTCACTCTTTTTGCATCACGTAATTGTGGCCTATTTTCTCAGTTTCTCTAGTGATTAATAGTTTGTAATTAGAATATTGATGAATGAATTACATTTTACGTCACGTGTTTCTTATTACAACTTGTCAGATTCCATTTAAGATGAAACACTTGCCCCCTTTCACTTGCTTCTGGACAATGAGTACTGATATGAATTTCTTCAATTTTGCATTATGTGTGCATGCGTAATACCTGGGCGCGGTTGAGTTAAAAGCGTCTGACATTGCCGAAACGTGCTAAGTAATGAGCCTATTAGTTTTAAATTTAAGTGTGTAAATTAAATGGCAGTTTTTAATTAAATTTTCATTTAATGAATCTTGTGTGTAAGGGCTTCTTTTGACAATGTCTAATGAGTGTCGCATATATTGGGTCAACTGTCTTTCTCGAGTATTACCTGAAGCTTGGGAGGAATTTTTGTTTTAAAATTGATGTATACGCTTCACGATACCTTGAATTGGGTGTCTTGGGGGCTTGCCTCTTACTCGTTATTACAAAAGTCTGCCGTGAAAGTTCTTAATTTGTTGGAACTGAAGACCTAATTTTATATTGAGGTAGATTTCTAAAATAAGTGGGTCAAATTATTTTAGTTAAGGTGTCATCTAGCACTTAAAATAAGAAAAATCTTAAGTGCTAATAGTTATATATAAGTATTATTAGTGCTGATGGTTATAAGTGAAAAGGTCAAAACCTGAGCTGGCATCCAAAGAGATAATCTATGAATTAAGAAAAACTTTGAACTCTATTAAATTTCATTAAAGTTGTAACTTTACATTGTGTCAACGTCTTTTGAAAAACTATCTTTTTATTTCATTGTTCACAATGTCAAAAATTTGTCGTATAAAGTGGTAGAACGCTACACACGGTAGGATTAAATATGAGGATTGTAAAGTCGTCCTTGTGTGTATCTAAGGCATTTTTTTTAATACTGTAAATCTCAAGCTTATATCAGCGCTCATGTTTATCTAAAGAATACCTTTTTTACAAGTGGTAAATCTAAAGGTTATTTTTGCTGCGTATGCCATGGGCTTGCAGGATCTGGTTTTAAACGATTTAAATGTATTTTTGGTTTAGAGTTTTTAGTTCTAGAGTAAGACTCACAATTTGATGCATAGAAATAAATGTCGCATAATATTTATCCCCGCCCCACAATTTTCATGAATACTGTCTATATCGTTATGTCAGGTCGGTTAACCATCAACAGTAGATGTACCTTTCAAAGGAATCGCCCAAAAATAAAAATAATAAAACTACAAAAAATAAACAATCAAATATTGGGAAGCTCTGATTCATAACCAGCGGATGCAGCATCCATTTTCCCCGGCTCCCACGAGAATTTATTGCTTGGAACTATTCCCGCCCTTGCGTTTGTCTCTAATGGTTTTTGGCTTGCTCTAGCTTCCTCTATTGAGACGACGAGTTATAATATTCCTCTCTGGTGTGTTTTTAGTGTTGTGTACCTTTCTGTGTAAACACTAGAATATGAATAGCATGTGTTGACGGTAGCAGTACTTTATTTTCCCTCTTTGTTTTAAAATGTAAGTTGTTTTCTGTCTAAGTGTCCTGGCAATGAATCCAGCCGTTACAAAAAAGAATCGCTATAAAAGTTTGCAGCGTGAATTTTATGTATGACAATGTTTTTCAGTAATTTGTTCAATGTCTGTCGGTAATCAAACTCGGTAGTCAAGTAATGATCTTTAAAACCATTCAAATCGTTTGTAAAAATAACAATCCTTCATTGCTTAGTTGGGGGTTTCGCGTCATTCTGACCAACTCACAGAAACAACGGCTGCAATGCACCCCCGCTCTCGCGAGCTGAAATAGGCACAGTTGGCTTTGGCCCTCTGTGGTCGTGTCAATGCCATTTTTAAGCTTTTAATGCTCAATTTTTGAAGAAGCGGTTTAGTGGAATTAAATTTGTCTTAATCGTTTTAAAAAAAGGAAATATTGAGCCCACTTACAGCTATTAATTCCGTTGAGTTTCTAGGCTACAATCTTAACTCGCCCCAATTGTTCTCGATTGACACTTTCCGTTAGTTGTCCAAATTGTTTGCACCCCCATACCCGCAGCTCCTCTGATTACTACTATTCGAAGAACTCCATTCACAAGCCCAATTGAATCGCTGAATCTAAAAAGGAGCTATGTCCATAGCAGAATTTCCCACCACGCTACTTTCTTTCAATAATTAAAGAAAGAAGTATGTATGGACACATTCCTGTGGACTTGATACCTTTTTATACTTAGCTATTCAATTGATTGTCGCCTTCATTCAGTTTATGGGTGCCCCTTGTTTGTCCTTCGCTCTGCTTGCTTTTAATTTAGTCCAACGCTCGCGATTGTTGTTTAATAGCGCCCAAATGAGTTAGGATCGCGTGAATTACAGTCGCGACCTCTTTTCCTTACTGTCAACTCGTCAAATGACACCGCTTCGTTAATATCCTTGCATAATTCTGCCTTTTAGCTTCCGCTCGTCTTTTTCGGAATGGTTGCTACTTTGCGTAGTAATCTGCCATTTCCTTTAGTTGTGTAGGCTTTTTTTTCCTGGCCTCTAACACGGGAAATGTATTTGTTTTCTTTTTTTTTCTAGAAGAAAGTTTATATTTTCTTTTGTGACGCTCAGAGGGCACGTTTGCAGCACATACACTTTTCAAGAATATACAGTCGAACCGTATTAATCCAAACACTCATAATCTAAATTAGCAGTTGATGTCGAAATATAGTGCTGAGTTTCACACACCTCACTAGTCCGAACACGGATAATCCGAATTAGCTGTTTGTTCGAAATATTTGTTGTCTGCCCTGTAGTATTTACCAATTATGCGGGTTTCGAATTAACATGGTTTTGACTGCTTAAGAAAAGTTGGGTAAAAAAAATATTTTACTTGGAATAATCTTAATACTCGCAAGATAAACTATTTATATATATTTCTGAAAATGCAAAATAAATTTATTAAATTATAAGTCCAAAATTATCACTTTCAATCTTCAATTTATGTGTATTTTCATTAACTTCTAGGTAGGGGTTTACTCCTGCTATTCCGTGTGGTAACTCCCTTATCGATTGCATAAAAAATATCATTGATCGATACATTACGTCCTTGATTGAATAAGACCTTGATTTTAGTTACTCTATACTAGACTTCCCACGGTTTGTTTATTTAGACGATGACAGTTGTGTTTACTTTAGTACGCTTTATTCCGAAATATAGTATAATTTCCCCGAGTTTATTGCACATTTCCATAAAATAAGTATCGTTACTTTCTGTGTATTTGTTCAGCGGGTGGTGTGTCACGGAACCTTTTCTGACAAGTCTGCGATTAATTCCTTCGAGCTCTCGACTCGGTGGTTTAAGGACTGTGTATGAATAGCTAAGTATAATAAAGGATCAAGTCATTTGCACAATTTCCAACCACATTTTTCTTTTAATATTTTAGTGAGATAAGAGGCTTGTACGGAAATCTTTCTGCGAACTTGACACCCTTTTTTACATTTAGCGGTTGATACACGAAGTTGTACCGGGATTAAAAGACCATATGTTTTACCTCTAATGCGCCTTTTAAAGAAATATTTTCATTGAACAATGAAACGCCTAAGACTTTTAGAATAATCATTCACTAGACTTTCTTAAAGTTCTAATTTTTTTTATACAGGTTAAAATTAAATTACCTATTCAGCTTGGTCTTATCTTATTCAAAGTTTAATTGCTTCCTAACGTTTCTAATCGATACGCTAACTATATTTCATGTAATGTAATGAGACTCCACTTTTATTTTAAAAGTGTAGGAATATAACATTATTTTAACTGCCTTCGAAAAGTTTAAAGTTAGCATCTTTTTCACTTGCACAACTGTTTGTAATATAGTAATAGTAAATCCTGTGGGTATAAACGGAATTTTGAGGTAAATGTACTAAATATTTTGTCAGAAAAGTTGTTGCATAACACGCTAGCGATCTGTTTTCTGAACGAACTGTTGTTAATGTGTGTGATTAATGTTGCCTTAACCCATTAGCGACGACTGGCAAGAAAATTTGCCACGCGAAAATGAGTTTTCTTAATTTATCTAAACAAAATATAAGACAAATGAAGAACAGCCCTGAACAATTTATGTAGAGCAAATTAAGTTTCATGAAAAACAAATTAAAAAAAAACCTTAGTGAATGTTTTTATTCGGAAATGAAAGTCGCCGTTAATGAGTATAAATCAAATTGTTTCATTTATTTTTATATTGCAGTTATTTAATCGTATAATAGCTTTTCTATTCAATCTCCAAACTTTATGCAGTTTTAGAAGAAAAGTTTAGAAGCGTCACTTTTACGGAAATGTCAATACTTTCGACAGTTTAAAACCGTTTATAGGACTTAACTTCGGGGACAAGTTAAAATCAACAACATTGGTTCTATTGGCTTCAATTTGTCAAGCGATTCTGTGGCCTAGTTAGTATGACGCTTTGCTTGAAACTTCATAGTTGCGGGTTCGACGCCAAACCTTTTTCTCTTGCAATAGGGGGCTACGCCCCCTGCTCGCTGTCGCTCGCCAAACCCCGGGAATTGCTGCGCAATTCCCATTAGCCGCTTCGCAACCGGCTCGCTGCGCCTGGGTCGAGCCTCGGTGACCGCCATGCTAAGACACTCATTTGGACCCAAAACTCTTTGGGGACATATGGTGCCAAAGTTTTTAGTGTATTCTGTTTCTAGTGGCCAAGAGCTTTCTTTTGATGTATGACCATGTCAATTTCTGTTAATATTTCAATTGTCAGGATGACCAAGAGGTTGCACGTTTGCTCCCATAGAGGCAAAAGCTAAGGACCCATTGTATTACCGTATGTGCTGCAGATAATTTTTTGATTTTGAATCATCCTTCGTTAAGAGTTCTTTCAAAACTTTGGGTGATTCAATTAAATGAGGAATCCTTACTTTTCCAGAATAGAAGGGCAACATTTTGTGTAGGCTCTGCTTGTGTTTCATTCTCTATTCCAAAATAGGGCTCCACAAAACTCAAACTTCATTGAGTTCTCCACAATCATGTTCTGGAACAGAAGAATCTCTAACGGTAAATGCGTTTTGATGATCGCTGACGATCGGATTCATTAAGGTTAGACCTACGTACAGATGATTGAACTTCAGTTTCGTTTTGTCTGTCTTACCTTCGCCAGACATTTCGTACACATTGAATTGCCCTATTTAAATTCATTATCATAATGCTTATAAAGTAAATTTGATACCAAGTGTCCAACGCAAAGATGTAAATTTTTCGTGATTTGAATCTCAAATCCAAACAAACCAAATGAAAATATAAATTTGCCAAACGTAATTGAATATGTACAATCTGAAATATTTGGTTTAAAATGTCTTTTAAAAACTATTTTTTATTTAGAAATGTAAGACACAAAAGTTCATCTATATATAAAAGGCAAAGTCCTGACTCACTCACTCACGTATCAACGCCCAGCCCAAACTACTGGAGGAACAGCTACCAAATTTTAGGAGTATATTCTTTCTGTAATGAAGACGTCATTTAAGAAGCGATTTTTCGAAATTCGAACCCAAACGGGTGTAGGAGTGCAAAACGTGAGACGATTTCTCCATAGAAATAGCATTGTGTAAGATTAGAATTTATATATATTTTTAGCTTCCACACTACGTTTATAACGTAAAAAGTGGAAGGTTTTATAATCGTTCAGTCCGTCTGTCTGTCACCCACTTTCACAGAAAGAACCACAAGTCCCACAGACAAGTGGGATACGTCATTTTAAAGCAAAAAATCAGATTAGACTACATTCCGAATTTCATTAAAAAATTTAAATTAGAAGTTTATTTAAAATTTAAATAACTAAATTTTTTTTATCTACATTGAAATAACATGCAAATTCTATTTTTATTCATATTTTCACTGTTGTCATCCACACAAGTCCCACAGACAAGTGGGATACGTCATTTTGAAGCAAAAAATCAGATTAGGCTACATGCCAAATTTCATTAAAAAATTTAAACTAGAAGCTTATTTAAAATTTAAATAACTAAAAATTTAATCTACATTGAAATAACATGCAAATTTCATTTTTATTCAATATTTTCACTGTTGCCATTTCGTTAAACGTACGAGAAACTTTTGTTAAAATAAAAATACACTTTTGAAAAAATATTTATTTATGTGTAATAATTCGGTTTGGATTGTTGTATTATCACAATAGAGTTCTTTTAATGGTTCTATATATATGTATGTAGAAAGATGCATAGAGAATTCTAACTTAACATAAAAAAAATATGCTAAGTTTCGCTTTTATTTTTAAAGCATCAATTGTACAAATTATAAATTTTTTTAACTGTAAATTAATTTAACAAATTATAAATAAGTGAATTTTCGAAAGAAATGTAAATGGGAAATTGTGGCGACAAAAATATTTATTAAAAAAGATTACATCATTATTCTTCGAACTTCAAACAAATTTAGCAAACGATAAAGTCTAATTATTAAATCTGAGAAAGAAGATTAATGAAAATAGTTAATTTTGGCGTTTAAAAGTTTGAATTACAAATAGCTAAAGGCCCTGTTTTTATTAGAATTAAATCACATTTGCCATTCGCAACAATCGCTCGAGAAACTTTAATTCTTTTAGACAATAAATTAAAATAAATTTATTTTTGCGACATCGATCAGTTTGAAATGACGTCAAATATATTTCACTACGGAATCCTTGTATGTTGTTATGAAATGTTTTCATTCTATTTAAAAGCGAGGAATATGACATATTTATTCTTTAAAATATAAATTGATTTTTGCAAACGATAAGTAATAATTATTGAATTTTCGAAATAAAATAAATGAAACTAGCCAAATTTAGCTTGTAAATGTTAAATATAGAATTAATGTTGTGTTTGGCGCGTTTTTTCCTGTTAAACACAAATATGTGGAAGCGAGTTAAGTGACAGATTCTGTTACAAACCTACTTGTTTATTTCTATTAAAAAAAAATTCCGCGTGTTCAGCGTGAAAGAAAATTAAGTATAAACACGTAAGAGCACGTGAGTTTAATTTGTAAGATTGTTATTTGATTAACATTTTATTTTATTTATTGAATTTAAATGTTTTGATATTTTTTTGTTTCCGAATTTAATTTGTTTACAAATGGTAGGAAATGATACCGCTATGATACAGCTATGGCCGATTGAATTTTGGCATTGGCGGCTTTCGGCGAAGTTTAAAATTTAAACTTGGTTAACCTGATATTAGAATGGGAATATACTGATGGAGTGCTGACCAGAGGAGAGGTATCAATTGACATAAAATAAAAGTTTACTTAAAAAGCAAATCACCGTTATTAAAGGGTACGTACCCGGATTTAAAAAGCTAGTAAAATATAAAAATGGTTCTTTTAGTACCATTAGTTCGTTAATATTTGATGTCGTATTCCACTCTCTTGGTTTAGTTACCCACTTTCTAAATGTTATGGAAATCATAATTCTGCTTTTCTAGGTATATTTATCATGGAAGTATTTTAAGAAATCAGTTTTATTGAATAAAAACATGTTATATGCAAAAATATAAGCAAGGTACCAATTAAATTCGGCAAAAAACGCCTATTTTGCCTTTTAAAAAAATATTTTTAATTAAAAAACTAATTTGAATTGTTTAAGAATATTTTGCAGACATGAAATTTAGTATATTTTCTACATTTAGTTAAAAAATGGAGTTGTCCTATAAAAATTGTCGTAGAGGTCAAAAAGTCTTACTTTAATTTAATATACTGATTTAAAAAAAAAAAGCATGACTTAACAAACCTTCTATAATTTTTTTCCCCTGTTTTTCCAATTTGTTAAATATTCAATCTATGAAATACTACAAATTCAGACACTTTTATCAGACAGATTTTTTTTTCTTTCGAATTTCGGCCAAAAACGCCATTTTTGGCTTTTTTGTTATTTTTTTAATTAAAAAAACTAATTGGAATTTTTTAAAAATATTTTGTGGACATGAAATTTAGACCATTTGAGACATTCAGTAAAAAAATTGGAGTTGTACTATAAAAATTGTGTCGTACAGATAAAAAAAGCTTACTTTTTTTAATAGAGATATTTTAAACGGCTTTTAATTGCAATGTTTAAAAACAATCGTTGTTAAACATAGCAAAGTTTTTCTTTTAACGTTGCAACCGTGTTATAAAATTTAGAAAATAATGATTATATTCTAATTACCACAATTAGTTTTATTTAAGTAACGAATTAACTTTAAGTTAATAGTAATTGTATAGATCAATATCTTTATATTTCAGTTTCCCAACAATAAAAAATGAAAAGTGTTTGGAGCGCGTGTGTACAGGTACAGCATTTTCCACCGAAGAATACTTGCAATCGGATAGTACCTATTACGCGGATTATCAAATTCTGAACATAGAAAGGAAATGTTCCCATTCAGGATGTCTGAGATAGCTTGTATTCATTTTTTATTAATTCTTGAAACAATATGAGGTGCCAAAGAAGCTTTTCGCAATAACTCAAAATTACAATTAGTTATTTGAGAATGAATCGGAAAGTCTATAAAATGTGGCCTTGGGTGATCATTCCAATTTCCATACGTAGTTTTGGTGCCCTTGATTTTTTTTTACAGCATTGTTCTTCAGAAAAATGGTGTCCTCCACCAATATGGGTTTAAAATATGCAAAATAATGTCTAATATTCAGTTTTAAGTTTAGATTCGGCTAGCTCAATTTGAATTTTCGAAACTATTTAATCTTTTAATACTTAAATTACGGTGTCGCCATCTTTCATGTTTCGTTTATGAATGGTTCTAATTTTCATCTCGGTATGTGTATTTTGGTGACACTGATTTAATTTTTTGTAGCTTAAACTGAACATAACTTTGGTTATATTAATTAGTTTTACAATTGCAAGGTTTATTACAATTTGCAAGTTGTTAGACCTATCAGTCCCAATGACAATTTGGCATCATCATTTTAGAATTTTTTTTTCCGATCGTCTATAGCCATTTATGATATCAAAAAGATTTGAAGATCATTCGATTCTTCAAACTTCTATTAGAAAATATTTTTTATTAATCCCAATATATGTCATCCCTATTTTTTTTAAATTATGATCAGAAACATGATGATGCCAAATGGCATCACTGGGACTGAAAGGGTTAATCGCGTAAATTTACTACTTTGCTTTTAACTGCTGGGATAGTTTGTTTTCCTGCAATAAGACAAACACAAAAGAGAAATTAGTTTTACAGTATCTCATTGACACAATGCGTGATTGAAATTTTGAAAGGAAGAAGTGATTTTAGTCTTAAAATGTTTTTTTTAAAAATATTTCTAAACTTTTCGTTAAGTTCCTGTACGTGTTATGAAATTGACTGACATGCCATGTGTTGTAAATGTAGGTGAACATCTAAATTTGAATAGTCTTATTTTTTGTTTACTACTTTTGCGTTAGACATTAACGCATTGCGCTTTATGAGTTTTTTGAATGTATTAAATGTTCAATTTTCAGAATTACGATCTATTGTTTTATCAGTGGTCATAAATTTATAAGATGCTTTTTTCTGTGGGAGAGGTAGAACCTTCGTTAAAGATTAAACTTGTTTATGTGGCGTAGAAATTTAGCATGCATCTCCTCTAATTTTCTATGTGAAATAAAGTACGAGGTTTTAAATAGTGGGAACTGCTGAAAAGGAACGTTTTGGAAGTCTTGTTGTGAAATGCCATGCTACAAGACAACATACTTATTTATTTTTCAACGTATCGAGATGAGAAAATAATTAGTTCTAACTGAAGATTTTGGCATTGTGAGCCGTGTGCCTTTTACATATATCGAATTAAACGATTTGAAAGTTAAATATTGAAATTACGAACAAATGTTGGGTTAAATAATTTGTTTTTATTTCAAAAAATGACTATTACTTTAAATGAGAGGGATTGAGATATTCGTTGAACAGTTGACCATCGATCTATTTTCTTGTAACTAAATGTCAGCCACATCTAACGAGGCGCGTGCGAATATGTTAAAAATGTTAATTACGCAGTTTGTATACATGTATAAAGAATTCTTTCTATGCAGACTACTGTTCTCGGAATCTTTCTATACCGTGGTAGTTCGGAATTCTTTCCTGAATGGATTAGTAACACCTGTTTCTGATATTTCTTGGGATTTATGTGACGTAAAAATTGTTCTGGAAGTTTAAATGAGTTTAAGGGGATACGGTACCCAAAATATTATTTCTAGAAATAACATACTTGTAAATTATAGTGGGTTTTATATAATGTTCGCTCTAAATAAACATTTTCTAGCAATAAAAACAAATATTTACAAGTAGTTAAAAAAAAAAATTTAAAATAAAAATAGTCAAAATTTCGAACTTTTTTAAAACGCTATTCCTCTTTCAATTTTGAGCATAACTCCACCAAACTTTTACAGTTTGTTTTTAGAACTATTTGTTCAAGAACTGTGCATGGATTTTAAAATGTGAGCTACAGTTAAAAAATAACATGCATTTATATTGAAAATCTCAATCACACAAATTACAAATTATTGAATTCAACATTTAAAAAAAAAACTATACATGGTAGACCTTATTCCATGCACAGTTTTGTGCACCATATATATATATATATAAGAACACAGGTTAAAAACTTCAAATTCTAACATAATTATCAAAAAGCCTTAGGGATTTATTAAACACACGAATTGAAAAACGCGAAACGGAGAAAAAGGTTGAAAGCAGACGAAATACGTATTCAAACTTATATGAATGACTCCGGAAAATATTTAATAACTTTTTTCGACAAAAGATATAATTATGAAACTTTCAGTAAATGTTCAGAAAGATATTGTGAATAATAAGTAAAAACTGAAAAATCGATATTTTGACTAATTTTTGGGTACCGTATCCCCTTAATTGTCGCATGTATCGATTCTTCACTGCACGTTTATTCTCTAATTATATTTGACTTGTTCATTAATTTTTTTAATAGTGTAAGGTTTTATAATTTGTTTGGTTTTTCAAAACAAGAGTTAAAACCTGCAAATTGTCGCAATTTAAATATCCAAACTAATCTTGAATGTATTTAAATTGACCATTGTTTATATTTGTATGCTATTATCGCCAAGTCCATAGGGTTTTTAACACGGTGATGGATTTTATTGCTCTTAAGAGATTTATTTTACTTAAGTGATAAAATGTCGAATGTGTCAAGGGTTGTAAAAATGTTTTATCCTACTTTCCTCCTTTATGTCATAGAAAAATAAAATTAAAACCTTTCGAATATTTTTTTATATCTATTGTTACAATAAGTTTCTAGTTTTAAAAAAGTATTTTAAAATAATTCTAATTCAAATCTAATTTAATAAAATTAGTCGCCAAATTATCTGCATAAAAATAGTTGTAGTTTTTTTTTTAAAACTATACTTTAATTGTAGTTTTAAAAACTGAAATTTTATAAAATTGAAAATAGATACAAAAGACCAGATTATTATTGCAGAATGTTCGATTGTTTATTGAATTTTTTGCATACTGAAATTAAGATTTCTAAAATTGTTCAAACTGAGTATTATATAAACTGTTCTTAATCTATGTCTATAAATCTATACCCCGCGTAGGATGTTTCAAAGGTTGCCAGCTCAAGTGTTGGTTCTTCACTTGACCATTGTTCAACATTACGTGGCAAATGGTCATGAGTTCTCGTCTAGTTCTACTGCGACTTTAATTCAACCAAACCACATTGAAACATAAAAAAAATGATGCTTTCGGTGGGGAATTCCCTCTGCCCTATATGGGTGAACCGCACCGTACAGACATGCAAATAAATTCGCTCAGACAAGCATTGACCTCTTAAAAGAGTAAAGAAAAAAAAGCGAAGAGTTACATTAAATCTTGCCATCAATTGAATGGTGCCTAGTTTCCTATTGTGGTTTTACGATGAAGAAATAAAAAACCCAAAGTTAACGAATTGTTAGATTTCAGTCTCCGAAACTTGTTTTGTGGTCGTGAAAAAGAAAAATTGATCTCTTCACTGAATCACTAAATGAAGGGAAAAAAGGTTGAGTCAATAGTAAGATTTCCTTTCACGCTTCTTCTTTCAATAAATTGTTAATGAAGAAGCGTAGGGGAAAAGTCTCCAATGGACTTGTACCATTTTTTAATCAAGCAATCCGACTGTGTCTTCGGCCAGACTGCAGTAATCCCCCGTTTGGTTTTGGGCTCAGTTAAAAGTTCTTGTGCAAGAACATTGTCGTACTATCTACTAGCTAATATTTTTTTTAACTAGGTATAAGTATTTCATATTTGCATAAAAAAATTGATCTCTTCATTGAATCACTAAATGAAGGGAAAAAGGTGGAGTCAATAGTAAGATTTCCTTTCACGCTTCTTCATTAAATGCATAATTATAACCACAAATTATGTGAAAAACGCGACAAAGTAGTAAAGGCTTTAGTTTAAATTAATAAGTATTTAAACAAACTAAAATTTGATGTAGATTAAATATAAAAAATTCAAATATCATAATTTAAATGTTATTTTCTTTTGAAATAAGATGGATGTCGTTGAAGAATGTTTAGTAAGATCAACGAAACTATTTTACCATTTTTTATAAACTACAACCCAAAGCTGAAGAGCATCCAATTTGTTTTCACCAACCTTATTAAGAAAAAGTAGGTTTGTAACAGAATCTGTCACTTAACTCGCTTCCACATATTTGTGTTTAACAGGAAAAAACGCGCCAAACACAACATTAATTCTATATTTAACATTTACAAGCTAAATTTGGCTAGTTTCATTTATTTTATTTCGAAAATTCAATAATTATTACTTATCGTTTGCAAAAATTAATTTATATTTCAAAGAATAAATATGTCATATTCCTCGCTTTTAAATAGAATGAAAACATTTCATATCAACATACAAGGATTCCGTAGTGAAATATATTTGACGTCATTTCAAACTGATCGATGTCGCAAAAATAAATTTATTTTGATTTATTGTCTAAAAGAATTAAAGTTTCTCGAGCGATTGTTGCGAATGGCAAATGTGATTTAATTCTAATAAAAACAGGGCCTTTAGCTATTTGTAATTCAAAGTTTTAAACGCCAAAATTAACTATTTTCATTAATCTTCTTTCTCAGATTTAATAATTAGACTATCGTTTGCTAAATTTGTTTGAAGTTCGAAGAATAATGATGTAATCTTTTTTAATAAATATTTTTGTCGCCACAATTTCCCATTTACATTTCTTTCGAAAATTCACTTATTTATAGTTTGTTAAATTAATTTACAGTTCAAAAAATTTATAATTTGTACAATTGATGCTTTAAAAATCAAAGCGAAACTTAGCATATTTTTTTTATGCCAAGTTAGAATTCTCTATGCATCTTTCTACATATATATATAGAACCATTAAAAGAACTCTATTGTGATAATACAACAATCCAAACCGAATTATATCACATAAATAAATATTTTTTCAAAAGTGTATTTTTATTTTAACAAAAGTTTCTCGTACGTTTAACGAAATGGCAACAGTGAAAATATTGAATAAAAATGGAATTTGCATGTTATTTCAATGTAGATTAAATTTTTAGTTATTTAAATTTTAAATAAGCTTCTAGTTTAAATTTTGTAATGCAATTTGGCATGTAGCCTAATCTGATTTTTTGCTTTAAAATGACGTATCCCACTTGTCTGTGGGACTTGTGGTTCTTTCTGTGAAAGTGGGTGACAGACGGACAGACAGACGGACTGAACGATTATAAAACCTTCCACTTTTTACGTTATAAACGTAGTGTGGAAGCTAAAAGCATGCATGTGTGAACAATTTAAACCTTAGTTTAACAAGACAAATGGAATCCTTCCTTTCAATTTTTAAAAATAGCTGGTTAAGAATAACCTGTTTAATCTTTAACATTAGGCTAGCAGTTTTGCTTAGTTTCTTAGATCGATATATAATTACTAACTAGAATAAGTCGATAGTCTCTGGTTAGGATCATTATCTTGTCTCTGAAGCATCCCTAAAATGTCGACCGGATGGAGAAGAATGTTCTTTTTTTTTTTCAAACATTTTTCATAGTCTGGAAGAGAAGAGCTTTTTTTCACGATGTAGATCCAACCATAAAAGGGTAATTGATTATTGTTGATTATCCCCTTCTTTCTCTAGAAATAGTCCATGTGTTGATCCAGTGCGACGTTATTGTAAATAAAAACGACGTTGTTATTCTAATTCATTGTGGCTGGATTTTTTTGTAACGAATATTCTCAAACTTCGCGGCAGAAGTACAAAAAAAATTTACACAACGTTAGGTTTAAGTTCCGAAATCAATGTAGAATACTTTTGAACAGACTGGGGGCTATGTGAAATATTTCGATCGGTGGGGGTGGGGGTAAAAACTATGATAAAAACTTACATAAAAAAAAACCTTCATAGCTAGAATAATTTTTTTCTCGCATACGTAATCAACTGCCCAAAGTCGCCAAATAACACATAAAAGAGGCTAAATATGGTTTAGTGCTCAAAATTGATGTTTTAACTTCGAATACGTATTCTTGACTATAAAACAAAATGAGCTCTTATATGGTTGTGGGTTGTCCCATGCGAAGGACTGGTATTTGAATTGATAGTATTAAATTGTGATTAATTTTAATTTAAAGATTTTATTTTTAAGTACGTCGTATTACTTTTTTATGTATTTCAAATTTAACTTGCTTAGTATTTATCGATAATTGAAATTATTGTAAGCAATATTTAAAAAAAAAATATTTTAAGAATGTTAAAAATTCGTTATACAGTTAACTCAATCCACACTTCAAAGTCATCAGTTATTGCTATAAATGTTTTAATTTGGTGTTGGCAAGGTTGTTAAATATAATCAACTGGCTATTATTAATTCACTAAGCAATTTAAGTTTATGATAATACTAAAGAGTATTTATAAATTGTGATTTTAAAATGTCTTGGATTAACATGCTATAGTTTCCTCGCAATTTCAATGTGTTTTTTTTTACATCTGTTTTATAAGATTTCATTGTAAAATTTTAAACCTTCTTGGATTTGTTTTAAAATAAACATGTTTTTGTAAAAGAAATGTAGATATTTTTTTTTTGCAAACTGTTCTGAAATTAAAACTTGTCGATTGTTAGTTATATTGTATTCTATCAACGTCTGTTTGGTTAATAAACAGCTTTGTAGTCTGCACTTGGAAGAGCAACCTTGAACTTAAGGTGGGAAATCAACACATTTAAGTACATATTTCGATTGTCAATATCATCGTAAAAAAACAATTGAATTATTTGTGTGTATTTTTAATTAACTCGCAATACCTTCAAAAGTTTTGATTTATAAAGTAATAAAATTTTTATCGCATTTATTTTTTAGTTTCTCCAGATTGTTGGTTGCCATATTACTTTACCAAGAAACCGTAGTTTTGAAAAGGCAGTGAATTGATAAAGCTTTGATTTAGTTTTAAATTTAATTTGGGCTCTTTGATTGTTGACGCTTTGTCGCTTTCTGTGTTTTCTTCAGTAGTAAGTTAGCTGAATACACCAAAAATTATTTTAAATATAGAAATGACTTGAGTATTTTTAGCATGAGCGATATTGTCAGTTTTTGACCATTACAAATTGACATGAGTCAATACAATTTGGACGGTTTCCAACTTTAATTGTGTACCCTAGAGTTGTGCAACCCGAATGCAATTTTAGTTAATCATAATTCCCTTCTGAAACTTTTGAAACATTCGCGTCATTCTTTGTTTTTTTAAACTCTATTTATCGATGCTCATGTATTTCTAAGTTGATCATAGATGTCAAACATTTTAGACCTTGTTTCGAGATTGATGACTATATTTATGCTATGTTATCCCTATAAATCAGACGAACAGTGCCTTTAAGACTGTTTTATAGAAAAAGTGAAACATTTTCAATCTGACTCATAAAAGGAAACAATTGAAAAGAGAAATTCCCATGCATCTTCTATGGCTACCTGGAATAATCGGCTTTCGATTATTTACTCAGGTGTATCTCTTTAATTTCGACATAAAATTGGACGTAAAAGTATGAATGGCACGTTTTTACTATCCTTTTCTTAGGAGAAAGTATTAATGATGGTTTTCACAAAATATTTATGAAGGTCTTGCCTCCTCATTATAATTGTAGAGATTTTAATTTTCGCATTGCTTTTTTTAAAATGGTTTTCTAATACATTAATTAATTAGCAATGCGATTTATTTAATAACTTCTATTGAGTAACTAAGATTTTTTATATTTTGAAAACTTACTTTACAATTCCCTGCATGGATGTATTTTTTCTTCTCGAATCTTGGAATTGATTGAATCAAGCGAAAAATATGATTGTGATAATTTGGAAAGCATTTCTATAATAACACTTAACTAGTGCTTGAAAATTCACTTACTTATACAGACCACAATTTATACTTAAGTTATTTCATACAGATCATATTTAAATGCATGATACTGTAGGCCAACTTCTCTAATTATACATCAATTTCCCCTTAGTCATTAATTAAAATCTTCCGCTGCGTTTTTATCTAAGTGATCCGTGCCATTAGTTGATTAAAGTGAAGGGTGGCTTTAATGTCGCTGTACATTTTTCGCGCAGTCAAATTTACGAAGTTGCTAAGGCAGCTTTAGCTTGCTTCTTTATGTTCTTCGGGCCATATTTGAACTGTTGCTGGTTCTCTTTAGTTCATGTGATGTTTTAAAGTTGGCACATACAGGGCCACAAGAATCCAATGAAAAAAAATCTTCAGTAATCTATAGTCGGCTCGGGGATTTTTTTTTGCCATCGCATTTCTCGCGCTTTGAAAGGGGGCAAGTGCTGATTTAGAATAGCTATTAAAATAAATTTAGTCACAATTTTCAAAAATAGTTTGTAAAAATGGTTTTTCGGATATAAAATGTAACTTGTTGTTTACAATAATGATATATGCGTAATCAAAACAATCAAGTTTATTCCATTTAAAATGTTCTAATCATTTAACGAAACTTCATTCAAGTTTAATTCGCTTGAAGACAGTAATATTTTTAGTTCACATATTGCTAATCAAATTTCGTCATTATCGACAGTCAAGGTCATTTTCATAATTGAGAGTAAAAAGGTACAAGGCCCTATAGAAATATGCCCTTTTATTATCAAGTGGGACAAATTTTAAAGGCATGTTGTCTTATAATGCTTTAAAGATCATAAAATAAGGTTTTGATATTTGGTACACCAGTATTTATTACATACACAAGCAAACTTTTCTACACACTTTTTATCACGCGAGATACTTTGGTAATCTCTTAATTTATATGTACTTGCCTCCAAGCTGTCAATGTTAAGATTCTTAACATGATATATGCATTAACTCTGGAGGCTTAAGAACTGAAAGGGGATGACTTTATCACTTTGTCATGCGAAGATGTGTGGGCTTATATATGCTTCCGCCGACAAGTCAGATATCATTTACTAAGTTAGTAGATATCAATCTCGATGGTTTTCACGCTTTGAAAATCCAAGGCTTTCAGTAATTTGTGGTTTATCGCGCATTTGTTTGCGTAGTTTTTCTATGCTTTTATGGTATCTTATTCTTTAATTTACAATTCAAGCATTTTTTTTTACCTGCATGAAAATAACAAAATAACAAGTTTGAAAATAAGTATCATCGGGGTTATTTAGCTAATTTAAAAAAATATATATATTTTAGGTCGTAGTTTATTGACAAAGATAATTTTAAATTACTAATTCAATAGCTGGGCGATATTTCATTCCAAATTTTTTTTGTTTCTTGCTGTCTTCTGGCAAAAAATGCTTAAATTTGAAAACGATGTTTTGACCGATAGTGATTTAAAATATAATATAGGTTAATGGGTCCCTTTTTTTTTAAAGAGGGACTTGCCGTTATTTTCTAGTTTGGCATTGATGATGACTTTTTACTCTATGAAGCATTTGTTTCGTGCTTGGAATAAATGTGTAATAGTAGAGGTCGTATTTAAATATGTTCAAACTTTTTTTTTTATAAGGTTTTATTTTGATCTACTAATCTACTACGCCGTGGAATTGTAATTCAACCGGCATTTCTAGAATTTTATTTTTACGTACAGTTTTTACTATTTTTAGTTTTTATTAGCATTGTGTATTTATTATTTATCTAGTTAATAAACTTGTTTTAACTTAAAATAACAAAAGTTGATCTTATTTTGAGGCCGGACAGACTTATTCCCGCAGTTCCTTTTTCTTGAAGACTTGTTAAGGGCGAATTACTTAACACGAGACTAACACTTAGGGAAGTCGTGTTTTCCTGTGAAGGTCAAGTAGTTTTCTAATTTTATTTTAGCTCCCGATTTTCGTGTTGCGAATTGTATCACGGCGCCATGGTTTTATTTTGCATTAACACCCCAATTTAACCTTGCCTTATCGCATGTTTTATTCTTATTACGATAAATTATAAATCGACTGAAGTATTTTTTCAATATTACTGAATTCATAGTTTTGCAGGTATATAACTGTATTTGCATTACAAATACTAAAACTATAAGTACTGTCTGATTTCTATAATCTTTTGAAGTTACGGATTTTAGAAAATGCAAACTCATGTTATGTAATATGAAAAAAATATTTTTAATTTGAATAAAGCAAAAAATTATAACAATCACTAACTGTTCAATATTTTACTATTTGAGTAACACTCCTAGGTGGATCAAAGTCCAAATTGTCCCACATTGCCAATGCATAGTCCTTATTTACGCAGGGAAAAAACCTATTTTAATATCACCGCTCCTCAAAATAAATATTAAATGAGGCAATTGTTTGTTATTTGCTTTTAAAATTGAGTTGATTGGCTAACTACCTATACCTGACAGTGCAGCATTCAATTCACTTTTCAACTTGCCAAATAAAGTTTGTTTTGACTGTTCTTTTTTTCCCTGTTTAGTTTGATGATGCACATGTTTACTAACGTCTGCCAACGGCATATGTAAAATTCTTTTCCGGAATATCTTGCCCAATACATTTCTAACCGCATTTCATTCATTACAGTACTAAAAGTTTCCTCTTAAACAATGCTTTAGAAGTGCTGATAAAATTGAATGTAGGATTTTTTAAGAAACTGTTAAAAAAACTAACATACTTTTAAAAACGTCATTGATAATATAAAAACGCCGAAATTGACCATAAAATGTATTAGAGTGAAAATATTTTATTCTAAGATATTATTGCTAAAGTATAATAAGGTAGGTTATTTGGTAAATTGGGTAAGTCTATAAATTGCAATGTAAAATTAAATTTCAGTTAAACTTAAATTGTAATTTTTAAAAAGTTGGATTTATAAGTGGTAAATATGTGTCGGTATTTTTGAAATTTTTAAGTTTTTCTATCTATTTTATAAAAAAAGTTAGGTTTAAGAATTTTTTGAAAATGTAGTTGTAAAAGGAAATTCTACGAAGTTCCACGTATGTGTACCTCTGAAGCGAAGAGGTTATGTCAAAATGAATTTTCATTTAAAAATAAAATAAAAATGTTTGCATTCAAAAACATCTGTTAAGTCTAAATTATTTCACTATCATCTTGACATTCGCAGCTGACTTATTTTTAGTTTAAACTTTAGTAATTCAATACAAAATAAGAAATTTTATCTTTTTTACAGGAATTTCACTTAACAAAAATTGATTGCAGATAAAAAATAAGATTTTTTTACACCTTTTTTTTACATTTTATTACAAGAGCATCCGATTTAATTCTACTCTCAATTGATGTATACTTATTTACCATTCCAAATTTAATGTATTTTTGTGATTTCTGGTTTATGTAATGAGTAATAAACATTGATTGTATTGAAATATTGAAAATATTTAATCGTAAGAAAATATTAAAAAAAATATTTTTACATTTACCAACACTATCATTTTATGTATAACGTAGGTATAAAATTATTATTCCGTATCCTTATAGGTATACATTGTCTTAGCATCAGCATCCTTTTGTCAATGATCTTATGGCATAGTCTCTAGTCTAACTCCCTCTATGCGTCTCAACTGCAAATTATCCTGTTTATTATAATATTTCGGTGTACCTCTTGGCGCCTTTCGCGTTTGTTTTTAAGACAATTTGTGTCCCACGGGCGCCTCTTTTTGACAGCTCTAATTTGTGTATTAATGGTGTCTGACCCTGACCGAAAATCTGTTGATAAACTGCCGCAGTGTCATAATTCATTATATTTTTGTCGCCGAATATTTTCGACTATCAATACCTTTTCAAGGATTTCCGATATTTTTTCCGGAGCGCCAATTTTTATTTATAGCAATTTAGTGGTGTTTTGGAGTTCGCTTGTTTTCATCAATCTACAGATTTAATTTTCGTATGGAACTTTCTATGAAGATAACATTCTCGGCAGTTATTAAAAGTAATCTAATATTTTGACGAGACGCGTTTGTACGATAAATAAAAAGAATTAAGTCTTTTAGTACGAAATTAAAATAACAATTGTGTATTGTTAAAAAGATTGTTACTTTGCTGTCTGTAATGAACAAATTAACTTTAAATTACTATAAACAGAAATTATGCTAAATCCCAATCTTATTCTAAGTATCTATTTTGATACGTAGCTTTACGTGTTTTAAAAATATTTATATTCCCAAGTAATTTCGTTCGTATTCTAGATTTTTTTTTCTTCAGATTCTTTTTTTAAAGATTTTTGTTCCATAAGTACATAACCTATATGACTAAGTATAAAATTATCTGCTATATTTAGTTCAATCCATTCCTAAATTTGATTATTCATTTTATTTTTGTAAAAGTGAAGTGTTAGTTCTGCATAAAACATGCATACATTTTTTAAAAAATTTAATACCATACATAATTAGAAAAGCATTTCACTTTGAATTTTTAAGGTGAAATTTTTAAATCAACTGTTTGATAGTGTAAAGCTATACTTTTTAAAGAGACACAAGTTTATTTGGTTGGATAAATGAGCTGTACGTGTGTCAAAACATAGTCAATCTTGTATAATCACTATTTGTATTTGTTCATTGCTAAAAAAATGAACGATCAATCGTATCTTGTTAAGGGCTGATTCCAAAATTAGTCTTATAATGAATCTGCTAAAGTGATATCGTAGGTTAATTTTGAGAGCTTTAATAACTTAAAAAATCTCAATGTTGGAGTAATTAATATTTTTTATTAACTTTAAATCCATTTTCATTGGCATAGTCAATGGGATTCTAAACTGTAATCCGCGAATCTCTGGGACGCGCACGAATTCCCTTTTTTTGCATAGAAATATTTTGTGTAATGTGCTAAAATAGCAAAGTTAACTAAAAAAATAGAACCTAAAATTTTCTACAGCACACACGTCAAAGGTTGAAAAATGACTTGCTTAGCAAAAAGATCTAATTGTCTTAAGCATACTATTTCACTGCTCTACTACTTGATATTAACCTAAATTTAAAGGTATAGATTAGACTAAGCATTCAATTTTTTCCCCCAACAGTATTCCAAGCGCCTGAAACAGGAAGAATTTAGGTTAGGACTTCCGAAAAATACAGCTGTGAAACTAGGATGGATTCAAGGTGTAATGGTAAGATAATTTGAAAACTACTTTGCTGCTATTTTGCAAAATACCTCCTTTAAATCTAATTATTTTAACATTTTTAAAATTAGACTTTAGTCTCTATCATTCCCATTCCATTTTTTTGTTGTATAATATTGTTACATTAGATAATATTTCATTTTTCTGAAATTTTTCAGAGGTACACAAAATTTTTACATTTTATTGCCTCTTATTTAATGTTTAGGCAAATAATCGCTCAATAGCTGGTATACCTTTTGTTCTGCGATTTTTTTCCAACTGTGTAAATGCATAAGTATTTTTAAAAATTCGTTTTTAATTTTATTTTAATTTGAATCTCTATTTTCTAAAACTTGAATTCTAAATGTTCTCTTGTTACCAGGTGCGATGTTTATTGAACATTTGGGGTGTTATGCTTTTTCTTCGACTTTCATGGGTTGTTGGTCAAGCTGGAATTGGTAATTATAATTTCTATATTTAATCTATTTGTAATTATTTTCCATTTGAAATTATAAATTTAAATTCCTGTAGGTCTGGGAAGTATGGTTATTCTATTAGCTACACTAGTGACTCTCCTGACATCTTTATCCATGTCGGCCATTTGCACAAATGGAGAAGTCAAAGGGGGTAAGATGTATTTATTCTTTATTTGTCATTTTAAAGCATCAATAGTTTTGGAATCTTGAGGAACTACCTGCATGTGTAAAGATCTTGCTTTTTCTAAAGTGGGTCAGTTATGATATTTGAGAACTTATGCAAAAAATCATGAAAGTTCCTTTAAAAGCCATAGCTACAATAGATTTGCAGTTTAATGTATAGTTGAATAGAACATTATTATAAGAACAAAACACTACCTAGATGGTTGGTGTTGTGGAATCGTTAAATGTTAAACTATATAAAAAAATACTATTCAAAAGCATAAACTTAGTACATAAATTAAACTACTACAAATATTTAAAAAAATCTCTAGTTTAGGAACTTTTAACACTTAAGTGATGTTTGAAAAATAAGAATTATTTTTTTTAAAATCTAGTTTTTAATCTTATAAAATCTAAAATTTTACGACTGCAATCAAATTCTGGCAAATGTTGTAATGTTGAGTTATTAAAGATGATAATAGTACAGTTGAAGAGACGGTTAAACAGTGATAACTTAACTAGCCTTTAAATCTGAACCTGAATACTTTTGAAGTTTTTGTCAATGTTTGTTCAAAATTTCAAGGCTCATTAAGGGTGAGGATCTTAAGATTATGAACATAATATTCTCAATGAAATATTTGAACAGAATTTTAAATGTATACAATTAATTTTGCAACTATATAAACGTAAAAAGATACTTTTTATATGCTTATAGTTTCAGCTTTAACTGTTGGACATGACATTGAAGATAACTAATTATTTGTTTTAGGTGGTACCTATTATATGATATCCCGTAGCTTAGGACCAGAATTTGGAGGTGCCATAGGTTTAATCTTTTCTGTAGCCAATGCAGTGGCTGTTGCTATGTATGTAGTAGGTTTTGCTGAGACATTTGTGCAGTTGTTACGTGTGAGTGTTCATTTATTTTATTCTCGGTATTCTGTGTTAAAATTTATTAATGGGGAAATTATAAAATGTGAGAGCATTAGCTTGGCAAAATATCTGAAGATAAAAGATTTAATTTCATTAATTTTATAAACTTCCAGTGTAAATTTAGTATAAATTATATTATTGAAATCTCATTATGCTAGCTACAGGAGAATGCTCTCAGTTTGCTTTCTGTATATTGAAAAGTTGTTTTGAATACCCAAAAAACTTTAATTGATGCAGTTTTCCAGGCTAATTTTATATCGCCTGTCATTTTCAATTTAAATCATCATTAATTCAATATTGCGATTGTTTTTGTGCCATAAATTTTTCAAAAAAACCAGAAATTAAACCCAAGTTTTATAAAAAATGCAACTTTAAGTTAAATTATATCCCACTTGATTTTGATTAGAACTTCATTTAACTAATGTAAGTTTCTTTCTTAAAAGAAAAGTTATTACATTCTTCATGGTTATAGTAATAGATAAGATTTCTAAGGATTGTTGAAATCTTGGAAAACTACAAAGGACAAAGAATGATGAACCATAACTTTCTATATATATAATTTAAAATATCAAGAAATAATTTTGGTGTTACATTTTAATTAAAATTAACTTCAATTAATACTAACAATAGCAATTGATAAATACTGCTAAAATGATAGCAGGTAAAAACTTGTAAGATAAAGTTTTGTAAACATCAAAAAGGTTAACTAATTTTTATTTAAGGTAGTAAGTTTCGATTAATAAACATTTCTTAGCGAAATTCATTTGAACATAAATTTTTTAAATGCATCACAAATACATAGTTAATCCTTAAGTTATATTGTTTTAATTATTTTTTTGGTAGGTGAATGATCTGTATATGATAGATGGAGAAATGCATGATGTGCGAATAGTCGGTGGCATCACTGTCATTTTACTTTTTTGCATTGCTATGATTGGTACGGAATGGGAATCAAAGGTATATTATGTATTCTTACCTTGTTAAATATCGTGATGCAAATAACTGTACTTTGTTCTATTCAGGTTAGATTATATTATTCTATCTTCAAAAGATGGCACAATTATCACTAAACGCATTATTAAACTAGTGGGGTTTTTAAAAAATTAATTTTAAAGATGAAATCGATAAAAGTGAGAAATTAATGTCTCAAAATACAAGTTAGTTATACGCCATACGGCAAGTTATTTAATGAAAGAAAATTAAGCAAGCCCAAATCTTAAGAATATTTTAATATAATTTTCAAAAATGTCAAAGACTTACCTAGTCCTTGAACAGAATTGAATTGAACAGAATTTGAATAGTCTGAACAGAATAGGTACTTTTACTCGCTACTCGTCTGGAGTTAAGATAATATATATATGGTTTTTGTATACCCGTTGATTGATTCACAAAATAATGTGTTACTCTTTGAGTTGTCTTGTACTTCTATGCTACAATTATAACCAGGGATTGGAGTAACACGTTACTTGTAACAGTTACTTTTTTTGGGTAACGCCGTTACATTTTTCAGAAAGTAACTGTAACTGTAACTTAGTTACTTTTAGCGGTAACGAAGTAACGAAAAATGTCGTTACTTTTCCGTTACTTTACGAAGACTGTCTGATGACAATTTTGAAATTCCACTCCTGAGAGAGAGAAGGAAAAATTTCGCATTCCCGAAATATGAGCTTTTCTTGGGAGGGAAAAAGTAAAGCATATAATAGAATTGTCCACTTTGGCTGATAAAGGCGTGACGGTGGCTTTCAGACAGAATTGTAACAGCACAAATGCTTTTCCTTGTCTGTTTACCTTTCTAAGTATCACTCATTATAAGCCCCGCACAATTACATCTACGGAAAAGAAGGGTTTTTAAATAAATCATGCTAACTGCCAAGCAGGTTGGATCCCTCAATCCAAACCCCTTTGTGTTTTGCCTGAATGGGTTCTACAACAATGACCAACAACAAAGTCCTTCTCCTGGAAGAGGGGTGGGGAGGGGGAGATTTCACGTTCATTCTTGAGATACCCCTCGTTTACCCAGATGGACTCGATGTCTTCTGATTTTCAGGGTAAAGGATTAAAATTAATTACAAAAAAATATTTATTATAATTTTAGTGTTTTGTTTGAGCTTATGATTCGTTTATCGTGGTTCTCTTTGAAAAATGGCAAGATGGCTAAATTTCAATTTTTCAGTAACTGTGATTCGTTACTTTTTTAAAAATATAACTGTAACACGTTACTTTTTTAATTAAGTAACTGTAACTCTAACAGTGTTACTTTTTAAAAGTAACTTTCCAATCCCTGATTATGACTTATGTTTACTTATACCAGCTTTGTAACTATGCTTAGTTGAGCTACCTAATTGTTTAATAACTTTTCTATTTAGGCTCAGCTAGTACTGCTTGTCATTTTACTCTTGTCGATGGTGGATTTTGTAATTGGCTCTTTTATCCCTCCAAATACATTTAAGCAATCAAGAGGAGTTATTGGATGGAATTGTAAGCATATCTTTAAATTAACATTGTTAAAATAATAGTTTATATTTAAGTTTTTGGACAGTAAATTTTAAAACTAAATAAATTAAAGAAACTTTTTCACAAGTCTGGAGTGTTTCGATACAACTTTGTTTACATTTGCTTAAAACTTTTAATAATTAAGTTTAATCCAATGGAAGATAAACTTGACCATTCATCTGGAGATTAAAAAAATTACATTTTAATTCATTTACATTTAAAAATAAAATTAAGTATAAATTATAGTGTTGAATATTATTGGATCTCTAAATTATAATATCCTAACTACAAAAGAATGCTGTTAGTTTATTTAGTAATGAATTGTATTCTAGCTAAATAATTAAACTCAATATTAATTGCATAGCAAGACTTTGGCGTAGAATTAAACAAATGCTTGTGTTTTTTTTAGCTTGTACATCTTATTCAATTTTATAATTTTGCCATTTTTTTAAGTATGCATATTTTCACTACTTATAGGGGAACTTATACAGGAGAATTTTGGCCCTGCGTTCAGAGACGGTGCAACTTTTATTTCGGTTTTTTCAGTTTACTTTCCTGCTGCTACTGGAATTTTGGCTGGTGCCAATATTTCCGGTGATTTAGCTGTAAGTTTAGATCCATGATTTAAATTTCTCTCCCTCTGAAATCTAAAATTTTTTTTATTTAGAAAAATATGCATTTTCTTTTCATTTGCTCAAGTTTTCTCTAACGGAATCGACTGTTTCAATATTGCTGTTGCCTAACTCTGAGTACCAGCAATGCCAAGTGGGAAATGCTATGGTGCAATGCTGCAATTAAAATTTTTTTTACATTGAATATAATTTTTTTATAGGTTCTCCCTAGAGTTTTAAGTTGGTTATGCCAAATGGCACCATGTAAATTTTATATACCACTGTCATTGGGTTCTCAATGGTGTTGGGTAGCATCATTTAAAAATTTTATTGAAAGTAAATTATGTTTTAAATTTTGAATAATCATGTAATTTAGACTACCGTCACAACAAAATTAATAAGTGTAGAACTAAAATTTACTGATTACCGACTATAGACTCCAAAGGGTTAAAACAAATTGACTAATTCAACGTCTTAGTAACCCGGTCTGAACTGATCAACCTATTGCACTGGTTATTCTATTATAGGTAAACTAATTCAAATTGAATATGATTGAACTTTTATGGGGATGGGGTCACCAGGTTGACCCCTCACCAGACTCGGTTGAACCTACTAAGTGTAGCTCGTGTTGATGAGTTCATTGACTATGCTGGCTTTGTAATAACATTTGTTAATTTAACATAACGTACAGATAACTTGCGTAAATAGAATTAACAATTAAGTTTAAGACTAAGATAAAATAAACAATAATAGTTAGCATGCTTCGACATTGGCTTGATCAATGAGCGATCCCCGCGGCAGCGGTGCACAAAGAGGACATTCATCAGCAAACAGTCAGTTTTACATGTTCAAATCCGGCCATTGCCACTTATCAGCCAAAGCTAATAATCATGGTTAGAAGAGATTGTTGTACAAACATTGCATCAAGGAGTGGTGCAATACCACCACACTTTAGTGCCATGTTCAATTTGACAAAGTTCACATTTCCAACCTACCCCCTTCACTCCCAGGCTTAATTTCGCGATGCAACCTATAGGCTTGGTGCAGCTGTTTACTAAAGAGTGGACAACATACCCAGTATACATCCTGGTTGTTGATGATTGAACTGAGAGGAAGTACGCTGGTATACATCCTAGTAGTAAAAGGGTTAAGCCATTGTATCATGATATAAATGTAAATAAACTTTGTTTTCAGGACCCCCAAACTGCAATACCAAAAGGAACCTTTCTTGCCATTATCATCACCACTATTAGTTACCTGTGGTTTGCCCTTACTGCTGGAGCGTGTGTTTTGAGGGATGCCAACGGAAACATGGAACTTGCCATGAATAGCACAGATTTAGTTAGGAATTGCTCATTCGATCCATCCGGTGTATGTAAATATGGATTGATGAACTACTATGAGGTAATGTTTAATGGAAAATGTATTTATAACTAATATTTTGCTTAACATGCTTCGTTTTAAGTCTTGTGAATTAAGAGGGTTTTTTTTATTTATTTTCTTATGATTGATCTTTTTAAGGTCGCACCTTTGCATAACCCTTTCCGACCGAGCTATCACGATTGTGCGCATATAAAAGAGAATGTTCAAGCTTTTCAAAAATATCGATACCGAAGCAGCTGACTTGTACCATTCATTATTTGTATAAAAATGACTGTTTTTAAGGAGTTGCTGGCATTGATGCTGTTTAAAGCATTTTTTCAATAAAACTCTAAAATTTAGTCTCAAACTTAAATCAGCGACATCTGATAGCCGGTCTTAAAGGGTTATAAAGCATTTACTTTTATAACTAATGATTTTAAGCTTGAAATATTCTGACAAAATGATCACTTCTAATTTTTCTTCAAAGGATACCATGAGCTGCTAAGTAACATAATTATAAAAAACAATTGTATATTTTTGTATGTTACTTGTGCTGTTAATTTTGATAGCAGTTAAAAATTTGAAATAACTTTAATTGCTGAGGTTTTGGAGTAACAATTAAAGTTGAAGATTTGTATTAGTCCATTGTCTGTGTGTTCAAGAAAATTTAAAATACTAGTTTGTTTATAAAAAATTTATTACTCTCTTAAGTTCAACAAAGGTTTGATAGTCAGAAATGTGGGACACCTAATTATCAGCAAAGAATAAGCTTAAATTGAATTATATCCCAACTTCTATTTATTTTTAACCAACCTTTTTCATTAAAACTATACTTGTGTTTCTAAATGGCTTGTATTAGTATAAGTATTGCATTATTAAATGTACTGATGATTGTAGGTGATGGAGACGGTGTCTGCATTTGGACCCATTATTTATGCTGGCATTTTTGCTGCAACCTTATCCTCTGCTTTAGCAAGTCTTGTCAGTGCACCTAAAGTATTTCAGGTTAGTTTTACAGATTATTGCAAAAAGTAATATCAGTTTTACAGCCAATTGAGTCATTAAATTTTAATATCAGACATTGGTTGCGTATTTTGTCTGAATAAAATAAGAATTTTTGTATCAAGAAAATCTTTTTATAGTATATATGTTGGGAAATTATATATAAACAGAATTGTCGGATATAGTGTTTAAGGGGTAAAAGTTGACTATCTCAACTTAGCTCAAATAAAGTTGCTTTTAAATTAATCAAATCGAGTTTTTCTGCAAACATTCCCTAACTTTTATTCTTATTGCAGGCTTTGTGTAAGGATCGGCTGTTCCCCCATATTCACTTTTTTGCTAAAGGATATGGGAAAGGTAACGAACCCCGTAGAGGATATTGTCTAACTTTGGGTATTGGCCTAGGTTGCATTGCTATTGGTATGTAACATTTGAATTTAAATTTTAATATATTGTATTTGAATTTGGTACTTATCTGATATTTTACTATAATTTAGAGATCTCTGAACATAAAAAAATTTAGTTTTATGTTTTAAATTTCTTTCTAATTACATTTGCAGTCTCCAGATTTCATACATTTTCTAACCAACTTGTTGTTTTGTTGTAAAATTATTTATTGAAAAAAAAATTCAAACCAATTTCAAGAAGTGGAATCATAAGAGCCCTGTAAGCCGGCTACATTTATCATGTAAAAAATCTGTTAAAAATATTCAATGATGCCGAAGGATAATTTAAATTATAAATTTATTTTCCTATTTGGTTAATAGAGGGAAGACTTTTATTTTGGAGACTCAGTTACTGTTCCCATTCATTCCACCATAAGGGAGGATGAAATAGTTTAGAGTCGAGTCTAAATATAAATCGTTTTTTATGGTTTGTTCTTGAAAGGGTTTATAGACTGTCTATTTACTATGCGAGCCTCGAAAAGACTCTCTTCCCCTATCCCTTCGCTTGGTTTTCTAGGAAACGGGGGGGAGCATCGCTTTTCTAAACCTAATGCGTTTGAGGTTCTGTTGTGAGGTTAACAATCCGAACAGTTCAAACCCAAGTAGGGTGGGGAAAACACGCACTCACGCCGTTTCGAAGAAAACCACATCGGGGATGGGGAAGGAAAATGCTTTCGAGGCTCGCATTCTAGATAGACAAGGTATAACAATCAATTATCCTCATTATTACGTATTTTTTTATTTTTCAGGAGATCTCAATGCTATCGCTCCTATCATCTCCAACTTTTTCTTAGCCGCATACTGCCTCATCAACTTTTCTTGTTTCCATGCTACATTTGCAAGATCTCCAGGTGCGTCAAACTTTTATTAATATTTCACAAATTATCAATTTCCCGTTTATTTTCTATATTCTTTGCTAGAATAGAAGACAAATTTAATCTAAATGTCATTTTCTAGGTTTCCGTCCATCTTTTAAATATTACAATCTTTGGTTAAGTCTCCTAGGGGCAATTCTGTGCCTTTCGGTAATGTTCATAATGAACTGGTGGACAGCACTGCTTTCGTTTGCCATTATTCTGACCTTGTACATATACATTTATTACAGAAAGCCAGGTATGTGTTATTAAAATTTACTGATAATTTTTAATATATACTATATGTAACTTAAGGTATAATGGTTAATCATTTAATGTTTCTAAACTGAAGTTGATTTGGTAATCTGAACACTAATTCTATTTTTAAAAATTTTTTATCAAGCCAAGTGACATAGCTGATATGATTTTATAACTTTCCACTTTTTAAAAACTATTCATTGTCTTTACATTATTTCGTTCATTGAACAGTGGTGAAGGTCCCTTTTTCACAAGGTACATCAAGAATGGATATAGTTTGCTAATAGATGGTTGGTTTTTGAGATTTTCCTCTGATTTAGTGTACTATTAAACTAAACCTAGTCACAAAATATTTGCTCCAATAATATAAACAGTCTTGTAGTTTTAGCCTGAAACACCCAGCTTCTTGCCAACAGCCCATACGTAGCTCTAGTGCTATTATATTTCAATCGACTATACTCGACTCGTGAAGGTTAAAGACGATACAAGTCATTCCACGTCAAATCGCCCAGCTTAAAATCTTCATATCACAGAATGCGATCTTGATTTTTTTTACAAGTACTAGAAACAAATTTATTAGACCTGTGTTTTTTACTTTTTCAAAATTCCAAAAATTTAAAAAGTTAGGCCTTAACTTTTCGGTTTAAAAATATCGTAGCTTTTTCTCATTTAGCATTGTAGTCTATGGGAAATTGAGTGTTTTTGAATGGGTATAACTGAAAAGGCCAACCTGGGAACAACTAATTTTTTTTATGGAATACTATTACTAATGGTAACATTTTGGCATAAGTGCGCTGTTGTTCCCAAACTCCTTCTACTGAAATTATTTTTTTCAAATTCAGGGGAGGCGACTCACGAATAACATTAGTTCCAATGGAGAAATAGGTGCAATAGGATTGTGTATATGAAAGAATATATGCAAGCGATAAGATTTTTTTTTAATTAAGTAATATTAAAATTTCAATATGTTTTAAGTGTTATTTTAAATGCAATCTATTTGTTTAATGAAACTAAAATAAAATTTTGCATGTAATGTTTGTTTTCATAGGCTCTTTAGCAACTAATTGGAATAAAATAAATGTGCTAAACTATGTAGTAATTAGTAAGTCCTTTAAAACTTTGTTACTTGAATACTCCAGCTAATATATTCTAAAACAATTCAAGTGGAGCAGATTTGTATAACTCCATCATCCCTATTAAATATAGTGTTATCTATTTAGGCCATCCTATTATATTCTAAATATTCATTTTTGCAAAAAAAAAAGCTAACACAACTTCTTGCACATAGTTTGTACTTAATATTAGAATTTCATTTTGAAAAAAAGTTAATCGCTTGCTGTATTTCTTTCAGAATATACACAATTCTGTTGCACCCATTTCTCCATTGGAACTAATGTTATTTGAGTCGACTCCTCTGACTTTGCAAAAAATAATTTTAGTAAAAAGAGTTTGGGGAACAACAGCGCACTTTTGACAAAATGTTACCATTGGCAATAGTATTCCATAAAAAAAAATCGATTAGTTGTTCCCAGGTTGACCTTTTTCGTTTTACCCATTCAAAAGTACTCATTTTCCAATTGATTGCTAAATGAGAAAAAGTTGGGCTTAAAATTTCCGTTGAAAAAAAACATAACTTTCTTGATTCTTGGAATTTTGAAAAAATAAAAAATACTGGACTAATAAATTTGTCTCTAGTACTTGTGAAAAAAAATCAAGATCAAATTCTGTGACATGAAGATTTTGAGTTGGGTGATTTGACGTGGAATGACTCGTACTTTTTTTTTCTAGCTTTTATATTGTAATAAATTTATTTCCAGTGTGGCCTTAGTTGCCCTTGTAACATTGAACCAAAACATTAGCCAAATGTATATTAATTTCAATGATTGAGTTCAATGATACAAGGATAACATTTTATATCTTGGAACATTTCGAATGTGTTTTGACATGCATGATTTGTTCTGATAATATTTTTTTTACCAGATGTGAATTGGGGTTCTTCTACACAGGCTCAAACATATAAAACTGCTTTGAGTTCTGCTTACAGATTAAACAATGTTCATGAACATGTCAAAAATTACAGGTATTATTATATTGTCATTTAAGTTGGTATGTTATTTTTAGTTGCTAGTCTAATTATAAATATTATCAACATTTAACTTGTTTGTAATTGTGCCAAATTATTAAGAACAAGAGCCTATTTAAACTACACCAGCAATACAGCACAAGGCAGTTTTTAAAATTTACACCAAGATTCCAGCAAAATCCTACATACGTTCGTTATATAAACATATTTTTTAAACAAATACAGACTTGTAAGTATTTTGCAAGTTAAAGAAATATATATATATATTAGTTTAATATTTGCTGAGCCCGTTTGCTGTGCATATTTGTTTAGTACTATGAATCCACAAACAAGCTTTGCTAATTTTTTGTAATTAATACTCCATTTAAACATTTCTTAAATGATTTTTAGATCTTTTCTATCGAACTATTTCAGTTTGTAAAGTTAAAAATAAATTATGTAGTAACAGGAACATTAAACAAAATCTTTTAAATGGTTGTCAGGTAGCAGGATAAATCGGAAAATTGTTTCAAATATTAAATTGATCTTTTAATGTCTCAGATTCATTCATCATTTACCTTCAGCATCGGAATCATAAAAAAAGTATTTTTTATTGGCTAAATCGTTGTACGCATAATCATCTAAATATAATAGTTTTTACTTTAAAAAAAAAAAAAAATTCAATTACTGCATTTCTTAATCTTTGAATCTTTTGTATAGGCCACAGATATTGGTTCTTACTGGTTGCCCCAGCAGTCGTCTTCCATTGGTCGATTTCACCTTCCATATTACAAAGAAAATATCCCTTTTGATTTGTGGACACATTATAAAGGTCAGTTATATTGATTTTTTCAAAATTTATCCATAATACCAGTAAATCTCCAGAATTAAATTGTTTTGCTACTAGAGCCATGAAATAGTGGGTTTAAAAATAATTTACTGAAAGTTTTTGCTTGCCCTTTCCATTAATGTGGATCTTCGATAACTCAAGTTCTTGTTTAGCTCTAGTGTTTTAACTTAATAAATGATAAACGGTTGTTTGGGACAGTGCAACATTTTAAAGTATTTTCTGTTTAAAAGTTAATTTGCCATAACTGAAGAGTTAAAGGAAGAACCCCTTGATTGACTAGGATCTCCTAATTTAGGTCTGCTTGGTGGACATTGGCGACAGGAAGCCAGTTTCTCCCTTGGTTCTTCTCTCGGTACAAGCATTTCAGGGTTGCTGCGAGAGAAGAATTAAGTGAGAAACCGGTTTCCTTACACCAGTTTAGGCGATGATTCGCTATGGTCGCCAAAAAGGTGTAATTTGGAGGGATATCCAGTCAAAGAAAGGGTTTTTCTTCTGAACTCTTCAACTATCTTGGTGAACTATATTATCCATAGCTATTATATTTTATGCTTATTCAATGTTTTATTGTTTTCTTTCAAGCTGCTAGGTTGTTAATACAATATTAAATTTTGGGTACAATAAGTTAATTTTTGTATATAGATTCAATTTTTTTTATTTTCAACTTATCTTTCTGTAGGAAACTTTAAACCAAAGAGTTCGGAGTGCATATTCAAGACAAGCTTACCAGTTCCTATCAAAACGAAAAATCAAAGCTTTCTATACGCTATTGGAGGGAGAGTCCTTTTCTGGTGGTGCAAGTGCATTGATGCAGGTAAATGAAAATTAAATTATAAATTAAATGAAAATTTTGTAAAATAATAATTAAGACAATATTTTTTTTGTTTAGACTGTTGGAATTGGAAAAATGAGACCAAATGTTGTATTTATGGGTTACAAAAGCAATTGGCAGGACAGCAGCATTGATGATGTCCAAGAGTATTTTAATGTTATACAGTAAGTTTAATCAGTATAAAATACATGAAACATATTTTGATTTAAATCTTGTTGATGGTTAATAATTTTCAAAGTGTTTGGCAATCATTGTTCTGTTTTACTATTAACACAAGGTCTTAGCAATTAAGCTACCCTATTAAATTAAAATGCCATTGCAATGCCTCCTAATTTAATGTTTTTAAACTAAAAAAACAACCTTCATTCTTTTAACTTTATCCATAATTTAGGGAGAGATGATTATATTGGGGCACTTTGATCTTTGTATTTTTAATTTATAATTGTATTTTTAAACCCCTACCTAATGAAATACTCGGTGTATGTCATAAAAAAAAGTATCTTAGCATTCTCTAACAGAATCAAACAAAAGCGAAAAGGGTAAAAATGTTGTGCTAATATGTGGTTAGTGTTTCGATCTCGGTATGTTTAAGTTTATTATCGCTAAAGCTACTCGCCAAGCATATCCCCAAACTTTTTGTATCGCCAAAGCAAAGCACTTGAAAATGTTCAGAGCTAAGCCAACAATACTTAGTTTAACATGCGATTTTAAGTATTGGAATGTCCATTTTTATATTTTAACGTTCCTAAAGCATAATTTCCTTTCATGTCTTTTATTAATTTGTATACTACATAACAATTTTTGAAATGTTAATTCTTGAGTTTAATACTTCTACAGTCATACAGCATAATATTGAAGAATACCATCACTGAATATATGTGAATCTTATCGATATAACCTTCCGTTTAAATTCAAAATTTAATTTTAGTTTATTGATTCATGCTCGCCAAAAATAAATGAATCACACTATCCTAAAGTTTCATGAAGCTTTTGCAATCCTATCCTTGGATTTTACGACTCCAGGGTTTGAATTCCAGAGTTTAAATTCGATAAGTTATGGAGACCCCTGCTACCATGCCAAGAAAGGAGGGGATTTCATCCTAACCAGATATAATGATGAACTTCCTAGAAATGCTTCTAGTGCACACTGTCGCAGGTATATTAGTGACTGGTTTATTTCTCTATTAATGTTACATTTATGATAGATATTAGTTGGGCTTCCCTATTCTCGTATTTTATAGTTTGGGTAATATTGGAGGCTTTCATTCCTCAAGCCAGATATGAATGATGAACTTCCTAGAAATGCATCTAGTGCACAGCTGTCGCAAGGTATATTAGTGACTGTTATTTTCTTATTTTAATGTTACATTTTATGATGGATAATTAGTTGGGTTTTCTTATTCTTCGATGATTTTAATAGTTTGGGTAATATTATGAGGCAGTCGTATTAAGGGATCAATCTAAATGAGTTCAATTTAATTTGTAACTTCAATTATTAAAATAATGTTCTAGACATGATTACTATTCGACTATTATATTAATTATTTCTATTAGACTATTTTATTTTTCTAGACATAAAAAGTAAGTGTTTAAAATTGTTCTTTTTGACTTTTTTGATTAAAAAATCTTTAGTTCAAAGTTTACATTTTGTTTAGTGGTTGATTTTCAATAAGTTTTTAATATTTGTTTAGGGATTTTTTGTGCTGTAAGTGTTCATTAAAAAATTGTGATAGCTATTGTTTGATTTTTTTTTTTTAAGTTTTAATGAATTCATTTGGTAATTCTGTTTCAGTATTTAATATATTGTAAGTATTTTTCTTTAATTAAATTTAATTGTTTCCAATGCCATTTCTCGAGTTACATAAACTATATACAGGGCTCCTGAAAGCATCTAAATTTTCTCTAAACCACCAAAGAGACCCTAAAAACTTAGTTAAACTTTAACTTTTTATAGTATTTGTTAACAAGGGTGTAAAACGCAAATCTAGTTCCTAACACTGGATTTTCAGATATTTTGATTTTTAAACCAATCGCAGACATATTTTATAACCTTTGAATGATGCTTTATATAGTTAATTTCTCTTTGCCGGAAAAAAAATGCTAAATGTTGCTTAAAGTTAAAGGGTAGGAACCTTGTTCTAAATACATTTAACAATATAAGGCGCTACAAAAACATTCTTTAACCTCGTCACTTCTGAAAAAAATCTTATGCATATATTCTTTATATATATATTTCAAAGAATTAGGTATTTCGAAGTACAACAAGCGTTTCAAAGTACAGTAAGTGTTTTACAAGTAATTTTGAAAAAAATAGTGTTTAACATTTGCTGAGGATCGCATGAATTGAGAATACTCTTGAGGATACGCATGAAATTTGAAGTTTTGAAGGTTAAAAATACACGTTTTTGGTATGCTGTTAATAAACAAATATTAATCGACCATTTTTTAAAACTTGCTGTTCAATAAATTAACCGCTGGAAAAAACTTAGAATTCAGTAGTTTTTGGAAAAACTGCTTGACCTGACCCTCGTGACAAGTCATTGTTCAATACAAGTAATAAATCAACTGCTTTGGTATTTGTATTTTCGGAAAGCTGGAACACTCTATTTTATAATAAAAAAAAGTTAGTATTAAGAGATTGTAAACTGAAGTTATGAATTGAATTCTACAAAGGTCCACATCTACATACATCTGGAGCGAAGCGGATAAAGCTATATGTGACCAAGCACTTTCTCCCTCTCTCTAGCTGGCAGTTCCCGAGAATCCACCCCTCCTTCCACTCCAGCTGCCGAACGAAAATCTCCAAGCGATGACAGTGGCAGCCAACATGCGAGCACAAACCAAGTTGTGAAAGGGCTGTCTAAGGAGATCCCGAAAGATGCCCTGACCAGTGTGAACCAGTTCCAGAGAAAGCAGAAAAAGGGGACGATTGATGTGTGGTGGTTGTATGATGATGGAGGTGGGTTTTCTTTTGAGTTTGTTAGCTTGTATCTTATGTATGTGTTGTGATATATCAATTATTTGTTTCAAAGTCATCTAAAATTATGTTTGAGTTAATTTTTTTTAAATTTGAGTTTGCAACTATAGTCTTTCTGATTACAACACAAGCTTTGAAATCACTTTCTTCCCCTACCTCCTTGTGTAATTTTCTAAGGAATGGTATGAGTGTCTTTGTTTTGGTTTTTCTCCACCCTGTTTGGGCTGCGTTGAAAGCAATTGAAGAGCTTAGTGGGAAAAACATGCTAAGTGACAAAAAAAAGTGAAAACGAGAAAATTAGCTTTAAAGTGTTTAGTTTCCCCTTAGATCCATTGAAAATGGTACTTTCAATCGCCAAAAATATACTTTACTTAAAGTTTATAAAAAAGAACTTATTTTTAAGGGAGGGAATAACATGTTCATTGACACAAAAATCTCAATTTTTTTCAAAATGTCACTTAATCCGTTCTTCCACTAAGCTCTTGAAATGTGACCAACCCACAGCAGGGCATTCTAACAAGATGGGTTTAGAACAGACGCTCACATCCTTTCCTGGAAAACCACACAAGGACCTAAGGGAAGAAAGTTATTTCGACACTTCCGTTGACAGACAGACTACAGTATTCTTGTACAGTTTTAAAATAATTAACTGAATATTTATCTCAATGGGTCTCATAGTGGCAATTTGTTTATTGTTTTGATATTTCTTAAGAACTATGAAACATTCTTTGTTGTATAACTCAGGAAATTTCTAAAGTAGGTGGAATTCTAAGTTGGAAAGAATTCTTTACTTAGAAGGAATTCAAATTTTGTTTTAGTTGAATTGCTGTAGAAGCGATAATGACCAATATTTGCTTGTTGAACTTTACACTTGAAATAAGCCTAACAATCATTAAAAATTTTATTCTTTTCCTTTGGGTCAATTTAAAAGAAAAGTATGCATATCAGCTTTTAAAACAACTTGTAAGAAATACTTTCAGATTGTACTTAAAATATAAAAATATTATTTATATTATTGACAATCGTACTTTAAATTATGCTATAACTGAGCTCTGCTTTATTTGTCGTTTACTTATGTGGCAGGAATAAATTTAGTGGTGCAATGTTGGTGCTTTATTATCGTCAGTAAATAGTTTCTTAAAACACGACCATTTACTCAAAACTTTTCATAGTTTGTTTTCAGCGTGTTTTTTAAGTAATATAAATTTATTATAAGGCAATATATTAATGTATTTTCCAATTTAATTTAGGCTTGACATTGTTGATACCATACCTCCTCACCACTCATTCCCAATGGAGCAACTGTAGGTTACGAGTGTACTCATTGGCTAACAAGAAAGATGAACTTGAAAGGGAACAGAGGAGGTAGATAGATTTTTAATTAATATGGTCATTTTTAATGTATCTATCCTATGTAGAACATTACTAAATGTTTTATTTTCTTAAATTTAATTTCAGCATGGCAGCACTTTTGAATAAGTTTAGGATTGATTATTCTGATGTGAATGTTATTCCTGATGTAACAAAACCACCACAGGAGTGCAGGTAACTAGAGTTTAATAAGAGTGTTCATGTTCTGGATTAATATCTCAATTTACCTTTCAGTTAACATAAAATGCAAATGGTCTATTTTAATTCAATTCCTAGTTACGACAATTGTACAGTTTGATCTCTATACTCTTTTATGGCCGGCAGTGGGCTGGGGAGCCAAGTTGTTAAGGCACTTGCCTTGCATGCGAGAGGACTCGGGTTCAGACCCGGGCTTTTCCAAAATAACTGCAGATTTATAAACGGTCTGTGCAGCCAAAAAATCGATCTTGGGTTGAGGGAGTGCCCGTTAAATATGCAAAGATGTCACCCTTATAAGTTACATAGGGTGCCTCAGCCTATTCAGGTGCCGGCTAGTCACTTGAATGTGGTTCTAAATTTGGAAGCCTGTGACTAATAGCCATTGTCCAACTCTAGTGCAACATTAATTAAATTCAACTTACTGCAGGCATGGATTGGCTAGATTCTAGCTTCATGCTGCGGAGTTGACCTTCAAAGATAATCCAGAGTATTCCTAAAATTGATGCTTTGCATATGGAACTGGTTGATGTTAAATCTGCTTGAACCAAAGTTTGAATGCTATGTTATAAGTTTGAGTTGGGTGCCGTGCCGTGCCCACCTCTTCACTTAACAATAGTTTTAAAATTATGATGCCTTTATATAGCCTGTGTTTAGTTCTACTGTACTGTTGATTGAATTCGATAAAATTTTCTTTCTCTTTGAAAATTAATCCTGGTAGTGACTTGTAAAATCTGTCAATAGATTTGAGATTTTGCAAACCCAGGTATTTTACGCTATTTAAAATCTTGTTTACTAATGTTTAGTAACATGTATTCCAGATTTAAAATGATCTTTGCATTGTATTTCATGATGAATTTTGTGTTGTATAATTTCAGTAAACAAGATTTTGATAACATAATCAGCAAATGGATAGAAAAGGAGGATTCAGAAGTAGAAAACTCTAACTATATTTCTATGACTGAAATGTTAGCTTTGAAAGATAAGGTAATTGTTGCTCTTGGTTATTAACCGCTTACCTGTCTATGACTGTGTTAACTGTTTATCTGCCTGTCTTAAAATTCATCATTTTAATGTGAAAACTATAAATAGCATTACTTTTTCTTTACTTTAATGGTATTTCATATTTTTAAAATAATAAATTAAACTTGTATTCATTCATAATTGAAAACAAAGTATGCCTCCAAAATAATTTGAATATTTGAAAGTTCTTTAGTTAACATTGAAACTCCAAGTTCATTTCTTAAAATTTTTATTTACAAAATTGTTAGTTTCGTCAAACTACTCACACACAAATTTTATTAATGTGTACAAGAGATTTTGTACTTTTTTTTGAGTTCATTATTTGTTTAAAATTGAATTAAGGGATAGATGCATTTGAAATAATCATTTACTTTTTATTCACTAGCCAAAAAAAATTATTTCAATTCCAGTTATGAACAGTTAAGGAATACATGCAGTGAATTTGTTTTCACAATAATGAAATAACTTATTAAACATTAACTATTTTGGTATATGCAAGTATAACTAATAGTCATATTTTCCAACTAATGCAATGTTTAGAAAATATCTAAATGTTTTACAGTAAATTGCACTTTTGACTTTCGTAGAGCATAAATTCTAATTGAAAATTTCTTTACAGATAAATCGTCATATACGATTGAGAGAACTATTGATACAAAACTCCCAAGATGCTTCTCTGATTGTCATGTAAGTTTTAAGGTTTATTCATCATTTTTTTTTGTGTGTAAATAACTTGAACTATCTCTTTATAATTATAAGATTTATTGATTTAAAATTATATTTTTTTGAAGTATACAATATTCCATATGAATTTTTCAACATTAAAATAATATCAGTATAAGTTTATTGTATAGAGTTACTATCTAAGCCACTTTAAAAAAAATTCTAATTAATTTTTTATGCCATTGCAATACTGTAGATAACAACAGTTTTGATAAATTAACTCTGAAAATAGGCAAAAATGTATCCTGGTATGAACTACCCATTTATGCCAAATCCGACTATTATAAGGGTCCATCTTCTATTCTGGGAGCTGCAAACAAATTTTATATTCACTACATATCTACAATAGTTTATCTGAGTGACCATGTATTAAACAGTTTTATTTTATGCCCCCCCCCCCCCCAATTTTTATAATTTTTGTTTAATCTTCTGTGGCAATACTCAGTTGTTCAGTATGTAAACATTGATACTTCAACTGTCGGACTTCTTTCCACAGTATTTAAATCTATCTTATGAAATTTCTTATAAGGTTTATTTTAAATGTTTTAATGGATTCCTTACAAAAGTTAACAATGCTATTTTTAAGTGACATCTCCTGTTCTTCCCCGGGGCTGGGGATCCCAGTTGATAAGGCACTTGTCTTGTATGCAAAAGGTCCCAGGTTTGGATACAGACATTGCCAAAACAACTGCTGACCTAGAAATGGTTTAAGCCAAAAAGTCAGGAGTACACATTAAATATGCTCAAAAGCCCTGATGTTGCCCTTAAAGTTGCATCAGGTGCTTCTACAGATTCCGGTTTGTCACTTGACTGTGGTTCTAAATAACGACACCCGTTGCAGATATTTCTGGTGTAGCACTAGTACAACGATATACAACATAACCCAATAGCTCATTATTCAGCTTCATTGCAGCATTTCTTTCAGCTGACCTTTGAACAATGCCGTATTCCTGATATACCTTCAGGGTTTGCATGGGTGGATTACATCTCTATATGGCTAATTCCATGCAAAATTACCCTTTCTGTAGTATAAGTCACATGTGTAAAAAGTGTTTTATAACTGCAACATTTAATATTAAATAAAAAAAATTAGCAGAATACCTGATCTACACTTTTTTAAACTAAATGTAACGTACTTTATTTAATTTGATTTATTTTTAAAAGCTTGTAAGCGCCTCTTAAATTGTGACTTGCACTACAATTATATGGATTTAGCCATATGTTTATGTCTGGAGGCACACCATACCATAGATAGCCCTCCTACAGCTCTAGTGTAACAATAATTCAACCTGACCTTTTTTTTTGTAGGACTCTTCCCATGCCCCGTAAAGGTACCTGTTCAGCCCCCATGTACATGGCCTGGCTAGAAACTCTAACTCGAGACATGCCTCCCTTCCTCCTTATTCGTGGAAACCAAACCAGCGTTCTAACATTCTACTCGTGATGGACACAACTCGAACAAAATTATTGTAAAAGTGCCTACTTCACTTTCTATGGGAACATGTTGTAAAAAAAGTGCCTACTTCACTTTTTTGGGGGAATATATTGTAAAAAAGTGCATACTTTCCTTATGTGCTTTTAGATGTTTTTAGAGCCTTTTTTACGGACTGGACGGAGTGGGTGCTTCTTTTAATGAGATGCTTTAACAGTATTATGGGAGTTGTGATGTTTGGAGTGTTTTTAATGGGAATTATTTATATATAAATGTGTCTGTAAAGGATGTGTGGATTATATTGATTCTCATCATATTAATTGCCTTTTTTTTTAAAAAAAGTTTTCAAACATTGTAAATGAAACTTCAAAGTACGTAAATACAAAAAAGTTAATATTCCTATGAATGTTATTATTCCTATGTGTTTCTCTGCTAGTTATAAATTAAAAACTTAAAAAAGAGGGATCCTTTATGTATTTTGGAACGTAGATATTACCTTTAGAATTGTCTTAAAGCTGAAAGCATTCTGTATATATTTGTTAACATTTTATTCCAATTAGTGTTCATTTTTAACCGCTATGTTTTGCCCATTGTATCTTTACTGTATAACAGCTACAAATTTAAAGAATTTGAAAAAAAAATCCAGGCTGCTACATAACAAGCAATTGTTTCAAATGAAAAAGTTATGTTCATTTGAAATATTGCTTACTTAAATCCTCAATTACACTTTGTATTCCTTTGAACAAATAAATTTGCATTGAAGAGGTTATTTGTTTCATACAACCAGTTAATTACTTACAAAGCTATCTTATAAAGAGTTATTAAATGCATTTATAGTTATTTATTCTTTAAGTATATGCAAATTTTATGTCTAAGAAAAGTGTCTTCCAAATTTTTGTACATTAAACAAGTTGCAAGATTTAAGAATTGCATTTTCATAAAAATGCTTTGTATATTCTGTACACTTGCTTATTTACTACATATTTATATTGCTATAAGGTCTGCAAACCAAGTGCTAAAAATTTGTAAAAGGAAATATTTTATAAAGTTGACGCATATTAAAGTAAATGATCTCTGTAGTAGGTGTATTTATTTATCTCAATTTATGTTCTTTTAGAATTGTTAGTGTGTGAATTTTAAATTGTATGTTTTATGTTGTATATGAATCTCTTTATTTTTCAATAAATTAGTTATTTGTACTATACATATTGTTTAGTCACTTCTACATTTCTATGCATTTACAAATAGTTAATTCGGTCCTAATTTTTTTTCTAAAGTTTTGTCTTTAGTTTCGAACATGATGTAAATTTATCCTCATTCAACAAACTCTGAGAGTTTTGTTTAAGCCGTAAAAGAACACTATTGCAGATAAGTGCTTTATATCTGCAAGTCAAAGTTGCTAAAAATTGTCAGTTATATTGTGAACAAACTTACAATTCTGTAATTTTCTCTCTTCTGAGAGTGCTTTATTGGAGAGTATACTAGTGCTTCGAATTAGGAATAATTAAATAGTACCTTTTCTAATTTTCCTTTAAAAGTTTGTTTAGCATGCTTTATACTACTTTTGCAAATCGAACACTGTTGTCTATCCAATTTCTAATTATTTGCTCAATTTATTAAGTACTTCCTTCAACTGGTTATCTGAAAATTGGACTTGATATTGTACAACTTTTATTTCTTTACTTAGTCTTCAAGTTTGCCTTTATTGGATAAAACATATTTCCACGGCCCAATTAGTAAATAATTTTGGGTCTTTTTAAACCAAAAGCTATAGCAAATTTAGTAAAAATATTTTTTTTTAAATGTTTTTTAAAGTAATGGTTGTTTTTTGGTATGGCAAAACTTGAGTTAAAAGGTGGGTCTCTAGACCGAAGTGTCTGTTAACCCAATGAAAAAAAAGGATTTTCACAGCCACATTTCTCCTGCTGTATTGGTTACAGGTCTCCAACAAGCTCTGGAGTAAAAACTAAAAGTAGTTTCACACTGCAATTTAGTAAGTAGCCTATTTAAAGAATGCAGAAAACACTTAACAAATAATTGAGAATTTTGCCGCTAAATACTTCGATGGAATATGTTTCGAATTTATTGCAAATTCAGTATGATAATGCTTATAACAATCCATAAAATTGTACTCCACATAACTATAGTATAAAATATAATTTTTCATGCATTTCTATCTACCGGGCATTGCCAAAATAACTACTGACCTATAAACAGTCAGGGTATTTTTTTGTTTACTTTTTGGCTACACAGTGTAGAGGGAGTGCATGTTTCACATGCTCCTAAGTTCTGATTCTGTGTACTGTGTGGCTTCTAAAATTTGTTAGGTGTCTACTCGTCACTTGACTGTAGTTCTACTTAATGCCTGTCACCAATAGCCCTTGTGTAGCTCTAGTGCAACATAAAATTAAATTAAGCTCCATATTTTTTCATACTCTTATTCTAGGTTGGTTGGTACATTTATATATTTCGGTTTATGTGCTTGATCAGAGACCCGCTTATAAACCTTCGTCAAGTAAGACAGACACGGACAGAATTTTTACCGACACATAGAGAGAAGATACACCCAGGGCGAAGGCGGGAATAGAACTCGCACCCGTTACAGCGCACAGACTGCTAGCATAATGGTCTGCGATCCAAACAACTGGGTCATCAGGGCCCCTACTATTCTATACTTTTATTCTATTTAAATTGGAATTACATGAAGGCCATAGACCAAGGTTGAAAAACAGTTTTCCAAAGTTAGGAGTTTGTCAGCATAGGGATTTTAGGTTACTTTTATTTTAGTTTACAGTATAGTATACAATTGATAGTCATTTGTTAACAATTGTCACTTTCTACCTTAATTTCCAAGTTTTTTTGATAACAACGTCTGTAATGCGTAATTTTCTTTTTAATGGCAACTTTGGACACTTTTAGTAGATTCTAAAAAAATATTGTTCATTTTCTATACTCTATATTTTATCTTTTAAACCAACAAATTCTTAAACAAAATTATGGAAATGTCACCTTTTACTTTACCAAAGACTTTCTTGCAGAAAAGGTAAACAATAATACTACAGTATAACCAGGTTATAGCGTCCTTAAAGGAACCGTGATTTTTATGACGTTAAAAACGAGAAATGTAATAAACAATGAATTATAAGTATAGGGAATCATATAAAATCAGTATAATGTACTTGCATTATCAATCAAAGTTATAAAATGACATCTATTTAATAAATTTTAACCCTATGAGCTATTAGAAGTTTGATCAAAATAATTTGAAAATAATAGTGATGAAATTTATTTTTATAAAAAAAATACAATTATTTTTGATACAATATAAACGAATCTTTCTAGCATAATAACCGATGAGTTAATTAAAAATTGTTCTTACAATCAAAATTTTATAACATTATAAGGTCTATGAGCAGTTAAAAGGACCAAATGCTTATGGCGTTATAAACAAGTTGTCGTTGGTAACAGAGTTTGATTGCAATATGTAAATCATATTTTTTTAGCGAAATTATAATGGAAGTTGTGCAGTTATAAATTTTTGCTCAAATCTAAAATGACTGCTCTTTCAAAAGTATGGCGATCCAATTTAAAAGTTTTTATCATAAAGAGGGCACTCCAAATTAGTACTTATTAAATAGTTTGGTACTTTCCCATTTCGAGGGGAAATCTAAACAAATCTTTAACAACAAAACACTATACTATACACAGTTAAACTTCCAAAGTATACACAGTTAAAGATACGAATTTGAAAAATTCGTTTGGCGACTTTATTGCTTGTGCCACGAAATGGAAAAGTACCAATATTTTGAAAGCAAGTTGGTTAGTTTACCCTTAGTTATGAATATAAAGATCATATATGATCAGGAAATATACTCCAAATAAACCATTTGTAAATGAAAAGAAATGATGCACTGTATTTGCATTTAAATTAAATTCTTTTTGTGTGGCATAGTAAATAATGCATTTTAAAGAATCTGAAAATAATAAGTTGGTAACAGTATATAAGTTTTGGTTCAATTGAAAACAAATGCTTCCCACAGATATGTTTCCATAATTACAGTTTAAAGAAATGGATTATGACCGTCTGCATTCTGTTGTAAATCAGGTTTTATTTTATTATATTCTAATTAGATATGCAATCTAAAACTAGTGCATTGACAAAGAATTTTCTATATTCACTGCCTTCAGCATTCTAAAACAGAAAAATCTTTGTTTCGGATTTGCAAATTAATCAGTTGTCTATTTTTAATCCCTGGTTTAGAATTTTAACACAGCTTAAATGTACCTCTTAAACTAGTTAAAGTGACAAGATTGAAACCTCAAAGTTTACAAGTTTACATTTATTCATAGGTTATTGGTTAATAATTTATAATCTCATACATAACTAAAAAATTCAAAACTCAAATATTTGTTCTAAATAAAAAGTCAAGAAAGAGAACCGGAATTTAAACGAAGTGAAGAAATTGCTTTCTTTACTTTTTCTTAGCAGACCATTTTGTCCTTAGTTTTGATCTTAATTTTACTTTTAAATATTTGTAAGTGTATCTGTAAGTAAATTTTATCGAAGTTATGTAAAAAAAATATATAAAGCAAAAAACTGCTAAAAATTTCACTAAATATTTATAATTTTCTTTAATTTAAAATAATGGTCTGTTTAGTTTGTACCTCCCCCATAAAGATAAAAATAAACAAATAAAATTCTGTTGAGCATATACAACCTTCGGATTGATTTAGAATTTTAATTTTTATACATACTTCTAAATTAAGTCAAGTTTAACTGAACAAATATCAAATGTATTTTGTCCGACATAAGGTCAGTAAAAACATCGCAAGACAATTATATTTTATGTGAGTTAATAATTACTACAAATGTCAACAAACAAATTAGAAGCTTGTTGATAATGACCCTCATAAATTGGTGTTCCTCATCCTTGGCAGTTTTAGTTTATTTTAAAAAAATTATATTTTTTAAAAACTATTTCATATGAAACTACTCTAATATGTAAATTTCTTCTGTTTAGCATTTGAATGTAGAAACTTAGTGAAATCACCTAGCTCAGCCATGACAACCCCATCTGTGACTTTAAAGTATGTATTGTATTTATTGTGTCCTAATATTTTCTGTAAAAAATATATTGGCAGTTCAATGGTGAATTTTTTTAAACTTTTGGTTAATAAACTCCTATTTGTTTAACTTAGTCACTCAATATTGACTTTTAAACTAATATGTGTTACAAGAGTCATGACAAAGTGTAGTTCTGGTAAATTAGCAAACACTTCCTTTTTCCGCCCGAGGCAATTCAGAATCCTCTACGGGGGGCTGGGGAACCCAGTCTGGTATTATAGTGGTATTATATGTGTTTGTGCTGGTATATTTCTATTTTTTATCATTAACTTTTAACTTACAGGTCTCTTCAAAATGAAGACACAGGTATAGACATAAGTGTTCCTCGGTTCAAAGAAGAAGAGGCACCTTTAGGAGGAATTTCTATTTTATATGAAATTTCTGTTCTTACACGATTAGACCTGTTTAAGACTAGACTGCATAAAAGTGGAGATGTTGTACATTTTACTGTGAGTCTACATAGTTTTCTATTTTGAAAAAACTGTGATTATGTTATTATTAATTTAGCTATTTATAACAACTGTTGTTCTATGCATTTAGGATTTTTAACTTCTATGGCGTTACAGATTTCAATGAATTGCTCTTAATGCTTTGGATTTAAGCTAACACTTATTTTATCCGTTTCTAGCTTTCAAACTACTTTTATAACATAAAAATTTATGTTCTTTAAAAAAATAAAGTAGGGTGTCAATCCTGCTCTGAGGTTGCAAGACCATTTTAAGGCACAAACCCTTGGTCTTGATTGACTAATCAACCAAAATATCAAACCCAAAAGTATAAGCATGTAGATGAACTTATCCCAAATGAAGCTATTACACTATTTTTTTAAAAAATAAGTTTTTGCAAAATTTTTGAAAAATGTGGGATACTCATAGAAATACTAGTATACTATATAATAAATGCTGTAGTATAAAAACCGAAGTAAGTAATTTTCACTGTGAGGATCCTTTTGGTAGACTATGTGTTGCTGCTGCCTCTATAAAAAATAAATTATTTTGAACAAACTGAAAATTTCCAACCTTTACACAAGAAATTTGTGAAATCTGTGCTACAATGAAGTGTTAAATGGTCAACCAACAACTGATGCATGGCCCAATACAATTGGTTCAGTTGGTCTGATATGAACTAAAGATCCACTTGAAATAGTGGTGAAATACGTCATAATTGAAGAGCTTAGTGGAAGTATGTGCTGACAAAAATGTGAAAATGGGCTTTAAAGTTTTTTGTTTGCTCTTAGATAGTTTAAAAACAGGACTGACAACAGGTAAAAATTATATTTAACTTAAAGTTTATTAAAATTGGGGGTCTTGTTATCTATGTAAAGGATGGAATAATATCTCAATTTTTCAAAAATGTCACTTAGCACATTCCTCCACTAAGCTCTTCAATTTTAAACCAACAGCAAGTAGCGAGGCGGACACTTCAGTACGCACCAAACTCGAATTTGCTGTGTTGTCTCATATGGTAGCCTAAGAATTTAGAACCATAATGGCCTTAGCATGTACCACCCCTTTATACAAAGAAATTTGGCTGCATAACTTGTTCATAGCAGACTGTGTCAAAGACTATTTTATAATGCTTTTCGAGATCTATACGTCTGAGGAACAACTCTTTGAGAGACTGGGTAACTTCATCCAAGTCCAGTGTACAAATTACCATTTGTATAACTTTTTCCAAAATTCTATTCTATTATTTAATTTTTTTATAATTCTTTATAGAACAGTGAAAATCATGTAACTAACTTCTATAGCTTCACAAGTTTTCATTGAAAAAAGTGTAACATTAAATTTTGATTAATTTTTACACCTTATTCAGTAGCATTGCATTTAGAAATATATATTTTAGCACACCGTTTTTCTTTCAGTTATTCAAAGCATACAGAGAAATAGAAGATTTGTATAACAAGCTGAATAAAAAATATCCCAAAGCTGGCCTTCCCCCTGTTCCTAAGACAAGCTCTGCAGGAAAATATACTGACGAAGAAAAAGTAGAAGCTCTTGATCATTTTATGGGAGCAATAGCTAAGAATGTGGAAGTGTTATATTCATCAACTTTTACACAATTCATAGGTATGTGTGTCCAAACATAAAAATGTATTACTTTATACCAGGGATTGGACAGTTACTTTTAAAAAGTAACTCTGTTATAGTTAAAGTTTTTTTTATAGTTACAGTTACTTTATTAGACATGTAACTCTGTTACAGTCACTTAATGCTAAAAGACTAATTGTGTCACGTAATGAGTTACTTTTAGAAACTTCTTGCGAGGCTGGGGAGCCCAGTCGGTTAGGCATTCGCCTAGCATACAAAAGGTCCCGTGTTCGGGTCCGGGCATTGCCAAAAATAACTGCCGAGTTATAAACGGCCCGTGCAGCCAAAAATGTCCGACGAATAATACTCCGTGTAGAGGGAGTGCACGTTTAAATATCCTTCAAAGTCCTAACGCTGCGTACGATGTAGCCCTTAACGGTTGCGTTGGGTGCCTATTCAGGTGTCAGCTCGTCACTTGACTGTGGTTCTAAAATACGACGCCCGTCGCCAATAGCTCTCGTGTAGCTCTAGTGCGACGATAATTCAAACTAAACTAAATCTAGTTATAAGCCAAGCTAAAAATTAGAATTTAACCATCTTACTGTTTTCCAAAGAGAATCAAAATTAAAGAAACATAATCACAAACAAAACAGTGAAAAACAATAAAAAAATATTTATTTCATTTTAAAGAAGTTTCATTTTAAAATTAGCATTCCACAGCCTTCAGAAAGTAACGAAATTTTTGGTCACTTCGTTACCACTAAAAGTAACTAAGTTACAGTTACTTTCCGAAAAATGTAATGGTTTTACTCCACTTTTACGTAAAAAAGTTACTGTTATAAGTAACGTGTTACTCCAATCCCTGAGGAATATGTATTGCTATTTCAAAGACGCTATCCACGCAAAACCAATATTCAATGCTTTATTCAAATTACAGGAATAAATTCTCAAAGGATGCCTTCTTTTACTGTCCCAAATGAAGTTACTGACACCAATAACTCTACTACAGATGAAAATGATAAGGACGAAATAAAAGCCACATTTCCCAAAATGAAGAGCTCTGTAGCCATTAAGAATCTTCCTGTTATAAAGAGTGGTGACTTATTTGATGAAGTTAAAAGTTCTAGAAATGAAAGCCTTAATGTCAAAAAGTATGTATTACGCTGTGGACTTTTTGATTTAATTATTTCATGATTTTAATCTTTATACAGTACAAAAACATGAGAGTGAAGGAAACGACGTTATTATTGGCACAAATAGTTTATTAGGTGAAAATTGTACATGTTTCGGCAAGATTGAGGCTTGCCATCTTCAGCAATATACACAAACAAACTGACAGTGGACACAATAGCTAGAAGCTGTGTAACATGATATCGGGAAAAGGGGGTGTAGTGGGAGAGGATGGGGGAATATGCGTGGGGAGAAAAGTTACTCTGTTACTATGAGACCATAGATATCATAGTTAAAGTATTAGCAAAGCATTTCACGTTTTTTTTAAAGTCACTAAAAAGATTCCAAATTGCGGCTAAAATTTTTATGGTATTGTTTTGTAATTTTATAATTCAATGGTATTTTTTCGTAGTTTTTTTCTCCTAAAACTGGTTGCAACACTGTCCCCATTGCCCTCTTATTCTGGTCCTCCATGCGCTTCCCGTCGTTAGCATTGGAGGTAACGTGATCTGCCAATCAAATACTTTAACTATGATATCTATGTATGAGACCCTTCCTTTACAAACTGAGCATTAAACATTTGCTCTGCTGATGAATCTCTAGAATGTGAGCTCCTATATATCAAAGCCATTGTTAAAGATAGAGGCCATAACCACAACATCATTGACACAATCACTAAAAGACTTAAGAACAAAGGAAATATCACCCCTACTACCCAAAAAAATGTGTCTCAATTAATTATCCTTCCCTATTATCACCAAATCAGTAACAGCATTGCTAACATTTTAAAAAGTTTCAATTTAACATTTTTTGTCACTCCTACCAACAAATTAAAGTTTTCCAATCTCAAAGACCACATTGATACTTTTATTGACTGGGGCATCTATAACATCCCTTGCCAATGCGGCCTTTCATACATAGGACAAACAAAGGTCGCACTTAAAATAAGACTCAAAGAACATGAAGTGTATGTCGAAAAACAAGAATGACAGAAATCTTCAGTCGTTACACATTCTTGGGAGTTTAATCACCGTTTCAATTTCTCCTCTGCTTTAATTTTGGTCAAACTTTCTAGCATTGGGGAACTTGACTTTTACGAATCTACCATATACTTAAAAACCACAATAACATGGTTAATTCTTCCAACATGCCAGAGTTTTCTCAAATTTGAGAGGGTGTCATAGTAAAAGAGTAACTTTTCTCAACATGCACATTCCCCGCCCTCTCCCTCTACACCCCCTTTACCGGATATCATGTTACACAGCTTCTAGCCATCGCGTCCACTGTCAGTTTGTTTGTGGATATTGCTGAAGATGGCAAACCTCGATCTTGCCGAAACATGTACAATTTTCACCTAATAAACTATTTGTGTGCCAATAATTACGTTGTTTTCTTCACTCTCATGTTTCTTGTGCAAAGATGAAGATAGTTTCTGAACAGTACAAAAACATTAATTTTTTTAAGTTTGTGCTAATTAAAAAAGTTAAGTAGCTATAATTGATGTTTAATAGTATTACATTATTATTAGCTACTGATTAGTATCTCAACAATGAATATTTTTGTCATTTTTAGATTTTAAATATAGTGAAAAAAGTAATATGTTTTGGTTAAACTTCCGTTAGAGGGAATCCAGAAAAGCAATTGATAGTCTTAAATTATTTACTACTAATCCTTTCAGTTAACATTGCATTAGTAAATTAGTATTTGGTGTTACAGTTTAATAAATAATAAATGGTATTCAAGATAGTTTACCACATGAAACTGGCGTTGGAAATTTTCTTATCCAGTGACTGCTAATATATTGTTTCCTTCTTTACACTGATGACATTGATTGATATTTGCTTCATGAACTAGAGCATCTAATGTAACTGCAAACTATGTGGTTTGTGGATATTTATAAAGAAAACAAATTATTTGAAAATGTTGTGTGCTGTTTCACAGTCCTAGTTTAATATTTTTTAAAATAAATACTGAAACCAAAATATAAAATGTATTAAAAATTACAGGATATGCGTTGTTTTCCAAAAAAACTAGAGGATATATGGTAATGCTTGATATAGGTAAACACACAACCAAGTAAACATCATATAAGTTTTTAAAAAAATGTATTTTATTAACACACTATTATATTTTTTTTGCAGGATTTCTCAAGGATTGTTCGATGACTTTGAAGATGACAGTTTATTCTGTACAAAGCCTGTAGAAAAGCATCCTTCATCTCCAAAAGAAGAAAAAAAGGTTGAAACACCAGTTGAATCTAAAAAACAATCTCCAAAGAAGAAAGAAAAAGAATCATTTGCAATTGATGTTGATGATTCACAAATAATAATAAAGGATAGAAAACAAGGTGAATATATTAATTTTACCTTTCATGGAAACACTTTAATTTTAGCTTCCACACTACGTTTATAACGTAAAAAGTGGAAGGTTTTATAATCGTTCAGTCCGTCCGTCCGTCTGTCTGTCACCCACTTTCATAGACCAAACTACAAATGCTACAAGCAAGTGTGATACATCAAAAAAGTCAGCGCATCGAAGTTAGAAGACATCGAAAATCTCAGAAAAAAATTCGAATTGGAAGTACTTTAATTATTTAAAAAACTGCAAAATTTAATGCCCATTTAAAAAGCATAAGAAGCCATTTTCATTAGCATTAAATCACCATTGCCATTCGCAACTATTTTATCGAGAAACTTTAATTCTTTTAAATAATAAATTAAAAGAAATTTATTTGTACGACATCAATCAGTTTGAAATGACGTCATATATATTTCGCTAAGAGATTCTTCGTATGTTGATATGAAATGTTTTGGTTCTATTCAAAAGAAAGGAATATTTCATATTTGTTCTTTGAAATATAAATTAATTTTTGAAAACGATAATAATTATTGGATAATTATTGAAGAACTAATTATTGAATTTTCGAAATAAAATAAATGAAACTAGTTAAATTTAGCGTGTAAATGTTTAATATAGAATAAATACTGTGTTTGGCGCGTTTTTCAATGTGTTCATCACTTAAATGTTGTGTGGAAGTGGGTTAAGTGACAGATTCTGTTACAAGCCTACTTGTTTGTATTTATCTGAACATTGACTATTTTAACGTATATTTCTGATAATGATCACAAGTATGAAGTTTTTTGTAATGTATATCAGGTTAAAGTTTCTGACGAATTTATTTCATTAGTCTGTCAAGCTGTTTTTTTCAGTTGATTGGAAAGAAATACATTCAATCGTATTAATACTATTATTTATTGATCAAACTTTTAAATTTAAATATTTTTTTTCTCAATGAGTATTTAAGTGTTCAAACAAAATTGCAGCAAAGGCTTTTTCTTACATCATTATAAAGTTAATTGTAGATTGTAGACATTTAGCATAATTTCTTTTAAATATCCATATAACTTTATGTAAACTAATTTATTTAAAATTTTGTCTAAAAATAATTATCATATGATTACAGGTGAAGTGTCTTTATTTACTGAACAAGATCTGGGAGATTATATTACAAAAGAAGAGGAGGAACTGTTTTTAGTTACTTCTCCAAATTCTAAAACACCAAAGAATAACTTGCTGTTTTCTGAAAATGAAATCTTATCCCCAGAATCAGATAAAAAGTAAGTTATTTTTACCACAATTATATTTTCCCTAATACACAGCCACTATTTTTATAAATTCTTCTGTACAAGGGACTGGGAGTGATGGGTATTCATAAATTGGAACCCAGTGAGATGCTATCATTACCCCTAATATGTACATTAGAGGACTGGGGAGCCCAATTGGTAAGGGGCTTATCATGCATGTGAAAGGTTTCTAAGTTGGGCCCGGGGCATTACCAAAATAACCACCGAGCTATAAATGGTCTGTGCAGTCAAAATGTCTGAGCAATAATACACTGTATAGAGGAGGGATAGAGGGACTGCATATGTCTTTCCTCCAGCGCCGGATTTCTAAATAGGCTAAGTAGGCCGTAGCCTAGAGCGGCGAATTTTTTGGGGCGGCAAATTTTACGACCAATTAAAGCGGCATTTGGCATAAAAAAATTATTATAAAAATACAAATATTTTTAAGAAAGACAAAAATAATTTGCATTAAACCGTAAACGTATATATAGTACTAATATTTCGAAGTTGAAAGAAAAATAGCAGAAACAGTTAAAAAATTCGCCCATTTCGCTTTCAATTTAGTGTGTAAAGGTACATAGATGATTCTAATATGTGTATCTATTTTAAACAGCACATATACCACCCTATTTTGCAGCTAACCAGCTACCTTTCCCCGAAGGGGGAGAATATTATGACAGGTGTGGCAAATCAATATAGTAGCCTACAAGCGGCAAATTTTTAAATCCGGCCCTGCTTCCCTCTAATGTAATATTGAATTTTTTCAAAATTATATTGTACATTAGTTAGTGCTAATAGTCTGTAAAGACTGTAATAAGTGAAAAATGTCAATAGATATACTTTTTATATATTACTTTAAATCACAATATTTTGTTGACGTAGTTTTATTTCATTTTCCTACCATATACTATAAGCAAGGCAAAAAAAAATTCATTTGAAAAGTATATAATTATTGTATGCATATAAATTAAATATTTTTGTTATTTGCAGTTAAAAATGTTAAACAATTACTTGTAACAGTTAATAGTGTTAAAATTTTCTAAAAAATTGGGTAATTTAATAAATTTGTACTAGTTTTCTTTGCCTAAATTTACACGCACAACAGTAGATAATCTAATATGCTTTAAAAAAACATCATAATTTTGTTACTATATATGATTAAAAAATGCATTACATAAAATATTGTTCAGATTGTTTAGAGTATTGTTGATACAGTATAACTTGGTTATAGCATCATTCAGGGGACTGCAATGTTTATGACGCTATAAAAGAGTAGCGTTATAAACAAGGTTGAAGATTAATGGTGTAAAATACGTATTATGTACTCGTATTGTTAATTAAAATTTTAAAAATTACATTTATTGAATATATAAATGTTACCTTATACTATATTAGTAGTAGCTTAATATATCCTTCTCCTGTCAGTACTTTTTTTAGGCTGGAAATATATTTCAAATTTGGCCAATAAATTTTAAATAGTTAAACCATTTTTTTGGGGAAAAATCTTTAAAGGCAGATGAGCTTGATCGACCACGCGGCTCCAAACCAAAGTGCCTCAGTGTTAATCCAGTGGAGAACAAGAAGTTCATAAAGAACTAAAATAGCCTACTTTCCTGTTACTTAAATACTTACTGAAGTTCTAATCGGGAAAAAAACTAGGTTCCTAAAGTAAATATCATCAACAGCCGTTTCTACACTAGATTTATACACATTAGAAAAAAAATCGAAACACAGCACCCAGCTATAATTTAAACTTCTAAAAGCCAAAATCAACTATTTTCCTTAATATTCGTTCGCAGGTTTCGCAGGTTGAAAGGTTTCTTTGTTGGGCCCGGGAATTACCAAAATAACCACCGAGCTATAAATGGTCTGTGCAGTCAAAATGTCTGAGCAATAATACACTGTATAGAGGAGGGATAGAGGGACTGCATATGTCTTTCCTCCAGGGCCGGATTTCTAAATAGGCTAAGTAGGCCGTAGCCTAGAGCGGCGAATTTTTTGGGGCGGCAAATTTTACGACCAATTAAAGCGGCATTTGGCATAAAAAAATTATTATAAAAATACAAATATTTTTAAGAAAGACAAAAATAATTTGCATTAAACCGTAAACGTATATATAGTACTAATATTTCGAAGTTGAAAGAAAAATAGCAGAACAGTTAAAAAATTCGCCCATTTCGCTTTCAATTTAGTGTGTAAAGGTACATAGATGATTCTAATATGTGTATCTATTTTAAACAGCACATACCACCCTATTTTGCAGCTAACCAGCTACCTTTCCCCGAAGGGGGAGAATATTATGACAGGTGCGGCAAATCAATATAGTAGCCTACAAGCGGCAAATTTTTAAATCCGGCCCTGCTTCCCTCTAATGTAATATTGAATTTTTTCAAAATTATATTGTACATTAGTTAGTGCTAATAGTCTGTAAAGACTGTAATAAGTGAAAAATGTCAATAGGTATACTTTTTATAATTACTTTAAATCACAATATTTTGTTGACGTAGTTTTATTTCATTTTCCTACCATATACTATAAGCAAGGCAAAAAAAATTCATTTGAAAAGTATATAATTATTGTATGCATATAAATTAAATATTTTTGTTATTTGCAGTTAAAAATGTTAAACAATTACTTGTAACAGTTAATAGTGTTAAAATTTTCTAAAAATTGGGTAATTTAATAAATTTGTACTAGTTTTCTTTGCCTAAATTTACACGCACAACAGTAGATAATCTAATATGCTTTAAAAAAACATCATAATTTTGTTACCATATATGATTAAAAAATGCATTACATAAAATATTGTTAAGATTGTTTAGAGTATTGTTGATACAGTATAACTTGGTTATAGCGTCATTCAGGGGACTGCAATGTTTATGACGCTATAAAAGAGTAGCGTTATAAACAAGGTTGAAGATTAATGGTGTAAAATACGTATTATGTACTCGTATTGTTAATTAAAATTTTAAAAATTACATTTATTGAATATATAAATGTTACCTTATACTATATTAGTAGTAGCTTAATATATTCTTCTCCTGTCAGTACTTTTTTAGGCGGGAAATATATTTCAAATTTGGCCAATAAAATTTAAATAGTTAAACCATTTTTTTTGGGAAAAATCTTTAAAGGCAGATGAGCTTGATCGACCACGCGGCTCCAAACCAAAGTGCCTCAGTGTTAATCCAGTGGAGAACAAGAAGTTCATAAAGAACTAAAATAGCCTACTTTCCTGTTACTTAAATACTTACTGAAGTTCTAATGGGGAAAAAAAAACTAGGTTCCTAAAGTAAATATCATCAACAGCCGTTTCTACACTAGATTTAATACACATTAGAAAAAAAATCGAAACACAGCACCCAGCTATAATTTAAACTTCTAAAGCCAAAATCAACTATTTTCCTTAATATTCGTTCGCAAATTAATTAAATATTATTTATCATCTGCTCGTGATTTATTTGTAGTTCGAAGAATAAATATTTATTAATAACCAAAAGTAATGAAACTACTCCGAACTGCATTAAAAAACAAGAAATGTAAATTAAAACTAAGCATAATTGGCATGCAAAGTATGCCTTGCCGCTTTCTTGGTAGATAATTAATGAATAATCAAAGAAATCAAATTGTTCTACATTTTTATGACGTCATTCCAAAACTGATTCATGAAAATATTATTTTGCTTCAAATATGTTTAAATAAAGTTTCTCATGCCATTGTTGATTTGGCAACAGTGATTTAAATGACTCAAAATTGAATTTCAATGCTAATTCAATGGGAAATTCGCCGACAGATAGTAGATTTATGTCCCGTCCGGACGTACAGACAGACGGACAAAAAGTATGAAAGTTGGGTATCTGAGGTCATAGCTTTCTAACAAAAAAAGAATTTTTAAGATCCGATGATTAGAACCGATTTTGGAAGGAGGGTACAGACAGACAGACAAACGGACAGACAGGCGGACAGACAGGCGGACAGACAGACGGACAGACATACGAACAGACAGACATACGAACAGACAGACATACGAACAGACAGACAGATGGACATCAACCGCATTTCAATACCTACAGTGATTTAAATGACTCAAATTGAATTTCAATGCTAATTCAAGGGGAAATTCGCCGACAGATAGTAGATTTATGTCCGTCCGGACGTACAGACAGACGGACAAAAAGTATGAAAGTTGGGTATCTGAGGTCATAGCTTTCTAACAAAAAAAGAATTTTTAAGATCCGATGATTAGAACCGATTTTGGAAGGGGGGTACAGACAGACAGACAAACGGACAGACAGGCGGACAGACAGACGGACAGACATACGAACAGACAGACATACGAACAGACAGACATACGAACAGACAGACAGATGGATGGACAGACAGACAGATGGACATCAACCGCATTCAATACCTACAGTGATTTAAATGACTCAAAATGAATTTCAATGCTAATTCAATGGGAAATTCGCCGACAGATAGTAGATTTATGTCCGTCCGGACGTACAGACAGACGGACAAAAAGTATGAAAGTTGGGTATCTGAGGTCATAGCTTTCTAACAAAAAAAGAATTTTTAAGATCCGATGATTAGAACCGATTTTGGAAGGGGGTACAGACAGACAGACAAACGGACAGACAGGCGGACAGACAGACGGACAGACATACGAACAGACAGACATACAAACAGACAGACAGATGGACAGACAGACAGTTGGACATCAACCGCATTTCAATACCTACAGTGATTTAAATGACTCAAAATTGAATTTCAATGCTAATTCAATGGGAAATTTGCCGACAGATAGTAGATTTATGTCCGTCCGGACGTACAGACAGACGGACAAAAAGTATGAAAGTTGGGTATCTGAGGTTATAGCTTTCTAACAAAAAAAGAATTTTTAAGTTCCGATGATTAGAACCGATTTTGGAAGGGGGGTACGGACAGACGGACAGACGGACATCGACCGCATCTCAATACCTACTTTTTCATTTTTTAATTCTTTCGAATTAAAAAAAGAAAGTAGGCTAAAAATTATTCTCTGTCACATTTCTTCTGCTGTATTGAATATTTTTACAAACTTTTTTTTTAAAATGATAACTTCAGATAACTTTCGGGTCTCTAAAATCCCCCTTTTTGAAATTGCTTTGAATATTTTGTGTAAAATTATTTATTGAAAATTGAAAAAAAAAAATTCAAACCGGTTTCAAAAAAAGGGATTGTTGGGACCTGTAAGTCAGCTACATTTATCACATAAAAAAACTGTTTTTAAAAATATTCAAAAGCTTAATTAAAAACTATTGCTGTAAACAAGATATTATAAGATGAAGGTCTATGGGGTAGGACTTGAAGGGACAGAACATTTATGGCGTTCTAAACAAGTTTTCGTTGTAAAGGAGGTCGTTGTAATATAGTTTGACTGTAGTAATTTAAGTGAACAGCTTTCATCTATGACATTAAATTTTATATAACAAGTGTTTTTCAACATTATATCTCAATGTTGTTTAACATCTAAAGAATTGTCTTAACTTTTCTGAATATGTGCATGTGTCCAAGATCCTAACTACACCCTAAAATATTTAATTGTTTAATCATGCCAGTCATGATTTCAATTGATTTTTCAAAACAAGCAGCCAAATTAGACAAAAAAAATTGTAAAATTTATGAAAGTAATATTTTTGTTAATGCAATTTAAATATCAGGAGATCTTATCATCTATACAAGACTTAATTTTACTTAATTATTTAATAATTTTTTTTGGGCAAATCATATGTTGGTAAGTACCCTGTATTTAAAAGAGATTTATTTCTACCTTATCATCTTCATGGAAACAAATAAAACATGTATTTCTTTCAATTGTATTTTTAATTTCCCAAATTACATTACATTTTTAGCCTACTTTTTTTTTTAAATTCGAAAGAATTAAAAATGAAAAAATAGGTATTGACATGCGGTCGATGTCCGTCTGTCTGTCTGTCCGTCGTCCGTCCGTACCCCCCTTCCAAAATCGGTTCTAATCATCGGATCTTAAAAATTCTTTTTTTGTAGAAAGCTATAACCTCAGATACCCAAACTTTCATACTTTTTGTCCGTCTGTCTGTACGTCCGGACGGACATAAATCTACTATCTGTCGGCGAATTTCCCATTGAATTAGCATTGAAATTCAATTTTGAGTCATTTAAATCACTGTAGGTATTGAAATGCGGTTGATGTCCAACTGTCTGTCTGTCCATCTGTCTGTCTGTTCGTATGTCTGTCTGTTCGTATGTCTGTCCGTCTGTCTGTCCGCCTGTCTGTCTGTACCCCCCTTCCAAAATCGGTTCTAATCATCGGAATCTTAAAAATTCTTTTTTTGTTAGAAAGCTATGACCTCAGATACCCAACTTCATACTTTTTGTCCGTCTGTCTATACGTCGGACGGACATAAATCTACTATCTGTCGGCGAATTTCCCATTGAATTAGCATTGAAATTCAATTTTGAGTCATTTAAATCACTGTAGGTATTGAAATGCGGTTGATGTCCAACTGTCTGTCTGTCCATCTGTCTGTCTGTTCGTATGTCTGTCTGTTCGTATGTCTGTTCCGTCTGTCTGTCCGCCTGTCTGTCCGTTTGTCTGTCTGTCTGTACCCCCCTTCCAAAATCGGTTCTAATCATCGGATCTTAAAAATTCTTTTTTTGTTAGAAAGCTATGACCTCAGATACCCAACTTTATACTTTTTGTCCGTCTGTCTGTACGTCCGGACGGACATAAATCTACTATCTGTCGGCGAATTTCCCGTTGAATTAGCATTGAAATTCAATTTTGAGTCATTTAAATCACTGTAGGTATTGAAATGCGGTTGATGTCCAACTGTCTGTCTGTCCATCTGTCTGTCGTCCGTCCTGTCTGTCCGCCTGTCTGTCTGTACCCCCCTTCCAAAATCGGTTCTAATCATCGGATCTTAAAATTCTTTTTTGTTAGAAAGCTATGACCTCAGATACCCAACTTTCATACTTTTTGTCCGTCTGTCTATACGTCCGGACGGACATAAATCTACTATCTGTCGGCGAATTTCCCATTGAATTAGCATTGAAATTCAATTTTGAGTCATTTAAATCACTGTAGGTATTGAAATGCGGTTGATGTCCATCTGTCTGTCTGTTCGTATGTCTGTCTGTCTTTCCGTCTGTCTGTCTGTCCGTATCCCTCTTCCAAAATCGGTTCTATCCCTCGGATCTTAAAAATTCTTTTTTTGTTAGAAAGCTATGACCTCAGATACCCAACTTTCATACTTTTTGTCCGTCTGTCTTTTACGTCTGGACGGATATAAATCTACTATCTTTCGGCGAATTTCCCATTGAATTAACATTGAAATTCAATTTTGAGTCATTTAAATCACTGTTGCCAAATCAACAATGGCATAGAAACTTTATTTATTTAAACATATTTGAAGCAAAATAATATTTTCATGAATCAGTTTGGAAAGACGTCATAAAGTGTAGCACAATTCGATTCTTTGATTATTCATTAATTATCTACCAAGAAAGCGGCAAGGCATACTTTTGCATGCAATTATGCTTAGTTTTAATTTACATTTCTTATTTTTTAATGCAGTTCGGAGTAGTTTCATTACTTTTGTTATTAATAAATATTTAATTATTCTTCGAACTACAAATAAATCACGAGCAGATGATAAATAATATTTAATTATTTGCGAAAGAATATTAAGGAAAATAGTTGATTTTGGCTTTTAGAAGTTTAAATTATAGCTGGTGCTGTGTTTCGATTTTTTTTTCTAATGTGTATAAATCTAGTGTAGAAACGGCTGTTGATGATATTTACTTTTGGAACATAGTTTTTTTTCCCGATTAGAAATTCAGTAAGTATTTAAGTAACAGGAAAGTAGGCTATTTTAGTTCTTTATGAACTTCTTGTTTAAAAAATTATATTGTATTTGAATATGAGTTATGCAAATACTCTGTAAGACTATGAAAAGAGATTTTTTTCAATCAAAGCATATTTTACTTTTTCATGCAGAAATTGTGCACAAAAATATGTAAAAATTCTATTGCAAGAAAATGTTCGCTTTATTTCTTGTTTTTTATGCATGAGGAAACGTCATGAACGTTTTTTTTTTAAATCAAAGTAATAATATAGTAGTATAAGACATTTTTAAACAATGGGCATGTTTCACATGTTGAGGGGCAACAGTTCCACAGGAATAAAAATAAGGTCTTGATTGGTTAATTAATGTAAAGGGAGGTGCTTATTGTATCATACCACCAATCACCGAAATCAATGAAATCTAGGAAGGAAAACAGGAATGATATCGTCATGTGAAACAATCCAATTTGCTCTAATATAATCTAATATAAAATAGAGAATTCTCTTTATTTCTTTGTAACTTAACTTTATTTCCAAGTAAAATATTTGATAATTAAATACTATGTAGTAATTTACTTACATAGTTTTATTGATTTAATTATAGTTTTTTTTTTTAGAAAATAAAAGATTTCAGCATTATTTACAAAGAAACAAGAAGTTCATAAGAATTAAAATAGCCTACTTTCCTGTTACTTAATACTTACTGAAGTTCTAATCGGGAAAAAAAAACTAGGTTCCTAAAGTAAATATCATCAACAGCCGTTCTACACTAGAATTTTTCACATTAGAAAAAAAAATCGAAACACAGCACCCAGCTATAATTTAAACTTCTAAAAGCCAAAATCAACTATTTTCCTTAATATTCTTTCGCAAATTAATAAATATTATTTATCATCTGCTCGTGATTTATTTGTAGTTCGAAGAATAATTAAATATTTATTAATAACAAAAGTAATGAAACTACTCCGAACTGCATTAAAAATAAGAAATGTAAATTAAAACTAAGCATAATTGCATGCAAAAGTATGCCTTGCCGCTTTCTTGGTAGATAAATAATGAATAATCAAAGAACCAAATTGTGCTACATTTTATGACGTCATTCCAAACTGATTCATGAAAATATTATTTTGCTTCAAATATGTTTAAATAAATAAAGTTTCTCATGCCATTGTTGATTTGGCAACAGTGATTTAAATGACTCAAATTGAATTTCAATGCTAATTCAATGGGAAATTCGCCGAAAGATAGATTTATGTCCGTCCGGACGTACAGACAGACGGACAAAAAGTATGAAAGTTGGGTATCTGATTTCATAGCTTTCTAACAAAAAGAGAAATTTTTAAGATCCGATGGATAGAACCGATTTTGGAAGGGGGGTACGGACAGACGGACATCGACCGCATGTCAATACCTACTTTTTCATTTTTTTAATTCTTTCAAATTAAAAAAAGAAAAGTAGGCTAAAAAATTGCATTCAAAATTTTTTTCTCTGTTAAAACGATTACTTTTAAACTCTGTGTTTTTTTTTTACAAAATATATTTTTGATATATCTTTTTATTTAGTTCATGTTTCAAACTTATTTTAAAGAATAAATATGTAATATTCATCGCTTTTAAATAGAATGAAAACATTTCATATCAACATACAAAGAATCTCGTAGTGAAATATATTTGACGTCATTTCAAACTGATCGATGTCGCAAAAATAAATTTATTTTAATTTATTGTCTAAAAGAATTAAAGTTTCTGAAGCGATTGTTGCGAATGGCAATGGTGATTAAATTCTAATAAAAATGGCTTCCTATGCTTTTTAAATGAGCATTAAATTTCAGTTTTTTAAATAATTGAAGTACTTCGAATTCTTTTCTGAATTTTTCAATGTATTCTAATTTCGATGCGCTGAATTTTTGGACGTATCACACTTGTCCGTAGCATTTGTAGTTTGGGTTATGAAAGTGGGTGGCGGACAGACGGACTGAACGATTATAACACCTTCCACTCTTTACGTTATAAACGTTGAGTGGAAGCTAACATTCTTTACTACTTTTTTATGGACTGTAATCATTGGGCATTTAAATAATAACATAAAGGTAATAATTGATCAATAGCTTAAGTCACTATTGTAAATACTTCAGTTAACCTGCCCAAGGAAGTTTTATTTCCAAGCAACATATACCATACTATTATAAGTAAATTATGAGAATATTTGGAATAGAGGGATTAATGCTCTACAAAAGGTAATGTAACGTTCTAGTTAAAGATGAAAATAATGCAAAACTTTAAAAATTAGAAAAAAAATTGCATACACTATACCATATATTTATATCTAAGATGCGAAAAGATTATTGGAAAAGGGATATTGGTAATAGAAAAGCCTGCAATATTTTCTTTTGCTAGACTAAAGTACTGTTTTTTTTATATCAGATCTGGGTAATTTCAAATTAGCACGTGCAAACTTGGGAAATTAATTTGTTAAAAAAATCATATATTAAACTTTAAAATTAAATGTAACAGGTTTCATTTAGTTTGTATAATATGCAGAAATAAAAAAATAGTTCCAATAGTTAAAAGGTCCACAAACAACAGACTACTATCGTTTTTTGGAGAATTATGACACTTTCAAAACAGTTTTGGGTAAAAGTAATTTAGAGCTCGGAGTTTTCTTTGGTTGTTTGAAGTTTAAACTAATTTAATCCTAACTAATTTCCTTTAAATGTGTACTAGTTTTTCATCATTTTACAGTATTTTTCATATTTTAATCTTAATCTGATAAGCAAAATCCTACTTTCTTATTAAGCAAAATTAACGGCCATGCCATCACTTTAAGTAGAAAAGGTTAAATGCCAGTCAATTTTTTTACCATTACAAAATAAGTCAACCCTTGAGTATTAAAATACTTTAAGTATTATTTGATTTCAACAAAATAAATTTAAGCTTTTATCCTTTCAAAATTAAAATACTTTTAGTGTTATTCGATTTCAAATTTCGAAATTTTAAAAAATCTCAGAATAAATAAATTTCCCAAACTAAAACCATGAAAACAATGACAACTTTTGTGTGACATTTCCAGAATCCATTTAATATTAAAATACTTTTAGTGTTACTTGATTTTGAATTTCGGAACTTAGTAAAAAAAATCTCAGAATAACTAAATAAATTTTCCAAACTAAAACCACGAAAACAAATGACCCTTTTTGAGTGACATTTTCCAGATTAGAATTAATAGCTTTCCATAAATCACCGGAAAACAATCGCCGACCATCTTATTTCCAAAAGCTCATCGGCGAGTAGTTTTGTTTGTTCGAATGTTATGACCATCCATCAAATATTAGTGGATGTACATTATTTTTTATCTGCACCTCGACCGCTATTTCTCAGGTATTGTCAATACATCAAGAGTCCGAGAAACTGCCTTCTATCAATTTAACCCAATCTTCCGCTCTTCGAGAGTGCTTCGGATATTTTGGATGTTGAGGAAAAGATACTCCCGTTCTTTTCACGTGTTCAGTTTGGGTTGAATGGGAATGTTTCAGATGATGCAAAGCTCTTGTTTTCAATTTTTATCCGTACTGCGATTTCATTGGTTGTTTCGGTTTCACTCTCAAAATGATCGTCATAGATGAAAAGAAACTTTTCTTTCTTTGCAAGCTTTCTTTAATAAATGATTGGAACAACCAACAGCATAGCAAGAAATTAGCATTAAAAATATTCTTAGAAAACTCACTTTCGAATACTAAAACAAAAGTAATTCCAGGAAAATGAAAACAAGACCACGGAGCTGTTGCCATCCACGACGTGAAACAACCCCATTAACGTAGCCCTAGAGCTTCACAAGCGGTTTTATGATGGGCGTGAGGTGAAGTCAAACATATTCGGCAAATTCCCATGTAAAAGGCAAATGAGCCCGTGTGACCGCGGGTCAACAAACCCAAGTGCCTCTGTGTTGATCTAATGGGGGAGAAAAATGATTTTCTAAGCTATATTTCTCAGGCTGATGTATAAAATATTTTTACAACCGTTTCTTTAGATGACAAATGTAGCTGTCGTAAAGGGTTCTATATAATCCCACTTTTTGAAATTACTTTGACTATTTTTTTTTAATTTTCAATAAATAATTTTACAACAAAATATTTGAACATTCCCGGATCTTTCCTTCGGTCGGGTGATGGCCGACATAGTGGTAAGATCTCCCGACATCTATTTGACCATTTATTTCTGTTACCCTTCTGAGTGTTAGACCCGGCCTTATCCGATAGTTGTGCACTAGTCTTTCAGCATCAATCTTAAAGTTTTATAAATAATAATAATTTGTATTAATATTCAACTTTTTTTTATTTGGAAATGAGTTTAAGACCTTTCTTCAAAAATAAACAAAATTTAGATTCTCTTAATAAATGTGTTATTAAAAAATAATTTTAAAATTTATACAAAGAAAACAACCAGACATTTTTGCTTATTTCCAGGACGTTCGAAATGCTAATTGCCGGTCTTTTCCTAGAAAACACCGAAAATCCGCTGATTTAAAATTTAACCTTTGTGCTACATCTGTATTCAAACTGGCTGAAATTTTCTTATTTTACGGTTCATATCTTCCCAAACTCTATTTACTATAAACATATACTTAACTAATACAAAAGTAGTGTTATCCGAAAGGAACGCATTTCCCCACATTCCTATTTCCCACAGATAAACCATACATTAGGAATCATTCCTTTTCCCTCTGGAATCATTGTTGATCATCATTTGAGGGTGACAGGTTTCTAGCGAGTGAAAAATGGCGCGCTTCCCTTGGTTTTCCCGCGTAAAAGATATTGCCACCGCATTCTTCAAAAAGACAACTGGATGGCTGATTGAATTAAATGCAACAGGCTTTTTCCGCCTTGTTGCTTTTCTTGAGATGATGAGTGCGTGATCAATTGGAAACTGGGGACACTGTTCAAATTTTTGTTGAAGTTTTCCCGAAGTTGAAGTTAGAGTCGAGAGGGTTAGGGGCTGTATAATAATTTAAAAAGGATAAAAGAATCTTCTTTAATGACTCGATTGAATAATATATACTAGGCGCGTTCACATGTGCTAAGAAATTGGCGGCATTTTGCCGGCTATTTTGTGAAACCTTATAACCCCGTTCACATGCAAATGCTGCCATGCGGAAGCGACGTCGTGATTACTACACGATGCTGCTCTTTTCGCCGTTTTAGGCAATTAAATAAAAAAAAACAATTTTTCTATTAAAAATTAGAAATGCTTACAAATAAGATTAGCTTTAGACGATGCTGCTCTTTTCGCGGTTTTACGCAATTATATTTTTAAAAAACCATTTTTCTATTAAAAATTAGAAATGCTTACAAATAAGATTAGCTTTAGATCCGCAGAATTAACTTCATAATTATAATGATAACCAAAAAAATTTAATGAATTATATTTTTGTTTAAATTGAGTTGAAAGATTTTTTAGTTCTAACCAGGCAAACTCCTGCCAGGCATCTTAAGAATAAATATTTTCAAAGGAATGATTAAATGTGTAGCAATATGAAAACACAATATAATGAAAAAATAACAAAACCTTAGTAAATAAAAGCATACTCGTTTTACATGCATTCTAAAACAATTGCCCCTAATACAACTGACAATTTTATGCATTTGATAACCGAGTAACTGACGCCAAATATTCCGCTGATCAACAAATCGCAATGCATACAGAGGTGGCATACTACCTACGAGGCAGGTACGTTTTCGTAACCGCAATTTTCCCTAGAGAGGTTTTTTTTTTCCTGAAAGCCGGCAAATAGCCGGCGTTTGCTCTGCATGAGAACGGGCCTTAATTTTTAAGTTGCAACATTGACCAAATCGGAAAACTCTTTATGATGATTTTGGAGATTTTTTCCCTATGCATTTCCCCCTTGATAATAAAACCTCTTTTAGGCTCTAATTTTGACCACCTGATGGGTTTGTCAAATGCAGTAACTCTAAATATGACTTATACTATTTTTCTTTTGAAACACTAAATGATCGTTTTTAGCATAAATATAAAGCACGTCATTTTTTAAACATATTTCTGAAATCCTTCTCATGTCGCGATATTGAGTAATCTTTTGACATAGTGTGGAATCAGGGATAACATCTGATAAGGAAAAGTGTAGTAAAAAATGGTTTCAATTTTTTTTTAAAGATGTTAACTTGTTAATTTAGATTAGCTCTACAAAATAAATAAAAAAAAGCTTTGGACGCCTAGAATTATTTATTTAAGCATTTATCAATTGTAAAAGAACATTTTATGGCTTTTAAAAGGGACATAAAGCACTAGAACCTCACATGACGTGGTCGGATTAAAAAGTGTCGCCATTTTTAGTGTTAGGGTAAAGAGTGGATCCAAAAAGTATAGGTACAGTTTTTTTTTATCCCGACTTAATTTTTTAGAGAAAAGATTGGATGACACACTCTTTGAATGTGGGAACGGTCCACTTACAAATTTACTGAGCTAAATTAAAGATAGTGTTATAATATTATAAAAATGGGCCCATGTATTAGATGTGTATTTCAGAAAATAGCGAAGATATGCAAGCTTTTATTTGCATTTATGACTGAATACAGGTCAAACCCTACTCACATTGCCCATATGAAGGATGTAATTTCAAAACTCGGTTTCTCCAAAGTATAACTAAGATATAGAGTCCGGTCCATTTATTGGCGACTTCGTCCAATTGAATTAACAATCATCAAAAGTAGCCAATGAAAGGGCCGAACCCCATATCTTAGTTATACTTGGAGAATGTGAGTTTTGCAGCTACATCCTTCAGATATAAAAAATAATAAAATCCCCTCAGCTCCTTTTGTGATTGATATGCCTAAGACCATCTTCTTCCATTCGATTTTTCACTATTCTATTTGGAAGAGTCATCTTATTTTGCGAGGAAAAGTTTTGCGAAGAAAAGTTGGCGAGTTTTAAGACACCTTCGCATTTTTGGCCCCTTAAAATAGGGTGAGAATGAATGCCCCAAAATATTTTTGCAGGTGACAGCGCATATACAAGAGTACCATAAACAACTGTCTCAATGCTTTTCCACGACTTTTATGTATTTTCGGTTGAATCGCGTTAAAAAGTGTGAAATGCAAATTTTAATGTTGCCGTCGTTTATCATAGATGGCGTTGATGATGTTGGTGCTTTAAGACGTTTTTTAAATGACTTCACTTGGGTAAATACTGACATCTTTTGATATTAGTTTTTTTTCTCCATTTAAATTTTCAACGTGAATAACATTTTTGTTTGGAAAATGTTAATTAATTCATTTATGATAAACAACAATAGAATTAATATTTGGATTTGATTAAAAGTGATTTTCTTTGAGTATTTTAAGTATGAAATGGTTAGTATGCAATAATTTTGTTGGATACTTTTATGCAGTTCAATTAATACTTTTAGTTTTCATTGCTGCGTGCTCCTTTTTGTTAGATTAGTTGTTTATGAAATGCAAGAATATGTCTTTATTGATATACTAGCAAATAAATGCCCATTCTTTGCACGGACTAAAAGAATATCAAATCGATCCAAGTATGTGTGTCATTTAATTTGCTATAGGATAATAAGCTTTGCCTTTGTTCCCGTTCATTATAAAGAATAAAATCCCGTTACTTATATTGCTTTAAAGTTCCAAAATAAAAATACATCACTATAAAATGCACATCCTCATATCACAAAAATCTTCCTCAATATGAACTTACTGTCATCGCAATTTTCCTGATAAATTCAAAATTAACCATAATTGTATAAAAATGTTATTTCACGTCAAAACTTCCATTCTGTGTTTTTTTTAAACAAAACATTTAGCTCATTGGCACATTCAATTATTTTCAAATCATTAATTTAGTTTTTGAAGGTAATGGCAAAAGAAAATAAAAGCAATTTCAATTTTAATTAATTTTTGTGTTCATTTTAATTTTTCTCTCGAATGGCAACACGAAAGGGAAAAAATGATCGGATTTGAGCGAAAGTGGTGTATTTTTTTCAGAAAATTAGAATTTTCTCTAAAAATGGGCCAAATATGAAAAAACTAAGCCTCCAGGCGCTCACGTTGGTATGAAAGGGAATATATCTTAAAAATTTTGAATTTCTGAGGGCAGTATAAGTAGGTCTTTTACGATCCACAGACAGACTCTTTCTTTTATTATTATAGATGATCAATAGAATCAAAGGTACTAGTTTTTTTTTTAAATTTTTTGTGCGCATATAAATTTTTTAGTTTTTATTGCATTTTCCCCTCGCATTTTCTACGAAGGTTATCGAGAGTAGACGGGGCTGTTTTGGATTTCGGGTACTATGATATCATATCTGAGTCCTTTGCCCTAACTTCTTGTACAAGGCATTAACAAGCAACTATTTCCCTAAAATTGCATAAATACAGACATTTGCTTAGGACATTTATTTGACTTGTTATGATTGATCGGTACTTTTCCATTAGTCGGGAGCACCACGCCAAGCAAAGGATAAAGCGCCAATTAGGGCAACCATTACTTAATATTACGTTGTTGAGGATTAAGACAACCCTAATGTGGTTTGGCGATGAGTCCTGCATTTGGTGACATTTCCGCCCGGCTAACGGAAAAGTATAATTATATATAAAAAAACTCAATATAAAAATTTAGATTTTTTTTATTTAATTACAATAACATTCCCTTATAGCAGTACTTCGATTTTAATATTCTAGCGAACTAATAACGAGGGGTTTATAAACATTTTTCGATACAATCTATAAATAATATCCAATATAACGCTATAAAAGAATGTTTTTTTAAAAAAAACTATTTTTTTCTTTAAACTCTTATTAACAACACAAAGGTTTGTGTTCCTTTTGCTATAAGACAATCTTTCGCTCCAGTTTCTCGTATGTTATCCTTTCCTTCCAGTTTGAATGACAATCTGGAGGACCTACTAGATCTGGCGCCTCTGCCAAACACTCCAGTCCTTAGGAAAACTTCGCTACCACCAAAAGAAGAATCGAAGCCTGAAATTACTAAGCCGGATCCCGAAATTACTAAGCCAGTATCTGAAAGTACTAAGCCGGTACCTCTGCCTAGAAGGAGGTCCCTGGGAAAAACTGAAACGGACTCAAAGCAGAAACCTGAGGTAAGCATATACACTGCTCAAAAGAATTAGGGGAATGCATGGTTTAAACTATTTCACCCCCCAATGATTCCATTTGGAATCATCAGCTTGCGATTTTTTCTCACTAAGTTGAGCTCGCAATTATTTATCGTTAGATTGAAGAATCATGTCTTTTGAAGAATTAAATAATGTTTGTTTTAACGAAATGAAAATATGAAAAATGATAAAATAAAATTTACTCCTAAAAAAAATTTATGAAATAAATTGACACAGAATTCTTCACGCTTGCATTCTTAGATGTTTAAAAATTGATTTTAACTTTTTTTTAACAAATAAAGTTTTGAAAATTATTATTATAATTTATTCAAAATTTAGGATTCCAATTTTCCCCCCTTAAATTTTAGTTAAAAAATTAAGATCCCTCCCCCCTGTTTTTTATCATTTCATTCTGGATGCATAATGAATCTATTTCACAAATTTTAGATATTTAGAATAAAAAATAAAACGTTGGAACTGAAAGGGTTAACAAAAGTACGCAAAGTGCCCCCCTAATTGTTTTGAGCAGTGTATTTTGCCGTTGAATTTCCAAGTCGAAAGTCTTTAAATGTAGTGACACGCTGAAAGCTAACATGTGTTGTTGAGATTATCTTTGATAGTATACTAGTGTAAATAAAATGATGGAAATGGAAAAAAAAAGAAACATTAAAAAAAAAAAGATTTCAAAAGGTTTTTTTTGCGTAAGTAATTAAAATTTTTAATTTAATTTAAAAGCTTTTTTTTTGCTTTAGTTCTGGTTATCTCTGTGTAATGAATTAAATAAGAAAAAAACCTGAAATTTAATTGAAAATTAAAAGACGTCTTTTGCTGCCTAATGTCGGACATTTCTTAATGACCAAATGTATTCCATTTTTTTAATCTAAATGTAGTTTTAAATATAAAGTAATATAAATTTTTATGTTTCTTGATCATTCTAGTTTGTTAACAAAGATCATTTTTAGTTTTATACAAATACCACTTAGCGCAGACGTTTGTGTTTAGTACTGTACCGTCAACCGTTTGTTTTAATATGAAAATACTTTATCAACCTACACCACAGAAACAAACACAAAAGTACCTTGTAATGAATGCTAGTGATCCTTCACGTAAGCTTCTCTGCAATAAATTGACACTACAGGTAAAACAAGTTTGACAGAAACGGATTCTTTTTAAATGACAAATATATGAATGTTAGTGATCTTTCATGTAAGCGTCTTTGCAATATATCAACACTACAGGTAAAACAAGTTTGACAGAAACGGATTCTTTTTAAATGACAAATATATGAATGTTAGTGATCCTTCACGTAAGCTTCTCTGCAATAAATTGACACTACAGGTAAAACAAGTTTGACAGAAACGGATTCTTTTTAAATGACAAATATATGAATGTTAGTGATCCTTCACGTAAGCTTCTCTGCAATAAATTGACACTACAGGTAAAACAAGTTTTACAGAAACGGATTCTTTTTAAATGACAAATATATGAATGTTAGTGATCTTTCATGTAAGCGTCTTTGCAATATATCAACACTACAGGTAAAACAAGTTTGACAGAAACGGATTCTTTTTAAATGACAAATATATGAATGTTAGTGATCTTTCATGTAAGCGTCTTTGCAATATATCAACACTACAGGTAAAACAAGTTTGACAGAAACGGATTCTTTTTAAATGACAAATATATGAATGTTAGTGATCCTTCACGTAAGCTTCTCTGCAATAAATTGACACTACAGGTAAAACAAGTTTGACAGAAACGGATTCTTTTTAAATGACAAATATATGAATGTTAGTGATCCTTCACGTAAGCTTCTCTGCAATAAATTGACACTACAGGTAAAACAAGTTTTACAGAAACGGATTCTTTTTAAATGACAAATATATGAATGTTAGTGATCTTTCATGTAAGCGTCTTTGCAATATATCAACACTACAGGTAAAACAAGTTTGACAGAAACAGATTCTTTTTTAATGTCAAATGTATGAATGTTTGTGATCCTACACGTAAGCTTCTCTGCAAAAAGGTTTAAAAAGATAAGAAATACGTAAAATAAACGGATGGAAACTTTTCCTTAGATTTTATTGTACTGTACTTAAAAAGTATTGTCTTGAAATAAAATAAAAATTAAGTTAGAATTAAAAGGGCAACTGCATCTTTATTAAGGGATTTTAACTGTTTTTGTCTTTTTAACCTTTTGACTGTTTTGACCTTTTTTTTTTAAAAAAAAATACTGATATGTTTTGGATAATGCTATTTTTTTGGTAAATCGATTATTTTATTTTAATACATCACTTTTGTTTTTCAAAACGGTTAGCTTTTTCGTGAACTGTATGCTGTTCTTTGTTGTTCTTTGCTGTTATTTGCCAAAGAACGTAAATTTGGAATTCGAACTGTAATAAGGGACTTGAGGTTTCGATAGTTCGGAATTTCTGGAATTTTATTGTACGATTTGTTGAAATGCAACTAATACAAATGTTTATAGTATATTTACTTTGTGCTTGCATTAATATTATATAGATGGCAGCACCACTTTAACTATCAACTGGGCATGACTTAATCCATAGCCCCCTACATAGAATGCCGCGTATACTCGAGAAATAACATAGATTCACAGGCTGTCCTCAAAAAGTACTCTGGTCGCGCCATCTGTTGGTAGTCGGTCGCATATTTTAGGAGGAATGTATTCGCGGTGAATGACGGATCCAGCGGGCTATTTCGAATACCGTTCGGTCCGGTAAACAAATGAGTTCTTTTTTTTATTTTGTTTCTGCTTCCAAGCAATATTATTTCCTAGAGAAATTCATAAAATACCATTTTAAATTTTAAAAAATCCTTCTTCAACATGTTTGCATAGTGTAAAAATTGTTACAGAATACTACTGCCAAAAATCACAATTTTTAGAAATTTAAGATTAAAAAGCTAAAAACAGCAAGCACATATTTTTAAAAACATAATCATGTAATGAGTTTCTTTGTTTTTTTTTTAACTTAAAAAAAAACGCTATAGAACTATTCATTTAAAATCCCCGTACAAGAATTCTCTACTGGAGATTAAAACACTAATAAAGTAATTTAAAGTAATGAGAACCTTGTTCAGACGTTCCATTATTTAAAAAAAAAATTAGCTTTGGCTTCTTAAAGAAAAATTAACAAATACTATAACACTTATTAAAAATGCTTCTGTTAAGAATAACAGTCCCTTAATAAATAATACTATATAATTTCGAACAACAACAAAATTTTAAAATGAGATAGATCATTTAAATCTCAACTATAAAATGCATTTAAAGTATTAGAATTTATGCGAATATAGATATTGATAAGTTTTTTTTCAAAACTTATTAATTCAAAAACACATATATTAGAAAACAGAATGCCCGAACTAAAATGAATATAAATCTAGATAGAACAAAAGTAAATATGTGTTTAAACTATATATTATGATGGAAAAAACAAAAAATAATAATTAATGCATTACGAAAAGATTCAAGAATAAAAATATTTAGAAATTTTCACCAAAAAAGAATAATTTTAAAAACTCCTTACCTTCCATTTCGTAGGAATTCCTATATGGAAACACCGTGTTCTTTCCTTGACTTATAGGATAGTATAATGCAAAAAAATAGCCATTATTTGTTGCATTTACAAAAGTTTACAAAAAAAAAAATTAAATTTCGAACTCTGTTACCAAAATTTCTTATAACAATCACAGCGAACGGGTGTAAACAAACATGACAAACACATGTCCCCGAGCACATTGTTTGTCGCGCCATGGCGCCAACTATTGATAGCTTTCTCACGACTTCCAATTTTGATCGAGCTTGGACGGCATTATATGTAGGGGGCTATGCTTAATCACGTCATTATATTTCTTGTAACTTGTAGATGGCAATACTTCGAATAAAAAATAAAACTACCTGTGTATGAAGATGTGTTGTCCTGGAGTTCTTCCTTACAATTTATTTAAGATGATTTGACTTGTTCCTAAATATAATTTTTACTTTATTTTCCAACACGATTGAAAGATTTGAGGGGTTTAGACTTTTGTTCGGTTATTTCTTAATATTTTTTTTATACGGTACACATTTAGATTGCAGTTACCTACACTTTTATATTAGGGGTAAGTATTTCTCTGACATTCCCTTATAACTTTATTTATTAATTAACTGAAATCGGTGATATTTAACCTTAGGTAAAGCCTAGGAAAGTCTTTTTGAACAAGACAGACGAACCAACTCCGCAAACAACTCGCCCACCAGTTCCAGCCAAGCCCACTGCCATTACGCCAACGGCGCCACAAACCAAGCCAATACCGCCAACCAAACCGAAACCCCCGCCAAAGAAACCGAAGCCGAACTCAGACAACAAAAGTACTACGGACCTGGATGTCGCCAACGCTAATAATTTGCAGCCAAGTACCGAAAATGTGGCCAATTTGGCGGGTGATCTGCAGGATTTGGATATTCTCAAGTACATCGAAAATGAAGAAAAAGCAATTGATGCTCAATTAAATCTTTTTGAATGAGTAAATTTTGATATAGTTGAAAGTGTTTTGAAATTTTAATGGTGATTTGAATTTCTAAAGCTATAAGTAATATGCAAGAACCATGTATGGAAAAGACATTTAGTTTAATAATAATATTCCACACACACAAAACACATTAAAAAAAATAAGTTTGATTTTAAATAAATATTTTTTTATTAGATTTTCTTTTTAAATTTTGAATATGAATAAATAATAATTTAACACCAATTTGTATTTTTTAATCTAAGGAACTTGTAGAACATAAAACAACTCATCTTCCAAATTTTTTTTCACCAGCAAACAATAGCAATATTTGGCTATTGTTAGTTGAAATCAACAAGCCTTTATCCATATTTAGTTTGAGGTCTGACATCAGAATTCCCAGTTTAAAAGTATTTTAATAATAAATATACAACTAGTATCTTAAAATGTTGTTTCACCTTTCTTTTTGAAGATATTTTTTAATTACATGTTTATAGTATGTAATTACTAAAGTATTTCGAGGATATACCTTGAACTATACTTTAATTCGCATATTTATTTTCTTGTTCTTTTAGAAATTTGAATCATCCGCAGGAAAATTATATTTACTTTATTTTACTTATTTTTTACTTTATCAAATATTATCTCTGATTTTTCTACTGCATATTTAGGCGACACAATACAGATTAACACTAAGGCACAATATTTGTTTACAATTTTACTACTTACCATTTAATAAATATCAGGTTTTTTTTATGCATCATTGTTTTTAACTTCAAAAATTTAAATATTTGTTATTGTCTAGGCAATTTTTTTTAATGTATTTTTAGCACTATTAGTTAGTATTTTGCAAATAAAAAATTCCATGTCCAATTTACTGAATAGAGCAGCTATTTCACATTTGAATCTTAAATATTTGTATTGTGTCTTTAATTTTGTTCCTTACTAATATTAACGTTTAGTCATGTTATATTTTATGTATAATCAATGTCTTATTAGGTCACAAAAATTCCTAGTCGTTGTGTTGGATCTGTATATATTATTGTAATGAGCTTTTAAATTTGACATGCTGCATAGTTACTTTTTTTTGTATCATATACATATCATTCCCTTAGCTGCATAGTTTATGAATTGTTAATCATTCAAATAATTACTAATATTAATTAATGATGATTACTAAATTAATTAATAATGCTATATACAATTATCTTATGTTATAACATTATAAAACACTGCTTATATTATAGAATGAATGTTAAACTTTTTATAGCTTCTTTCTAAAATATAGAATGTAAGCAAAACCTTAAGCTAAAAAAAATCTTTATTTTGAAAAATCTAAAGAACTTTGATAAAATATAAGACTACTTAGTGAAAATATTTTTATGTAATATTAGTTGCATGTAATATTAGTTATACATTGCAACATATTTTCAATATCTGTTAAGTATTAATTGAAATTGTTAAATTTATCTTTGTTGAAATAAAGTTTTAGGTTGTTAGTTTATATAGATATTATACAATGCTAAACATCTGTTTTTCATTGTATATTTATTCCAACAAAAGGAAAGAAAATTGTTTATTAAAGTTTCAATATACTTAGGATTATTACTTTTCTAATTTCATTAAGTTTTTTTTTTTTAACTTAATGTTTCGAAACAGTCTACTATGTGATTGTTCTTTCAAAGTTTTATAGCAATAAAATTTAATATACACAATACCTGTCTGTTTGCTTATAATTGTGGTATAGCATAGCAGAGCATATCGAAGTGCAAGTTTCCATAATCAATTTTAATTCGCGTTAGAAAGCATTTTAAGGAAGTAAATGTTGCTTTTAACTTTTTTCTGGTGTGCTTTTGTGACTTTTGGCATGAGGACTTTCTGAAAACACTTCTTGGTGATTTAAAAAAGTTTCTATTCCGAAGCAATATTAATTCTTGAAACTAGCACGGGATCTTTAAGATATGTGAAAGGTATGCAGAAGATATGAGAGACAGAGAGAGAATTTGTTGTTTTTTAGTGGGTTATTAATTATATTATAAAAAAAATTAACTTTTTGTGTAAGTTAATCATTTAAGAACCAGTGGTACTAAATGCACTGCTGCATTTCATATGTTTTTTTTGCATTTCAAATTTAAATTTCCATTTTTAAGTTCCAGTGATGTCCAATGGCACCATTCAAATTTCAGGTTCAATTTCTATACGCTTCCGGTCCAGGCATTGCCAAATTAAATGTAGACCTATAAACTGTTTGGGCAGCTAAAACGTCCGACGATACACCCCGTGCATAGGGAGTGCACTTTTAATATGCTCCAAAGTCCCGATGCTGCATACGATGTCGCTCCTAATTGGATGCCTACTCAAGTGTCGGCTCGTCAGTCGCTGTGGGGGCCCGGATGGCCGAGTGGTTTGGACCATTAGCAGTCTGCGAGCTGTAACGGGTGCGGGTTCGATTCCCGCCTTCGCCCTGGGTGTATATTCCTTTCTCTGTGACAGAAAAAAAATCTTCCTGTGTCTATCTTACTTGACGAAGGCTTTATAAGCGGGTCTCTGATCAAGCACACAAGCCGGAATATATATGTACCTATCCCCCCCCCCCCCCCCCCCAGTTGCTGTGGCTATAATTTATTACGCGTGTCGCCAATAGCCCTTGTGTAGCTCTGTGCGACAATATTTCAACTCAACTCAACAAGTCCTTTTTTTGTGCCGAAGGGCATAATTAAAGAAATTAATTAAAAAAATGATGTATATTTTTAACGAATATTTGTGTTTATCGAGGCTAAAGATATTTCAAGAAAAAAATACTAGATTTAAGAAATGTGGACTCTAAAATGTTTAATAACTCTCCTCTCCAGAAACTACAAATACCACGCGCATACTTTCAATCTCACCCCTCTCTATTACGAAGCCCCGCCGTAACATCAGGAACTGACTCCAGCAGTATTTCTTTTCTGGCTAACTTTTTAACAAGGGAAGAAACCTGCAAAACCAAACAAAAGTCCCTGGCGTCTTTCCCGGGCATTTGTTTTTCGCGTGACACTTTGTAATAGCATCCGACCATCGGTCTTCTTCAAAAATTATGACGCTCCCTGGACATCAGTCAACCACGTTTGTAGACAAATACAACGCAAAATAAACCGTAATATATCTCTATTCCCACAGGAAGGGACAGAATAAGGCTTTTATGGGATTTGGACATTACTTTTCTTCTAAAACCCCGAAGAAACACGGTGAGTTTTTGTTTTGTTTTATAAATAGTGGTATCAGGATTGATGAATGTACAAAGTGAATGTAAAGAAAAGATGTATGCTTTTAGTTTACGTTTTTACGGTAGTATAATCAATGTATTTAGGTTATATCAACAAGTTATTGGTACAAATATAATTAAATTGAAATATATTTTTGTACAAACTGTTGGCACGATTTAATCGTCCAACAATCATTACCACTTATTTAGTCAGAACCACACTCTGAGTTTGGAGGGTCACGGCAATGTCAAATTCCTGGATCAGGTGTTCAAATTCTTGGACCTAATAATTCTGAGATTTTGACACTATTTTTTCAATGGACCTTTGTGCGACCTGACGTTAAAGTGCAGTCAAGCGGGGTTGAAATTAATGGCTTAAGGGGGCAGATGTCCCCCACATCCTGATTTCAATACATCCCGTGGAACCTATGAGAATGAGGGCGGCTACCGGGGTTTGACCACTGGCAGACCTTTGGGGGGAGCTGTTCTCTTACGATTTGACCAGAGGCAGTGCGAAGGGCGGTTTCTTGCTTCCGATTGGCCAAGGGCATTCCTGTCCCTGGACCCCAAAACTGAGATAAATATAGCGGATGACCGAGAAAGAATATATAATAATACAGAGTAAGAGAATTTCAGAATAAGTTTGGAGAAATACTTCCTTGGTTAAAAATTAGCCAGAAGGAAATGCATCTTAGACTCTATTAACCTCGCCTCTGGTCACCATCTCCGTAAGCCACCCCATATGCCAGGGGCATTTCCCAAGTCACCTAATCCTTGGAGCCTTCGACTTAGCCCTTGATCTCTTCAGATTTCTACCCGATATGCTGGGCATATCCTTGACTCTTCAGGTATCACCGAAATCTCCGAATTAGCTGCCTGTCCCTGTGTTGTTGCCATAACTCAGTGGTGTTTCCTTCAAGATGTCGACCCCCTTCTTAATCCTTTGGGGTAAGTCTGCCATGTCTCAATTGTTGTCCAGGATCAATTAAGAATCTAAATGCTTTAAATGTTGTAACGTAATGCCAAATAAAGGGTTAAATTTTAGTGAATAACCATGTCTCATGCTGCATTATTCCAGGGGTTATTGTAACTATTGAATTTAATGAATTTTGATTTCACAACGCAATGACAACTAATTATTTCATTTATTCTATCCACTATAGCTTTAACCAGATTTCTATCTCCCCCTTTACAAATATATAAGTAATTAATAACTGCACAACAAAACGCTAGCAATATTAAGTAAAATGTCTCTCAGGTGCAGAGAGCAAGCCTGGTTCGCAAAAAGCATAACTTGCCAAATGCATCTGTTAGAAGAAAAAGAAGTTAATAATTAGTCCATTTGAATATCGGAATTCTCAGTTTTAAGCGACCTTTCATTTTTTTTATAACAAGACCCTCTACATCGACGGACTACTTCGAATAAGACTCAATGGGCTTGTTTCACGAGGGATCTGGCAACAGCTCCGCGGTCTTGTTTTCATTTTTCTCGCATTACTTTTGCCTTGGTATTCCAAATTGAGTTTTCTAAGAATAAGGTTAAAAAGGCTTTTAAATTCCAACTTCTGTCAATGCAAGTTTTCCTTGATAAATGATTAAAACAACCAACATCACGGCAAGAAGTTGTAATTTTAAAAAATAACACCTAAATTAACTTATTCTTAGAAAATTCAATTTCGAATATCAACAAAAGTAATACGAGAAAAATGAAAACAAGACCGCATAGCTGTTGCCAAATCCCACGTGAAACAAGCCCATTGTTAGTTCATAGAAATATTCATATTTTCGAACTAATTCGGATTAGAATAAATTATTAGTGGATTAGAAGTATTTCTATATTCGAGTTAATGCTTTCGTTCAATTTTTTCGCTTAGACAGTCGTAGAAAGAATATATTTAGGGCAAATACGATGTTTTTAGATTTTCTTTATTGATAAAATTATGAATTATGACCAATTTTAAACCATTTTGCTCCGAGTAAGTAGAAAGCACCATATTGTTTCTGATGAATTTTTCTCAAATTTCGTTACATCGAAAATATTTCAAGAAAAAAAACCTATGTTCTTCCGATAATGTCAAGTAACACGGCATTCTGATGTATTTCTGATCGTTAGCAGCGCCATTTTGAAGAAAAAGCTAAAAGCAAACGATAAAAATCCTCAGCGAGAATGACCGTCCATTAAAGGTCACTAATGTTCTTTTCAAACAAACTGTTCTGATTATTGTCTTGACGCTTCTTGTGTTTTTTTTCTCTTCCAAGATGGAACCTTTTTCAGTTTTAAGCGACCTTTCAATTTTTATAGCAACATCGATGGAACACTTCGAATATAAGAATCAGAGCTCCACCATCTTTCTTTCTGCATCTAAAACGATATTTACTCGCATTATCTACCACTTTCCACTAAAAGGAAAAATAAATCTAAAAAAATAACACCAATATTTTTGGCGTGATGTATTTTCAGCTTGTGGTATAGGGAATAATATACTTTTATATTTCCCTCTTCGCATTAAAATCCTTAGCTTATCCAGTAATATACGTTCCGTAAGTTTTTCCGTGTATACAATGAAACGTACTTAGCTTTTATGTTCCGAGGCTTGGAATACGACTTGGTAGAATAAACTCGATCTGTGGCGGGAGGCAAATTCAAAAACTCCCGAGCCAAAAAAATATATAAAACTCGAGATATTGAAGTGTGAATGGGAGGTTTTCGACACTTTAGCAGGTTTTATGACTGGTTTCTTCTTTTTTTATCGTGTAGTTCTGGAGTGTGGTGGTAGTATTTTTATGCGCATTTTTTGGCGGTGATAGTTGCCATATATTCAGGGCGTAGCTTTACTTTAGAGAAAACTTCCCATCAGGCTCTTTACGAGCCTGTTTCATTTCTGCTTTTTTACAATATTTTTTTCTCCCGCCGTTTCTTTTGCCCTTTTTATTGCCGATATTAAAACCGAAGTAATGGAATAACGTTCAAATATGCGATGAATTGCTTTGACTGCAACTTTTTTAAGCCATATTTTAGAGAAATTAAGTGTCCCATAATTAATTTGTTGTAAATAAATGTGGAGTTTTACTTGCCGCCATTAATATTTATGATGATCACGCTTAATGCAGAAATTTAAAGAAGATTAACCCTAAGTTGATCGATTCGATCATTGCTATCAAATAAATCGATTACATTCGTTACTTCACACGAACGGTTTTATCTTAATTTCTTTTCATGTCAATTAACTAAAACCCCTTGTTTTGCCTCTCACATATGCTTACGTTTATTATATCACATACGTTTATTAATCTAAAAAAAATTAAACTGTATAACTTATGCTTCGGCCACCCATTCGTTATGGCCGTTTTAAATTAGAGATTTAGGAGTTTTGGTAAGTAACTATTTTAAAATGAGTAATCAGTAAAAAAGGCCAATAAAATGCTGAGATACATTAGAAAAATACAATTTCTCTCTCTCTCTAAATCTAAGGAGATTATTTGCTGTTGTACATAGGATTGATAAGGCCACATCTGGAATATAATATGATGTAATATGATAGTCGGCAAGAGAAGATTTAATTCAGATATTCAAAATGTTTGGTAGCAGTTGCTCACTTACTATGCTGGTATGACTACTGGTAGAGCTAGTGAAAATTTGGGTAGCTAACCAACTAAACTTTTTTCTTATGCGTCACATTGGGTTTGTTGTTGTAAAAGACTGACTCGTCACTTGACCAGAATTTTTAAATTACGAGGCGTTATTGACTGTGTTAAAGTTCCTAAAGGAGTCTAGAAATACACAGCCGGAAACGATTAAATTACCAATTATCTGACGTTTTTTTTGTTGTGTAAGTTGTCAGTTTATTCAACCTACCAACCAGTTGTCAGTTTGTGACCTTCCCGCGTTTTTATCAACTACCTGGTTTTATGTGTTTTTATAGTATTTTAAATTGTAACTTTTTAATTGTATGAAATGAAAACAATCCACAAATCAATATCTGTGAATGAATCTTTGTGCTTTATAATCAACTGAAGAAAGTGACCACATAACCGATTTTCATAAATTCATCAAGCAGGGAGACATATAGGGCTTAGATTTTTGAACTTAAATTGTCAAACCAGAGGACACATGGTCAGACATTGAAAAAATCCTGCTTCCAAAGGTAAGTGAGAAAAAATTATTTATACAATAAAGTTTTCAGTTAGTGGGATGCTTTACCAAATATATGTTGTGGTGTTCCAAGAAAGTAGAAAATTTCAATAAGAATCTTTGATAGTTAATGGGGACTTGTAAAAATTTTGTAAACTTTTGGACTAACTTTGCCTGGGACTTTTGTTGGTCACCAATTTTTGCATGTGTATTTGTCAATGAGTGAACCCGGGTTTGAATCTCATGTAAAGCATGTTTTGTTGTTGTTGATTTTTCGCTTTAAATAGTATCCGCGTCTTGAAAAAAAAAACCCTCTTGGTTTCTGCTTGAGTCTTCTTGAAAAATTTATTCCTTAGTGCCCTGTGTATCATATATAATTAAATGTATTATGTCTTGTATGTTATTCGCATGTATAAAGATCCAGACATGGTACACACCACGCTAAAAAAAACTATGCTTTAACTTCAACGTTACAAAAATTTCAGTATTTAAACTTAAACCAATTGAATGAAATCAATAGTCTAAACTTTTTTGTATGTTTCAACTTAAATGGGACTTATAAGTACCGTCAGTAAATAAAAGGTTAAACAGATCGAACTAAACCTATATTCTATCCATCTTTTTGTGTGTGGATAACATAACCTGTTGCCATTCTACCATCACAAAAACAACACCCTGGGTCCTCAAAGGGTTAGAACCGAAGTGTTTTTTGACAGGAAAAAGCCGCTGCTCCCAGAAGTAATCAGCCCCTCGCACTATGTCCTCTCCACTTGTCTTACCATCCAGCCAAACGATAAAATAAACAACTCGCAGGGGAGTAGGGGCGATAGAATTTCCCTCCTTCTTTTTATTCCCTGCTATGAGCACTTTTTTTCCCTCCCTACTGGGGATTTTCCCCCCTTTCTGGCAAAAAGGGGTGTTGCTGTTGTTTTATATGGATTATCTGACGATATTCGTAAAGCCGGAATAAGAGTCTTTCAGTATAGATTTGTGCTAATACGTACACAAAGTTCAGGTGGTTTGAGTGAGTTGGCGCATGATTCCTTTCCCCGACTAAGGTAATTTTGATCCGATGTGATAATCAGTTGGTGAGCGGGGATTGCGATACCGCCAAGGTTGTCACGACTTTGTCTACGTTAGTCGGGACAATATCTAGGAACTCTATTTTTTGTGATGATCGGTTACATTTAAGAATAGCCCAAGTGGAAGAAACGTTTTCTCCTGAGGAGAAAATTGCGGGAATAATTTTCTACCACTTTAAGATAGGGAACATTTGAAAAATGTTTTTTTTTAAAGTTTTGCTTGGATTTCATTAAAATAATCATGTTTCATAATAGGATAAAATTATTTGTTCAGAGTCGGATTGAAACCTGTGGCGAAATTCCTAATTCACCATCCCAATTTTACCTGTCATATATTTAATTATATCTAATTAGTATAATTGATATTTCTTTTTTTTCGCACATTACTTTGAAGTCTTAAAAATTGAGTCCTATTTTCTCTGCTTATAGGACACGTCATTTGCTTAACCAAATAAGGTCATTCTTTTTATTTAAACATATATATATATTTTACCACTACCTTAATTCATTTCTTGTCACCGTTTTCCGTTATAAAAAAAACAGTAGATTTATTCAACGAATGCACAACGAATGAATTAAAAATAACAAGTAGGTTTGTAACAGAATCCGTCACTTAACCCGCTTGCACACAACAGTTGTGTTTAACAGGTAAAAAGGCATCAAACACAGCATTTATATTCTATATTAAACATTTAATGCTAAATTCGGCTAGTTTCATTCATTTTATTTCGAAAATTCAATAATTATTACTTATCGTTTGCAAAAATTCATTTATATTTCAAAGAATAATATGTAATATTCCTCGCTTTTACACAGAATTAAAACATTTCATATCAACGTACAAAGAATCTCGTAGTGAAATATATTTGACGTCATTTCAAACTGATTAATGTCGCAAAAATAAATTTATTTTAATTTTTTGTCTAAAAGAATTAAAGTTTCAGGAGCGATTGTTGTGAATGGTAATGGTGATTTAATTCTAATAAAAATGGCTTCCTATGCTTTTTAAATGAGCATTCAATTTTGCAGTTTTTTTTAAAAAATAATTTAAGTACTTCGAATTCTTTTCTGAAAATTTTAATGCGCTGAATTTTTTGACGTATCACACTTGTCCGTAGTATTTGTAGTTTGGCTATGAAAGTGGGTGACGGACAGACAGACAGACATACAGACAGACGGACGGACAGACGGACTGAACGATTATAATACCTTCCACTTTTTACGTTATAAAAGTAGTGGGGAAGCTAACACTTTTTACGTTATAAACGTAGTGTAGAAACTAAAAATGTATCTTATTTACTGGGAACCTTTATCTACTCGTATTTAACTGCTTTTCCATATTATATACAATTGCTGGGATTTTTTAAAATTATTAACACTATTTACCTTTTAAGGTTAAAATAACTATTATAATGGATAAAGATACAATTAAAAAATAATATTCTTAATACTATGTAGGTTTTTCAACAATTGTCATTGTATAGAAGTTATTATAGTTATGCTTTATACGAGTACCATGCTTATTTTTGTATTTGCTGTGTTAATTGCTCTTGTAGTAACATAAAATAGTACCCACTAAAAATCAAATGAAAATATTAAAAGTAGTTATTTTTTTCGAAATTAAATTTATTAACACAACAGAAGAGATCAATATAAAATTATATAACCTATAAGTCATATGTTTGCGTCATTTTATTTGTTTCAATGCGTTTGCAACTAACTCTCAATACTGTCAACAGATGGCAGTCCTACCCGATTCCGAAACTGATTTTTCCTCATCCTCCTTCAACTTGAAGAAGGATGCTCATTGCTTATGCTGAATCGCATAATAGATCTTATGTTTTTTTTAACTTACAATATCCATTAAAGTTTGGCTAATTTAAAAATTTTTTCCCACCAAGTACGAAACTAGTATTAACAACCACAATACATTACAAAAACTCATATACATTAAAAAATTGTGTTTTTGAAAAAAATTATCCGGAAAAAAAACTGAGTGTTATAGCTGTTCATTTAAGTTAAAAAAAAAATTGTACAGTTTACCATGTTTCTACCAAAGTTTTATTGTTCACGTTATGGTGTTTAGAGCATCTCAGTCGACAAGGCGTCTTAAATCTTAAAGCGAATATGGTCCAAATTCCATCTTTTGACACAATTGTCTTGTGAAATGTGAATTGGATTAGATTCACTTGTTTAAAGTCTGATTTACCACTGAAGAAATTAACAAGGCTGGATATTTACAGCTTTACCATTAAACAAAGAGACAGAGGGATTAGATGTGAACACACAACAGAGATTGTTGAACAGAGGGCATGATTTAAAATTGAACAAATCATGCTTCAGTCGAGAGTTAATAAATATTTTTTAAAGAGTTATATCAACAATTGAACGTTTTTCCAGAATTTGTCATGCATTCAAAAGAGTGAAAGAATTCCAAAACTATATAGAGTAGTTTGAGACTAATCGACAAATACTATTAAGTTTTTGGACTAACCTTGCTGATCTTAAGAATGTTTCGGTACAGGGCCTGATCTAGGAAAACTCAGACATTAGGCACAGCAGGAGTCCCTGTTAAGAGGGACTGTCAGTCCCATAGAGCTAATGCATTAGTTTTAAAATCACAACTTTTGAAAAAGAATCGCTTTGCCATGTTGTCCCATTTTCCCCAGGTATTGGAATCATCATAACATTCACATTGGAATCACAAAATTGAAAAGAAAATAACATCCGGTTGTTTAATTATTTATTGATAAAGTTTTAAAATGTGTCGCCATCTGCTGGATAATTTTGGCGTTTAAAAACTTCAACAATATATAATTAAATAACTAGATATCATTTTCATTTCAAATTTGTTTCATTTAGATGCTATGTTGGTTCCCATACCTGGAGAAAAAGGGCTATCATGGCAAAGCAATACTTCTGCGGAAATTATGATTCTAAAACTAATGTATTAGCTCTATTGGACTGACAATCCCTCTTAAGGAAAATGTTGTGTATGATTGCATGTAATGATGCTGCTAGTTGGCCGATGTGTCTTACTTTTTGCTATCATTTTATAGGCTCCCCAATAACATTAATCAAACAATCACGGGTCTTTAAATTTTACTGAAATTTTGGTGGGGGGGGAGGGGGTCTACAGCATTTAGCATAATAGAAACTAAAACAGTGATGAACTAAAATAAAAATGAGGCTCAGTGGCTTAGTGGTAGTGCTTCCCATTGACACGCCACAGGTCTGGGGATCGAATCCCGGATTGGGCGAGGTTGACCCATCCTTTCATCCCTTGAGTGGGTCGATAAAATGGGTACCAAGCATGCTTGGGAACTAAACAATGGGGGTTCCGCGTGAGGCTGACCACCTTACCGGGACATATGCCAAGCACCCCAGAGCACTAGGTCACGAAAGCTGAAATGGGCACGGCAGGCCTTGGCCCAGTAATGGGCTGTTGCGCCGAGGAGTTTAGCTTAGTTTAGTTCCTAGAAACTAAAACTTTCGGGCCTGGGACATAAAATTTGGGAGTCCTAAGCCAGGGCCTAACGAACCTCATAGGGTAGAGACTTGGTAGTCCATTTTCGTAATTGTGTGTATTTTTAAACTAAAGCTATGGTCCACAGTAGTTAAAAAGGTTCGGTTTGAAACTTTATTTATTGTTATTATCTCTATAGACTATAGAATGTTTATTACGCGGATGAATGTCCCCAAACGCGACGCAGGGTCTTATCCACCTGATTATCCCTATTCTGATGTAATATTTAAGGCTTCCCTGACATCCACGCACACCGACCCCAGAGTAAGAAAGAGGGGAGTTGAGTTGTCTCCGTGCTGAACCCCCTTTGATTAAATTACCGAACCCTTTTCCCCCGATCTCAGGGGGAAATTGATTACTGGGTATCCCACTCTACGAACCGTACGCAGCAGAAGTGGGGAAAGGATTGGAGGAATGTTGCAACATATAGTGGTGACCAGGGCCTGCTCTTCCATAAGGCCCGTTAGGCCCGGGCCTAGGCCCCCAAATTTTAAGGGCCCCTAAATTTCAGTTTTTATTATGCAAAATGCCGTAAATCCCTAAAATATCAGTAAACAAAAAAAAATTATGATACTCACTTTGTTTTTTGCTCGATTTTGACTGAGAAATTGACCTAACGTGTTTTTTTTTTATCGAAGTTTATAGCAAGCGAATGAAATTGTAGCAAAAATTTGATACATAGGTCATATAGCACCATCATTACTGGAAATCATACATAACATTTTCCGTAAAGGGGCCCCCAAAATAGGTTGTGCCTATAGTCTGAGTTTTCCTAGATCAGGCCCTGGTGGTGACGGAAAATATTGTGCAGAAAATAACAGATCGTCAGGAACCATAGTGAAGTAACTCACTTTACAGTTCTTGGGTTATAACATCAGTGGCTGAGAGGTAATACGTGTAAGCCCACGGCCTACTTAAATGACAAGGCGAGGGAAGTCCTCCTAAACATGAGTATGGACGGAATTTTTGACGTCACTGTTCCGAGTGCCGAAGAAGTATGAACCAGTTTGGACGCACTCCTAACCCTAAAAATGTGGTCAGTCGTGAACGAGTGATTCCTAACAGGTTTCAAGATCAGTTGTCTTCATCTTCGGAACAACGTCAATCGGAACTATGACATCAAACTTTCCGTCCACGAGCGTGTTTGGGAGAACTTTTTTGGCCTTAGAAGTCCAGTAGGCTGTGGTAAGTCTCGAAGCCCAAGTTTGCGGGTTCGACCCCGGCTGAGTCGTCAGATTTTCTGGATGGGAAAATGGTTGGCACGCATGTCATATGGCATGTAAGAGATCCCTTGAGTACCAATTTGGCTTGGGTTCACTAGGCAAAATTAAATCTTGGCATTCTTCAACATCCACAGAGAGCTCTGATTCATTGTAATCTGAGTGTCGAAATTGGTAGCGAGAGTCACCTAGATGGTGCCACAAAAAAAATGGCTCTCAGTTCTGGGAAATATGCCGAGTCTGCAAAGGCTTGACCAAGAGCGTACCCAGGATCTGATTTAGGGAGGGGCAGGTAACACTAGGTGCCCCTATTTTCTTAAGCTTGGATGGGCCCCTTTATGGAATTTTCCTTTGACATCCCCCCCCCCCCCTGTTAACTCATATAGGGGCGTCCATAACACACATGATGTGATTTAATTTTTATGGCGTTATATGGCTTGACCCTCCCTCCCCGTAATCTCACGAGACATTTTTCAAAATTCATATATTTGAAAGTTTTTATTTGGACGTTTGATACTCGGATAACTTAAAAACGCATACTAATCGACGTCATACCCCAAACTTGGGCGCTTGACTGCCAATAATGCAGCCCCGTTAGAAAAAAAAGTTATGACATCAAATGATGGTTCCAAGTCATGTTCTGTCTCAACAGTAGTGAACTTTGATTGTCATGTTCTGTCTCAACAGTAGTGATCTTTGATACTGGGGTAAATCACAGGCTGTGTTAACTATTCAGACAGAAGATATTAGCACACTAAAAGCTTACGTAAAACTTACCTTTTCTCAAATGACAGTTTCTTGACTTAGATTTATGTTTTAAGGCTTCCCAGATGTCCTCTTGTTTTCTAAGGCAAGGGTTAAAGACATCGATCGTCTCGTCTTGAACCATAGTGAACAAACTCACTTTTTGACAGTTATACAGTTCTTGAGATGACATCATTCTTTGATTATGACATCAAAATAAGGGTTCTGACTCATGATCTTTCTTAATAGTAGTTAAATTTGATTCTGGGTAAATCACAGGCTGTGTGAACTAATCAGAGGCAAGACATTAACACGCTAAAAGCATACGCGAAACCTACTTTTTCGCAAATGCAAGTTCTTGACTTAGCTTTATAGTTTGAGGAGTTTCGTATGTCCTTTGTTTTCTTTGCTGAAAAAGGGTTTGATATTGTAAGGTGGATGATAAAAAGTCATAAACTTTGAGATAGATTAAAAAGTCAGGAAGCAGTCATCTTATGGAAAGGTTCTTAGAAGCTCCGATGTATTTTTAAGGTGAGAATATGTTGGGAATGTATTTTATACGATATACTATATGGATATAGCTTGTTCAGGAAATGACAAATTATTAAAACTTGAATAGGTCATGCTTCATATAGAACATCTAATACTAATCATAATTCGACGGTAATTACGACAGTACTAATTTGGTTTTTTCTGATGGTGTGTTTGAAAAGTTAAAAAAAAATGCAATGGTTAATACTTTTTAAATCTGTTTCACTTATATTATAAAGAAAATAATTTTTTTAAAAAATTGCACTAACGTACCAATGCATACAGTTTGACATAAACTCTGAACTAATGAAGAGATATTTACCCATATATCCCTCAAATATAGCCTTACTCTTTGAACCACTTATAATTTAAAGTCAGTATTATACTATTATTGCACAAATTTATTCATTAATCAAACGAACTACTAAGAATAATTATATTAACCAACTTATGTTATTATATGCGTCGTAGATTGTTTGTTATATTTACCTAATTGTTTATCAATATACATATCTCCTCAGCATACAAAATACCAACACACATCATCAAACAATCCATTTGTCACAATACAAAACAGGTCCCACAAACACTTGAAGTCAATTTCCATATCCATTTTCCCATTCCACTTCTTCTGTCATCGCACAACAAAAAAAACTCCACGTAATCACTCAGCGACACAAAAAAATACATCACTCGATCGGGTGTCAAACGCCAAATAAACCGCCTTTCAGAGGCATTCACGAGTGTTTACTAACCTCTTTTTTTACAAGGCATGAACAAAAGTTTTTTTGTGACGTTAAAGAAATAACATCGTATATTTTTACCGTCCTTTTCCCCCCTTTTGAGCGGCATGGAAATGGGCAAAAATGTTTTTTTTTCTCTATGTTTTAGATTAATTTGTTTTGAATTGCATATTAGTTTAAAAGCTAAGAATTTGGTTTATTTTCGGAAGATATGATCTTAAAATCTTTTTCAGTAAAAAATTAGAATTATAAAATAATGTTAAAGTAAAAAGTTTACAAAATTTGCATTTACGAAAAATCTAATAAATAACTATTGTTTGAATGTAAAAATTGTGACATGGTACTTGATACTTATAATACTAAATAATTCATGTTACTGAGTATTTTATGTAACCTTAGTACTTATATATTGAATATAAAATGTGACGGACTAGGTAGACGACTGAACTTATTAAAAGCTCGCATTACTATAAAGATGTATAATACTGCATATTAAAGACTGCAATACTATATAAGTATAGCAATTACTATAAAGTACTGCATAAAGCTATGAAAAGTACAATGTTCAATTTACTAATAAAGTACTGAAAAGTAGCAAAAAACGCTTATTGAAAAGTACTTGCAACATAAAACAAAATAAAGTACTGCAAAATATAAAGACTGCAATAAAAACAAACATATCAAAATGAACAATTCTAGAAAAACTGGTATCTATCAGCAACGGTTCTTTCAAAATATGCCCTGTTTCCAATTCCCGGTCCGTTTTTTGCACCAGTTGGTATGGATTGACGGTGTGGGTTCCCCTATTCGGAAACGTCATATCGAGCGAATGGTTGACGTGAGCGATGGTTCGTTTGATGAATTGTTACAGACTTCTCTGGCAAAATGATGGTTTTCGTTTTTTTTTCCTAACAATTTTTCCTTTTTTTTTTCTTAATTTTTTTAGTGTGCTTAAAATGGTTTTGAAATGATTTAATTATTTGAAGCGTCGTTGAGGTTAGACTTAAAGATTCATTGGCTTCATTATATAATATTTTGATATCTTCATCATGAATTTAAAGCCTTCATATCATCAAGACATAGAAACTGCAGTAAAAAAAATTCAAATGAAGTGGAATTTGTACTTAAACCATTGAAATGTTTTCAATTTGTTTTTTTATAAGTATTTGATTATTGTATGTGTGACAGGAGAGGATGGGGAAGAAATGGCGTTTTGTCACTTTTTTTCGTCATATTTAGTTTAAACTGTTTTAAGAGATTAAAAAACATTCTTCAATATTTACTTATTTTTTTAAGTGTTACCATTGTACATTTTTAATTTTCCCCAAATAAAGCATACAGCACCAGGTCTGTCTGACTTTCTAAGTTTTATCTGTACGAGTATAGTCTTTCTTTTGAAGTTTGTTGTTCCGAAGTTTCAAATTCGAAAGAAAAAACGGCTCGCTTTTAAGTTCGAAATTAAAATATATTATTTATAGAAATACTAGAGAATCTATCAAACCTTGTGCTGAAGAACATCAAAAAACATTCAGATCACCTAGTCATTTGAGAAACTAAAACACATACACGACTTTCATACAACATTCTGTCTGCTGATGGCGACAAACACCCTTTCCAGAGGTTGATGGTCGTCCAATAACGCATATCCACAAGGGGTATTCGTCATTCATCTTGCCAATACGTCATGAGAATATGTAATTAAGACTATAAAGTCATTTTTAAGTGCATCAGATTGCTAGAGGACCATCTAACCTTGGAATCAAGATAAATGATACTTGTAGCTGAATACGCAACCTCAAATAAAGTTCACACTAGATTTGCTACTGCTTTACCCTATTAGTTTTGTTGAGTTATTCATTAGACAGAACGGTTCTTTAGGCCACAGTACGAGACATCTAAAATAAATTTATTTATTTTTGAAAGTTACTATTGTAACATTCGTTGAGAATGAACCAAATACCCTTTCATGAATCTTGATTACATTACACCCTGGATTTCCAAACACAAATCGCCAAGGCCATGACAGGGTGAAAGAAAAACTGTTATACAATAACCATTACTCTCAATATGATATAGAAAGCTGTCCTCAACCATTCTTCATATATTCAGCCTATCGTACAGAACTAACGATCCACCAAACATCCGTTTCCTTTTACTTAATTTCTGTGACGGTAGCAGAAAATCGTCCAGACGACTTTTTTTTACTCGGTCACCAAACCACCCCCTTCCACCCACGAATTCGAACAGCTGGAGAGGACGTTCCTTGTACAAAAGATGAAGGGGGGGGGGGGGGTCAAACGCGTGCAACCCCTACGGTCACCGTACGCGCGTGCCTGTAACGGTCTGCAACACTATTAGGTTTGCTGTCCTCCCCCCTCCCCTTTGGTGCCGACTGACAGAGTATAAAAATAGAAATTTTTGGCTGTGATACCAGCTGTGGCGATGTATCATCAATAATTGTGAATTCAAAAGATTTTTTAGATTTCTTAAGTCAACCCATTCACAACGACTGACAGGAAAATTCGTCATACGAAAGTGAGCTTCCTGCTTATATTTAGCTAAATGAACAAATTATAAGACCAATAAAGATCATAGACCTGAACAATTTATGTAGGACAGATAGTTACACGTTACACGAATTAACGAATTTACCGTTTCTGTTCAAAATTGAATGGGTTAATGGTAATCGTCGTGAATGGGTCAATTTGTGAAAAATACATGACAAGTTTAGTTTCTTGTCTCTGAATAGAAAATGTGTCGACATTAGAATAACATGGTATTTGTGAGGTATAGAAAATTCACTTTAAACAAATTTGAAGGAGTACAGAAACCGCCATATTTAACTCATTAAACCAAACCAACCTCTTCGACATCAATTATGTCAGTTAAATGCAATTCATACAGCAGTCACCCCTAGTTTTAAATTGAGTTCTAGATAAGATTTTAGTTCTCTACTTTTCTGTTCATATGTCTGTACTGAAGTGGAAAGTTAGTGAAAGGTAGTGACTGTGACTTTTGCAGTTTAAGTCTTTTTGGCGATTCTTTTTTTTTCGCAATTTGGCGCATTTGTGGCAGTCCCCTTCGCCGGATGACCGCCGCTTTTACGTGCATTTCGGGACCAGCCGAACGGAAGAAATGCAACGCGGGATTTGCAATTATGATGCATTATGCCTCCCCCGAAGGATAATCAGGGGCATATGCCGAATGTCGTACGTTATTTGAGGAGCGTCAACCTCTGGAAAAGGTGTTTGTCCTGAGCAGCAGACAGAATGTTGCGTAAAAGTCGTATCTCTATTTTTATTGTATTTGAAAGCCCTGTTTCAAATAGTTTCCTAACTTAAAGAAAGAGTGATGCCACTTCTGACTAAAACTTATTTTAATTCTGAGAAAAAGAAGTCGCGGGTCAATTATCCCTGTTTTCCCAAACACTTTAATTATCTTTGGTAAATATTTAAGTTTCAAAATTTGAATGTTGTTTTTAATTTATTACGCTATCGCTAAGAGAGACATTGCAAAAACTTTGAAAAGTTTACCTATTTACAGTATGAAACCAATTATCTCCGAAGAGTTGCTGATTATTGTTTGTCTTTGTTGTATGTCATGTCTAGTAATTTTTATGGATCCATAAAAAAAAATACTAGGCATGACATCCAACATAGACGAACATAATATGTCATACTGTAAACTTTTTGAAACCAAGATTCTTATATAAGTTGAACGTAAGAACTATTTTAAAAAGCTATAGTTCAAACTGCCAAAACAGCACCTTACACTTTGCTGGTTTTGGTTAAGTTGATGACGATCGGAAACTAGAACTACACGATATCCACAGCTCACCAACAGTGTTGGTAAATTTTAATTGTAAGAACAATTAAAGATTAACAATTAATTAATTGGTAAATGTAACCACAACAACTAACAATTCATCAATTGTAATCGTGGAAAAATACAATTAACAATTATTTATTTGTTAACGTAACAATTAACAATCAATTTTCAATTTTTTTGTTAATTTTTATTAAAAATAACAATTATAAGAACACTGCTGTATAATATCATATAAAGCCGGTATATATAAATATACAATATACCCGTGTGGTTCAAGGTAGTAGAATAGTCCCCCCCCCCATCTTTTCATACGGTTAAATAAATATGTTGGCAACAAATAAAAGACCGATCCAAATAATCATCAATATCTTTAATTAAACATGATTAGACAGACAACATTTTAAGATTTCTTGTAATAATTTAAATTAATCTTCAGTACCACTCTCTTTTCGAACATGCTGTCTAACAGTTTGTGACTCTTTGGCAGATTTGTCATCGTCGCAAAAGAAAAAGGCGGTCAACTGCAGCTGACGATGGTAAAGGTGTGTCGCATTTAATAAAATCACTTTTTATCTCAGGATATCTATTGAGGAGTTGCAAATCTTGACTTTCCTCGGCAAAAAAATGCAGCATCAAAAGTTCTGCTTTAGTCATTGGGGCATCGGAGGAGCATCCGTTATTTTTTTTATTATCTGAGATTGAAATATCCGAGTCTGAGTTAGAGTCAAAATTAAAAAAAAGTTTTCTTGGGTACTTTTTGTTGTTGCCACTGTATTTTCACTCATTAGTTTGGAAATGCAGGTCTTGAAAAGTTTTAGAAGTTTAGTACGATCGGTTGGGCTCAAAACAAGTTGTTGTGCTTGACTAAAAATTCGAACACCTGAGCCAACAATTCGACTTTGGTGTGACCCTCAAGACTCAGGGTGTGATATTCCTCTAATTTAGTGGCTAATATTGTTGGACGATTAAATCGTGCCAACAAAGTCAACCATTTATTTTTTAATCTAGGGAAAGATAATGCAGTAATAGCCGCATTTTCAGCTTCTGGAGTGGTGACGTCAAACATTTTTTCAAATCTCTGCTCAACACTATCTTTGTATGTTTGATCAACGGGTTGAAAAAGGAAAAGTTGTTTTTCTTTTCAATTTTTTGTAATTTTTTTCTCAGCGCACGTAGGCGACGCAGAGTTATCCCATAATATGTGTAGCAGTTTTTTTTATGTAGAAAGAAAGATTTAAAAAAAAAAAGCTATACTTACAGCCCTTGACCCACTTTTTATTCGTCTTAAGTCTATGACTTACAGCTTAATTTTCTTAAATCTTTATTCATTTCCGTTTTAATACATAAAGTTAATTGTTAGTTTTAATTGTTTCATAAAACAACTAAAAAATTTAATTGCAATTATTTAATTGTGAGTTACAATTGACATACGTTAATAAAATTAATTTAATTGCAAGGTGCAATTAAAAGTTCAATTGCGATTAATTTAATTGCAATTACTTTTTTAGTCAATTAACAAGATAATTGACAAATTAATTTATTAATGCCCAACACTATCCGTCAATACATTGAGTAATTGATTGAATGTACCGTTTTTTCCAATTAACTCCAATTATCCAAATTTCAGACTGTTCTAATGTGGTTAGGTCCCAATTTCTTCGGATAATTGTAGTTCTACTGACTTATGAAATAAAGTAGAAAAATCATTTTAATCGTTATTAACTAACTTCTTGAATTAACTGATATTTATTGTAAGGTTTGATTATGAAGTTCTACTTAATTCGACAGACTCTAAATTTTTAAATTCAGACTAAATACATTTTGTTGTAAAAACATACTATCCTTTAAAAAATTAGTTTATTTGTGAAGTGCTTTGTTTTAAATACAAAAAAATCAATGTCATTCATATATAATTTTTTTTCCTTTTCGGCTAAGGATTCTTTTTCTCATTGAATCTGGGAGAAAAAAAATGTGTGTTGTTTGGCGATATAGGATGTCTTCTGAAGCACTGCCATAGAGAAGGCGGTGTCTGAAGATAAAGGCTAAGCATGCTTTTTTATTCTAGGACCGAAAAATACATCCCCAAAATAACCTTTTGACAGAAATAATTTATTCTGTATTTTTTTACGAGATTCAATTAATTCTGCATTGATAATTTATTTATTCTGTATTGATTTTAATTCTGAAGTTTTATTTTATGAGATCACAGTTGACACCATGCTTGAGATTTTTTTATACATTAAATATTAAATCAGAAATGCGAAATTTATTATTTTTATAACTGTTAGTATAACTTGTTATGAAGATAAAAAAAATGCGAACTTTATTATCTTCATAGCTAGAATTGATAGATAACCCCAAAGAATCGCCCATATTCCAGATGTCGATTCTATAAAGCACGCAGCTTGTCTTCCACACCCTTTACCCCCAACAATGTCCACCATTCTGCCAACTCGCATCCTATTGTGGATAACCCAATGTGACCAAATGAGTTTTGAAATGATCGGAGTAATGGTTCAATGGCGATTATGCCTCAACGGGTTAAATTCATAGAGGTTAAATTAGAGGGAGTTGCTTGGCGGGGGAAAAAAGTGAAGTCGCCTAAAAGTAGCCAAGGCAATTTTATGTACTCTAAAAAATCGAAGCGTATATGTATCGTATGATGCGAACGCATATCAGCAAGATTTATATAAAACATATCGCTCAGTTTTGCAAAACGCATTATTTTAGTCTTAAGGGGATACACTACCCAAAACATTTCTAGAAATAATAACATAAACTTGTAAATTATGGTGGTTTTATATAATGTTCACTCTAAATAAACATTTTCTAGCAATAAAAACAAATATTTACAAGTAGTTTTTAATTTTTTTTTTTTAAAGTCAAAATTTTGAACTTTTTAAAAACGCTACTCCTTTTTCAATTTTCAGAATAACTCCACCAAACTTTTATAGTTTGTGCTTAGAACTATTTGTTCAAGAACTATGCATGGATTTTAAATTGTGAGCTACAGTTAAAAAGTAACATGCATTTATACTGAAAATCACAAAAAAATTACAAATTATTGAATTCAACATTTTAAAAAAAACTATACATAGTAGACCTTATTCCATGTACAATTTTGTGCACCATTTATATAAGAACACAGGTTAAAAATTTCAAAATTCTAACTTAATTAGCAAAAAAGCCTTAGGGATTTATTAAACACAAGAATTGAAAAACGCGAAACAGAGAAAACAGGTTGAAAGCAGACGAAATACGTATTCAAACTTATAGGAATGACTCCAGAAAATATTTAATAACTTTTTTTCTACAGAAGATATCACTATGAAACTTTTAGTAAATGTTCAGAAATATATTGTGAATAATAAGAAGTAAAAACTGAAAAATCGATATTTTGACTAATTTTTGGGTACCGTATCCCCTTAAAAATCGATTGTTTAACTTTAAACACAGATAACGAGTATGTATGAGGCTGTAGGCAAATGCTTGAAACGTTCACAATTTCGTTTTATATAAATTCTGAGTACTTTTCCATTGCCCGGGCACAAGCGATAAAATCCCCAAAAATGTAAAACCGCCGCGAAGCGGAATATTTCCAGTGATAACCTTTAACTGTGTGTACTGTTGTCCTTTAACTGTGTACATTGGGTTTAATAAAACAAAAAATTCCGTTTGGCGAGATTTGTGGTTGCGAAATAGAAAAATATCAAACATAGTTTCTAATGAGATACTGTTATTGCAACAACTATTTCGCCTTAAACTAGCGCCAAATCTTTCGCCAAGCGGTTTGTTTGAGTGCATAAATGAAGGGTTCAAAGCTTCACTTGGCAAACTAGTTTTTATAATATTTTTCTCCTGGCAGCATATTCATTTTATTCAAACTCCATGTGATTTTGCCTCAACGGATTAAATTGGAAAAGGAGGGGACGGACGGGTTGAAAATTATTTGTCGTTATTAATGTTTGCGTCTCAATTCGAGGGTGGGAAAATCGGACTGTGGGATTGTGTGGTCACACATGAGAAGCTCTTTTAGTGGATAGCGTGAATCAAGTTTATAAGTCTGATGTATTGTATGGTCTGAAGTGTGGTTATTGGATACCTCCTACTTTTTTTATGTTATTAAAATGTTGAGAAAAATTAAATCCATAAGAGATAAATGCTAATAATGTTGACAAGCATTTTTGATATTTTTAACAATCTGAAAAATATGGCAAAACTAAAGAAACTTGTTAGCAGAAGTATTTTATTAATACCGTCAATGCGGGTAACTTTATTGACAATAGCAACCCTACAAGAAGTTAACATGGCTTTAAATAGCAAAAGTTGCAACTATTTGGATTCTTTACTTGCAACTTTTTTCAGGGTTACTTGGCTAGAGTGGAATTTTTAATTGCTTTTTTTGGCTTAAATTTGGTTATTTGAAAAGTTGCAAATGATAAATTCTGTTTTTCTCTCACAAGTTATCATAGCGCAAGATACACCGAATCAGAATATTCTCGTAGACATTTGAGGCATACGTTAATAAGCTAAAACACAGTACGTCACAGATGAGGTGCAGTAACCGTGCGTCAATGTTTTCGTTGACGCATGCATGTAAAAGTTGCGGTTGTTGCAATTGTTTTTGTTGTCGGTGTTTGAAGTGATGTCTTAGTCAGGACACGGCCTAACAAATCTTTATAAAAAGCAAACGATTTTATTATAAAAGAAAAACGATAATATATTCGTAATTAGGAATTTTAAAATGTTTACATTTCAACATTTTTCGAGATACATTCACGATTTTGAATGTTGTACGTTTCTTTCATTTTATCTTTATCTTTTTAATGTTTAAAATCGTTTAATTTTTTTTTTTAAATCATCTCAAAAATGAGTAATCATAAGACTAAGACTTCTTCAAAAATAGTTAAACAGAATACACGTTTACATTCTTTTTTGAAAGTGTAAAGTTCCATAAAAAAAAAATCCTTACATCTTGGACCAAAGTTACCCGCATTCATCGGCAAAAGTTTCCCAGTGACCAACAATTAAATATAGCATAAAAATTATTCAACTTAAACTAAAGCAAATGGTGCAATATTCATCCCCATAAATAAAAAAAATAGTATACAGTGTTTTATTTAGCTATTTTTAATATTTTTTAGGTGTCCCAGACAAAAGTTGGAAGAAATAGATTTTTGCTATTAAATGCTCGTAAGAATACAAATGTCATTTGTTGTACTGCCAAAATGAAAATGAAATTTATTTTACACGAAACGAAAGGCAATGTTTCCACCTTTTCAAAAATGTCAAATAATTTAAGATGGGATCATTTTATGAAGAGAAATTAAGAAACAAATCTTTTTCCGACGCGTGGATCAAAGTTACCCTACGTGGCCAAAGATACCCGCTCCGACGGTAATATTTATTTTTTACTTGCGTGTTTACCGTGGATGTTTCGGGCATGACTTTCTTATTTTGAAAATATTTCGTTTATATACAAAATATAGCTTTAAATCTTTTTTAAACCATACATTTTTCTCTATTTCTTATAATATTTTTTTCAGGATTTTAAACTATTAAAGAAATAAACAACGTTCTACGAGACATAAATCACACATACATCCAAAACCAAAAAGGATTTCACAAGTCTAAGGTTTTTATAGCCATCTACCATCCAATCCCCAAAACATCATTAAAACAATACAAAAAAATTTTAATAAAGGAAAAAACAATATAAACTGGACAAACAAAAATATATATAAATACATCAACTAGAAGAGATTGCCAGCTGTATGTGTACACAGTCCAGTATTATAAACTCAGCCACATGGCCGATAGCCCCCCCCCCCCTTTACCACACGAAGCAACGTGCGGCTTAATCAAGTTTTATAGCTTTACTCCAAGGGCTTTATTGTGTGGTCGATGGGGCACTAAACCTGCCGCCCCAGCATCGTGGGGCGCTACACAAAACTTACACCCGGGATGGTAAAGCGCGTTAACAGGGTCTTATTCCTAGCTGTTCTTTGAAACCCGAATTTGAGTTAAACGTTTTGGGCTGTGTATTTCTGGCATCTTTGGATCTGTACAAAGATTTATTATAGCCACGTAACTTTGATCGTGGTCAAATGACTAGGTCGAAAAAGGCGCTGGCAGTCAATGGAACTTCTAGCAACATCGTAAGCTCGGATTCCGCATATTTAACGAGCCTTTCTTTCCCTGTGTACAATCTGTCCCAGAGATACAGACGTATAAACCCGTCACCTGACTACAGGTTTTCCAGCAACACACATAATTTTTTAAAAAAATTGAAGAAAGAAGTATGAAGCAGTCCTTTATAATCACTTGCTACAAAAATAAAATTGAAAAAATTAAAGAAATTAAATTTTCAGTTCAAATTATAAATTTTAATATCATATAGTGAAAACAAGATTACACATCAATCAAATTAAGTATCCCTAGAAGGGATAGGGAACCCCGTGCTTGAGTGGATTTTTCTTCTTATTATAACTACCCAAAATTCAATTATGGGATGTCTGGGTTACCAGCCAGGGCCTTTTCGACAAGAGGCAAGTACTTATAAAGTCCGAAATGCGTAATTTTGTGGTTCATTTTTCATTGTTTTTTCTTCATAATAATAGGGTTTCTTTTCGAAATTCAAATACATTGAAGAACCTGTCGCATGGAATTGTTCCCACAAAATATGTGTGCAACTTATCAACAAAAAGCAGTGTTTAATTCTACCTTAGTCTTAAAAATTTCAATATTATAATTACATATTGCTATTTTACGTCCTCGGTAGAATTAAACAATGCTTTTTGTTGATTAAATTATACGAATATCGAGTATTACACTGATATTGTATACAACATTAATCGTAATTTATTTGTAGGAGGTTGACTGCAAAATACATTTTTTTAAACAAAATTACTGTTTTAATTAATTCAAAATTACAATTTTTTTCATTGTGATTTTTTTTGTTTAATTCACATGACAAATAATAAAATCGTACCTCTTTTTTGGGTTTAACAATTCGTCTTTTTATTAATATCATATAAAAAATGTTATAAATAATAAATGTTACTTTAAAAAACCTACAACTTCAATTATTTTTAAATATTCGTTCTATGCATAATATTTCATACTTAAAAATTCTTTTTTAATTTTTACAAAAATATTTTTTTTAGAAAATATACTAAAGAACTGTTCCCTTCACCAGCACAGCTACAGAGAAAGACAGTTCTTAAAATACCCCTTAAACTTCTTTCCCAAACAAAACGCACCCTCTGTTTTTTTATACCTCATCCACTCTTACACTTATTTCCAGTTTTTTTCCATCCCAAGTATATATACAGTCTTTTTTTACGAAGGGACTGCAAAATGAAAATCTATAAAGGCTATAAAGTTTTCAATATAAAAATCAATATTTTTTCGCGCCCGCCGCTGTGTTAGGGGGAGGGGGAGGGGTCTGGCCTCATTTCTTTTGCGCTAGAATATTTTTTGTCCTTTTTTCCACCCCCCCCCCCCCCATAACTTTCTCTTTTATCATTTCTATGTTTTATTGTATATTTCTCTCTTGTTTCGCTCGCCCCCCCCCAAACTTTTTATACCAACTCCCTTCCCCCTGCCAATTGTTTTTTCATCCACTAGGGGGTTATTTATTTGTTTCGGGTAAGTACATGGGGCTTAATATATATAAAATGTATGTGTGTGTTCAAGTCTATATCGACGTACATGTGCCTGGAAAATACTGCTGAGATTTTTTTTTCTCTTCCACTAGCGCTCTCATTTTTTAAAGCAAACTAATATTTGTCAACTTTGAACTTTGTTTCTGGCTTAAAAAATAATATAAAAGCTTTTACTGAGCTTAATTTAACAATTTCAACCAGTTTTTTTTTAACATTATAGAGCGAGAGCATAAATTTTGTTTCAAATAAAAGTTATTTCTCAAGGCAGACTGCTGATTTTGGATGATCAGTAAAACCGCTAAAACGTACATTTAACCTACATAAAACCTTATTATATTAGTATTGTATTTAATTCCACGAGCACTCGTAATTGAAATACAATTTGAATAGAGATATGTGAAAGTCACGTGACTTGCTCCTCGACAAGGCTGAGAAAATGTGCATAGTTTAAAAAATATGGAAGCCTTCAATTGTTCTGAAACAGACTTAACATTTTTGTAACAATAGTATAACACATGTATTTGATTGCTCCAAAAGAAAACAAATTTATCACGCATAAGAGCTTTTAATGCAAAAAAATTATAAATTAAAGATATGATACAAAATAATCGATATATTAATTTTATTGACAATCAAGCACTGTGAAAATTAATAGAAAATTGGCTTCTTTTTTGAAGATATGTTTCCGCCAAAACGACCCATCCTACACTTCCTTCAATAGGTGATCTATTTCCACTTGACATTGATTTTCCATTGAAGTCTCTAAGAAGCATTTATTTTCATTCAGCATTTTTGTTACCATACAAGAGCTGAAACATGCTCATTATAATTATGACGTAGATCTTAATCATAACCAAAAATTTTTAATTTGGTTAATAATTTTTACCTTCTGTGAAAAAAAATCTAATTTTCGTTCCATTCATTCTTAGCTGAAATTTTATGAAGTATTTTGTGGCCACATATCTTCCATTACTGCTACTATCATGAACGTAACAATAACTTCATGACTACTATAATTGCTAATTTTGTACACAAGGGGGAACATAAAAATTTTGCAAAAAGTTTCTGCAAAAAATAGTTTTTGGTAAATAAAAGACTGTATAGCTTTGATTACTATAACTTAAAAAGAAGTTCTGGAGGAATTAAAATTCGTTTCTGATTTCATGCCTTTCAAGCAAAAATGTTTTATTTTTATTTTTGGGGTACGGGAAGGTTAAAACAGTAGTAGAAAGGGGGAGGGGGAAAACAGAAAGGATAAATCCATGATATTAGTACCCTAATTTCTATATTTTTCGAATTTAATAAAAGAAAAGTAGTTTTTTTTTAATAGAAAAAAAAATGGTATTTCAAGGGAAAAACAGATCAAAACAAACACTTAAATCGTCTGCACGTGAAAAACGAAATCCCAGTTTTTTCCCCCTGTTCTCAACATCTTCCAATCCGCGGGAACCAATGATGTCCCGTGTTTCCAGGATGACGTCACATGTCCACTGCGCATTCCATTCGGTTAGCCGCGTTTTTCTCTTAGCAGGTGTTTTCTTTCGTTTTTGGAGTTTTATGAAATTTTAATTCTAGCGTGGAAGGTTGACAAGTCATTTTGCTGCTCGTTCTACATTTTATGGAACGTCTGTTGTCAAAGGTAAGGTGTTAAAATCTTCTTATTCTAGTTAAAATATTAAGTTTCGAATGTTATTTCGAATTTTGCTCGTTTTGTCGGAGCTGAGTTGTTGGGTTACTGCTTGTTTTGCTTTTCTGGTGTATAAAGCGCTTGAATATTTTTCGGTTTCTGTTCGCTTTATTTACGAATTTGCGACTGATATAGAATTTTTAAATTTATTTACGTGGAATACCTTTAAGTTTCTTAACATTTATTCATTTGTACTTAAACACATAAATTCGACTGCTTCATAGTATAGAAAATAATAAATAAAAAGATGTAAATTATTTAGTGTATTATAATTAGAAAAGAAACACTTATTATGAGTTTTAACAAATATAAAAAAGAACTTAAAACGTTATAGAAAACTCTTTTTATATTTTTAGCTCTTTAGTGAAGACATTAATTTCAAGTAAAGAAATAATTACAAATTCTAATTTGATACACCGATATAAAGTTACTAGATTTAGCTTCTTTACTATTTTTATAACGTAAAGTGGAAGCTTTTATAGAGGCTATTTCCTTCCATTTTTCCGTCTGTCCGTCACCCACTTTCTCTGAAAAACTACAAATGTTACGTAAACAAGTGTGATACGCCAAAATATTCAGCGCATCGAAACTAAAAGTATCAGAAAAAATTGCCAGAAAAAAATCGAATCACTTCAATTATTAACCCCCCTCCCCCCTGCAAAATTTAATGTATATTTAAAAAAAGGCAATTTTTAACGGAATTAATTATCATTGCTACTCACAATTGGATTTATAATTTCATAATGGAATTTATTTTTGTGATACAAAAAAAAATGTGGTAAAATGTTTTTTTTAACACAAACTTTATCAAAAACCTAAGCGACGTCAATAACTAAAGAAACGGTAGATTGGTTGAATTCTAATTCATCAGAAATAACCCGTTTGAAAATTAGACCCATTGCCACTTAACATTCGCACAAGAAACTTTCGTTATAAGAAATGAGATTTAAAGGAAATATATTTTTTCGATATTTTTTTTTTTGCAATAAAATGTTTCTTAACTTTATCAAAAGCTTTAGCGAAGTCAATGTATAAAAACAGCGGTAGATTAATTGAATTTAAAGCCCTCAGAAATAGTTTCAGTGATTCTGAGTATAGCTAGTGCGTGGTGTATAGTTCATTGTGGTGGGAAAGTCTATTGTGTACACAATACACTTTCAATATACACAATACAATACTTTCACAATACACACAATACACAATATTGTGTACACTCTTTTTTTTGCCTTTAGAAATTTAAAGGATATTTAAAAGCAATTTTTAGATTGAACGTCTGAACTTATTTTTTTTTTAATGAAATAAGCTTTGCAACATTTTAGTGTCGCAATCATACATTGTTTATAAGGTGTGAGAAATTGACCTAATGATAACGAATTAAAGTTGAGGGGGAATTTTTTTTAAAAAGACTAAAAAGTTAACTTTGTTAGGTAATTTTACCAAAAGCGATAAATGAGCTCATATAATTTAATCGAAAATAAGCTATTAGTTGATATATTCTAAACAAAAGTAATTTAATTAGTTCATAGATAATTATACACACCTAATTAACTAAAGGTGTATCAAACAATTTTTAATTGTAAACATTTGTAAATAAAATAAAAAGATTTCGCGCGAAAAAATATAATGTGGTAGAAGTAGTTATTCATGGTCATAACTGCTGATGAAGTGTTAAGTTTCGAACTTCCATTTCTGAAATGAATCAAATTAGACAGGTAGTTCAAATTTCAGATTTATAAGTACAGGATACAACTATTTTCGCTGCTCCACAATAGGTGAAATACTTAAGGCATTTTGTGTATAAAGGAGTCAAGTCCGTTGGAAAACTTCTCTTTGTGCTTTTAGCTTCCACACTACGTTTATAACGTAAAAAGTGGAAGGTATTATAATCGTTCAGTCCATCCATCTGTCTGTCAGTCACCCACTTTCACAGAACGAACCGCAAGTCGCACAAACAAGTGGGATATGTCATTTTGAAGCAAAAAATCAGGATAGGTTACATCCCAAATTTCATTAAAAATTTTTAATTGCGAAGTATATTTAAAATTTAAATAACTAAAAATTTAATCTCCATTGAAATAACATGCAAATTCCATTTTCATTCAATATTTTCACTGTTGCCATTTCGTCAAACGTACGAGAAACTTTATTTAAAATAAAAATAAAACTCTTGAAAAAATATTTATTTATGTGATATAATTCAGTTTGGATTGTTGTAATATCACAATAGAGTTCTTTTGATGGTTCATTATATATGTATGAGGAAAGATGCATAGAGAATTCTAACTTTGAATAAAACAGGAAGTTCATAAAGAACTAAAATAGCCTACTTTCCCGTTACTTAAATACTTATTGAAGTTCTAATCGGGAAAAAACTAGGTTTCTAACAGTAAATATCATCAACAGCCGTTTCTACACTAGATTTATACATATTAGAAAAAAAATCGAAACACGGCATCCAGCTAATAATTTAAACTTCTAAAAGCCAAAATCAACTATTTTCCTTAATATTATTTCGCAAATTAATTAAATATTATTTATCGTCTGCTCGCGATTTATTTGTAGTTCGAAGAATAATTAAATATTTATTAATAACAAAAGTAATGAAACTCCAAACTGCATTAAAAAAATAAGAAATGTAAATTAAAACTAAGCATAATTGTATGCAAAAGTATGCCTTGCCGCTTTCTTGTTAGATAATTAATGAACAATCAAAGAATCAAATTGTGCTACATTTTATGACGTCATTCCAAACTGATTCATGAAATATTATTTTGCTTCCAATATGTTTAAATAAATAAAGTTTCTCATGCCATTGTTGATTGGCAACAGTAATTTAAATGACTCAAATTGAATTTCAATGCTAATTCAATGGAAATCGCCGACAGATAGTAGATTTATGTCCGTCCGGACGTACAGACAGACGGACAAAAAGTATGAAAGTTGGGTATCTGAGGCAAGAGGTCATAGCTTTCTAACAAAAAGATTTTAAGATCCGATGGATAGAACCGATTTTGGAAGGGGGGGGGGGGGGGGGGGGTACGGACAGACAGACAGACGGACATCGACCGCATGTCAATACCTACTTTTCATTTTTTTTAATTTTTTCGAATTAAAAAAAGAAAAGTAGGCTAAAAATAAGAAAAGCTAATTAAAACTAAGCATAATTGTATGCAAAAAAATATGCCTTGCCGCTTTCTTAGTCAACAATTAATGATTAATCTAAGAATCACACTCTGCTACATTTTAAGGCGTCACACCAAACTGATTCATGAAACAATTATTTTGCTTTTCATATATTTTTAAATAAAGTTTCTCATGCCATTGTGTTGATTTGGCAACAGTGATTTAAATGACTCATAATTGAATTTCAATGCTAATTCAATGGGAAATTCGCCGACAGATAGTAGATTTATGTCCGTCCGGACGTACAGACAGGCGGACAAAAAGTATGAAAGTTAGGTCTCTGATGTCATATCTTTCTAACAAAAAAGAATTTTTAAGATCCGATTGATAGAACCGATTTTGGAAGGGGGGTACGGACAGACAGACAGACGGACATCGACCGCATGTCAATACCTACTTTTTCATTTTTTTTAATTCTTTCGAATTAAAAAAATAAAAGTAGGCTAAAAAATATGCAAAAGTTCGCTTTTATTTTTAAAGCATCAATTTTACTAATTATTTATTCTTCTCTTTTTCGAAAGAAAGTTAATGAACATGGGAAATTGTGGCGACTAAAAGATATTTATTAAAAAAAATTGCAGCATTATTCTTCGAATTTCAAACAAATTTAGCAAACGATAATGAGTAAATATTAATTTGCGAAAAAAGATTAATAAAAATAATTAATTTTGGCGTTTAAAAGTTTGAAGTAGAAATAAATTATTAGATAAAGGCCCTGTTTGGCGAATTTCTTTCTGAGGTGTATAAATAGTTCGTTTTATTGTTGAGCACAAATATTGTGTGGAAGCGGTTTAAGTGACAGATTCTGTAACAAACCTACTTGTTTCCTTTCAATAATTTAGTGGAGGAAGAATATGTAAGGAAATTTTTTCAAATATTTGACCCTTTTTAACATTTAGCTATTCATTTATTATATTTATCTAGAATATGTTAGAAACTGTTCAAATTTCATACGATATTTAGAACTTCATTATAGATAAGCAATTTTCTGCCATAAAAAATAGTTTCCGAGTTTCCATTTAGCTTAAATGCTTCCACTTACATAATCTCAAAAATTCCGGTTTTTATATACACGAAGAATCTTACGAAATTACATTTTCGTATTTTTCTCTCTGGCTCAGAAATATTTAAAATACAAAATAAGTAAAATTTATCGTAAAGATAATAACTAACCTTGTTATTAAAATTCAAAATAGGTATTACAGAATTACATAAAAAAATTATTCGAATATTTTCGAAATATGGAACGCCAAATAAGGGTTATTTTGCTGTTTATCGAAAAAATATTTTTTTCTTTAAAAAGATCGTAGAGGATCAATTTATTTTTCGTTTCCCATAAACATCCTGTTTTATTTAAAACTGATAAAAAACTGCAGGATACCAAATTAATTTAAAAGCAGTTTAAAAACTTGTTTTTATATTATTATGGAACGTTATTTTCATGAATGTTTCGTGCATTTTATTAGAGGAATATTTCCCTCCGAAGACTTCATTAAACCCTATTTTTTCATCGTTTTATTCTTCGAAAACCGGATTTCGAGCTTACCTTCTTTTCGATAAACCTAATAGGTTACAATTCTAATCTACCGTCTAGTTTTTCATGAACATGGAAATATCTAATTTATTTTTTTAAACAATTTTGAGTTCCTGGATGCGGTTCTAATTGGACTATTTTCCTAGAACATGTGATGCACATGCTTTCCATAAAACAACAAATATATCTATACCAACAGAAATATGGATTCTACGAAACGGAGCTTATTTCATTTCATTTCAAGATATATCGTTTTAGAAAATATTTTGTTCGAACGAAATAATAAAAAAAAAATCGTCTGCACATACATATTGAAGTTTTAAAAAAAAAGTTGCCTCGCAGATTCGACTTTATCGACATAAAGTTGAATTTTGACGAAGCTCACCGCTTTTATTTATTTATTTAGCCCTTCTTTTAGAATATACGAGGGGAAGGGAAAGGGGGGAGGGTTACGAAAAACAAATTGCATTTTTTACCCTCCTCATATTCGTGTGCATACAGGCAGGCGCACGAATGCAAAATGGGAAATCATTTCGAAATAAATAAATGCTAAAAAATTGAAAATAAGAATATTAAAAAAAAATGCTGCGACGCTGTCGTAGGTACTTCGTCATCAATTTCGAATTTGTATTTTGTTATTCAACTGCAACTGTGTTTTTTTCCTTCCTTATCCTAAATATTTATTATTTATTTAGGTTCTTTTTTGTGTGTGTCGTGGAGAGCGTGCAATGGGAATGATTGTTTTTTAGCCCCCTCATTTCAAACATTTCGAATCCGTCTCCGGTACCCCCCCCCCCTCCCCTCCTTTTTTTTGGCGATTCTTTTTTTTGCTGGCAGACCCCCTTGTCTCCAAGTTGTGACGAGGTTGCTACGAGTAGTAAAAAAAAATGTGTCGCCAATCGAATATCGCCAAAACACCCAAAATATTGTAGTTTTAGTCCAGTTTGGTTGAATTGACGTCGCAATATAGCTACATATGAACTACTGTAATTTTGGAACGTGGTCAAGCGACGAGGCAGACTCATAACCTGGTACCCCACTCAACTTAATAGTAACAGTATATGCATGCGGTGTAAGAAATAAGGAGAAGACCCACTTAACGTGCACCAGTCCATAATAAATAATCCATATAAATCGCCAAGACAAGGGCAGAACCCAGGGAGGTATCTTTTATGGCATATCGCCTTAACCTACCGGTCGTGAAGATATTTTTAGTACCGTCGAAGCGGGTATCTTTCGCCATGAAGGGTAACTTTGGTCCACGCGTCGGAAAAAGATTTGTTTCTTAATTTCTCTTCAAAAAATGATCTTATTTTAAATTGTTTTACATTTTTGAAAATATGGAAACATTGCCTTTCACTTCATGTAAAAAAAAATTCATTCTAATTTTGGCGATACTATAAATGATGTTTGTATTCTTACGAGCATTTAATGACAACAATCTATTTCTTCCAACTTTTGTCTGGAACACCTAAAAAATATTGAAAATAGCTAAATAAAACACTCTAAACTATTTTTTTTTATTTATGGGGATGAATATTACACCATTTGTTTTAATCTAAGTTGAATACTTTTTATGCAATATTTAATTATTGGTCACTTGGAAACTTTAGCCGGTGAATGCGGGTAACTTTGGTCCAAGATGTGAGGATTTCTTTATGGAACTTTGCACTTTCAAAAATGTATGTAAGTGTATTCTGTTGAACTATTTCAGAAGAAGTCTTTTTATAGGAGTACCTATTTCTTAGATGATTTTTAAAAAAAAATATTAAACGATTTTAAGCATTAAAAAGATAAAATGCAAGAAATATACAACATTCAAAATCGCTAATGTCGAAAGGTAAACATTTTCAAATTCCTAATTACGAATATATTATTTTTTCCTTTTATAATAAAATCGTTTGCTTTTTATAAAGATATTAGTTATTAAATGTTGCTTTCAAAAATAAGACCGAAATTCCAAACACTTCCCTTATTAAAATTGAAGTTTACTTTACTTTTAAGCGATAATCAATACTGGTTTTTCATAGTGTAATGTCACTCTTTGAGGCACTGCAATGTAAATGTTAAGTTATATACCATTTTTAATAACTATGTATCTTATAACTTTGTTATTTTTTTTATGTTTAAACATTTTAATATTTCTATTTAATTCGGTAACACAGCCTTTAAGGATGTTACCAAGTATGTTTATTATGTATTTCATGCTTGGACCAAAGTTACCGGCCCGGATTCTAACCGTGTCCTAATTTTTTTAAACTATCACCATTTTTTTTTAATTTATAAAATTTAACAAAAGTGCTTGTAAATTATTCCTTAAAATACAATACTTAGAATGCATAATTTATTAATGATTTTTAAGTGTTTAAATTCTTTTTGTAGTTTAATTTTTCTTCTTTTGTAAGAAAAACTATGATTTTGGACCAAAGTTACCCGCACTGACGGTACTGACAAATGATTTATCCAGATATATTTCAAAATCTTTCAATTTGTTTGTTTTCTTTTTATTGCAAAAGTTAACCCTTTCAGTCCAAATTTTCATTGTATGAAACTCTTTTCTTCTACATAACAAAAAAAAAAATGAAAATCAGGAAGAATTTTTTTATAGTAAACTTCTACCTTAATTCAAATAAATAAATCTACATAAGATACTTTATTTTTCAGTTTTTTTACTTTTCATCTTTTTTTAGAACAAAGAAAGTTGAGGAAACAAAGAAAAATTTAAAAAAATAAAAATATTCATATATTACCGTATGATGTTGTCAATGTTCCAACCGAACCATAGAAATGACGACATTGCTGCAAATAAAAACTTGCATTATAAGTTGTCTGACGATGACTATAAGTCCATATTTTACATTTATTAGAAATTGTCTAAGGAAGTTTTAAAGAAAGTATTGTTAAATACCTATTTACTAATGTACGGAGTAGTAGTTTTTTTTTTCTCATAAAATACTCTTTTCTAATGTATGTAATAAAAGTTTGACACAATTATCTGATAAAAATACTTTCAAGATGCAATGATATAAAAGTCAATTATCGAGTTTACAAAGTCACTGTTAAAAAAAAATTACGATTCAATAATATTTTTGAAAAAAAAAAAAGCGTTAACAGTCAACGTAAGCAGGGGGATGGGGGGGTGAGGTTTCTGTAAAACTGGTTTTTCCTTGTTTATAGGTTCTTTAAAGGAAAACAACTTAAAAGGTCTTGGAGGGCATTGTTGCTATTTTAAACTGGTGCTTAGTGTCGTTCATTCTCTAATCTTGAGAATGAGCTGGTTGTGTATTGATGATAATAGTTAGTAATAGAAATAGTTAAATCCTTATGACATTTATTTCTCTCTCCCATTCCAGGACCTCCCAATCAACTCGTACCCAATGTAACTTAACTTAATTATGAATATTGTAACTTGTAGAATTAGATTAATGTATGCGGAATATCAATTAACAAATATTGTGTTCGTAGCCCTACTGGCTATCATTCATTCCACTTGTGGTTATTGCAAATTACTCCACTATCACTAACGGCTAAGATAATTATCATGAATATTCAACTATAATGTATTGTCAAATTAATATTAATGTCATAAGGATTTAACTATTTGTATTACTAATTATTATCATCAATACACAACCAGTTCATTCTCAAGATTAGAGAATGAACGACACTAACCACCAGACTAAAATAACAACACTGCCCTCCTAGAAAAGGAAAACAACATAACTAAAGGAAAACAACCATGAAAGAAGAGTTTAGTGGTAAGGTAATTGCCAGGCAAGATACGCATTGAAAGAGTTCTATAAAAACTGTTTTTTCTTTGTTTATATTATCGTTAAAGAAAAACAACTTTCGTTTGAAAGGAGCTTAGCGACAAAATATGGAAGGTGCCATACCATTTAACAAACTATCATTTTAGGAATAGTGGAATAAAAAAATTATGTTAGCTTCGTACTATAAACCAGTGCACGCTCTTTGCCTAGGCATTATATAACAGTAATAGTAATAGTTTGCAACTTCTAACAAAGTTAATAGATTTCATACTGAGATAATAATAATTCATGCACTAATATACCTTCTAAGGAAACATTTATGTGTTAATGGGCATGTTTCAGGTTTTGAATGGCAGCAGAAATGCTGAATGAAAATTATTTCTTTCTTGAGCTTCGATTGGTGAATCAATGTCATGTGTGAATAAGGCACTGATCGAAGGAAATTCAGGAATGAAAGCTGGAAGAAGCTACTACACCTGAAACAAGCCTATTTGAACAATTTTGGTTTTTACGTGCAACGGCTTAATATCTATTTTCCTTTTTCGCACTGTTGCATAATATATTTTGTTATATGTCAAAACTGGGTTACCATTGCTTAGAAAATAAGTAAAAATTTAGTCTTTTTGCTTAATTGGAAATTATCTTTAAGGCCCAATGTTTCCCTAAAAATATCTTGCATTCATTTTCAACTAGTTTTAATATTTTTAACAAGGCCATAAATTGCCAAATATGGCACAACCAATTTTTGATCAATGCAAGCGGATAAAAAATAAATATGGAACGTGGAACAAAAAAAAATATGAGTCGTATATGGGAAGCGAGAAAGGAGTAAAAAAACGTAGAGAAGAGAAAAAAAAGATTCCATCGTTTTATTTCAAGAAAATATATGAGATATAAAAAAACAGAAATAAAATATCTATCTATTCTGTTGTACAATAGCAGAGCCCTGTGCTTTGAATCAATATTTAAATGAACTCGAAATAGCGTTTTCAATTTTTTCTCGTGTCTTATCCTACGGCAGATTTTATTTCGATTCTATTTTATTTTACTCGTAAAATTGATTCCCCTTTTTTTAAGAGCACATTTGCATAATGCGTTCCTTTTTCCGAAATATTTCAGGGGGGGGGGGGGGGCCGAACTTTCTTCAGGATTCAATTTTTTAAAAATTGTTGGTATGTATTAAAAAAAAATCATTATTTTTGCTCAATACTTTGACGTTATAGTTTTTCATAAATTAAAAATATATCGGATGTATTTCTTATTGAGTAAGGTACAGTCTTTTATAATTCGATTTGGAGATATTGAAATGAAAAACAGTGGAACATTAATTAAAGTTTCAAGTTGTTTTTTTAATTTTACGGTAACGTATTATGTTCGAATTTTTACGGTATTTAATCGAATGTAGTTGGATGTAAAAAAAAAATTCTATCGGAATTGATAATCTTGCTATACATTTTATTCCACTGTTTTAAGCATAAGTTTTATAATTTAAGGCATAACTGACCAACTCATCTCTGAGGGATAATCAAATTGGCAAAAATCACTGCATGAGTTTTAAATCAAAATTTTTAACTAAAAATTTAATTTCCAATTTGTTTGCAAAAAAATTATATTTCTGTAGTAGATGGTTATAAATGGCTCTTCATGTTTTAAATTTTAAAATTATTTATTTTATACATTTTAAAAATTAAGTAAGCTGTGGAAAACCCGGCAGTCAGGTGACGGGTTGATACGTCTGTATTTTTCGGAGGGTTGACATTTTCTAACATTAAAAATTTCTTAATGCATGGAATAAATTTCAACTAGATAACATTAAATGTAATTGTTGAAGTTGAAAGTATTATAAGTAAATAATATAGCTACACTCTTAAAACAAAAGAGTGAAATCCACTCCTATAGAGGAAGTGCATTTTCGGCACCGGAAAGGAGTGGAAATTAACTCAGACTGAGGTAAAACCGCTCGTTTTAAGAGTGTAGGACGTAGATTGTTTTCTTTTACCCACTCCGCAAAAAGAGTGAAATCCACTCCTATAGGGGAAGTGCATTTTCGGGACGGAAAGGAGTGGAAATTAACTAAGACTGAGTAAAAACCGCTCGTTTGTTTTAAGAGTGTACTTATAAGTATTTTCAGAAACATAATAATATATATTGGTGGAGTTAAATCATCTTCTAAAAAAATACATTTAAAATGTTGAGAGTTTAATATATATTTAGTTGTGAGCATTTGAACCGCCGAATTTAGTGTTGCATAGCCACAGTAAACAGAAAATTGGTCGAGAGTAGGGTTTATAATTTAAACGATACTTTATCGCTTTATCTTTAATAGCTCTCAAAGAAGCGCTATACAACTTGAATTCAATTTTCTAAACAAGAAACAATCAATAAAGTATTTTTTCATGTAAACAAGTAGGTTTGTAGCAGAATCTGTCACTTAACCCGCTTCCACACAACAGTTGTGTTTAATAGGTAAAAAGGTGACACACACAGCATTAATTCTATATTAAACATTTACGTGCTAAATTTGGCTAGTTTCATTTATTTTATTTCGAAAATTCAATAATTATTACTTATCGTTTGCAAAAAATTAATTTATATTTCAAAGACAGACAATAAATATGTAATATTTCTCGCTTTTAAATAGAATTAAAACATTTCATATCAACGTACAAAGAATCTCGAAGTGAAATATATTTGACGTCATTTCAAACTGATCGATGTCGCAAAAATAAATTTATTTTATTTTATTGTCTAAAAGACATAGTTTCTCGAGCGATTGTTGCGAATGGCAATGGTGATTTAATTCTAATAAAAATGGCTTCTTATGCTTTTTAAATGAGCATTAAACTTTGCTGTTTTTTTTTTAAATAATTGAAGTATTTCGAATTCGAATTCTTTTCTGAAATTTTTAATGTATTCTAATTTCGATGCACTGAATTTTTATGACGTATCACACTTGTCCGTAGTATTTGTAGTTTAGGCTAGGAAAGTGGGTGACAGACTTAACGATTATAATACCTTCCACTTTTTACGTTATAAACGTAAGGTGAAAGCTAAAAGAGATGTACTCTATATCATGCTACTGCTGTTTATATGCTTCTTTTATTTAATTTTCTAACTAAATCAATAAAATTTACGTTCATAAAAAAATACAATTACACAAACCATATATAAAAACAAATTTTTTCGATATCATGCTACAGCTGTTAATATACAGGCACTATATACTTCTTTAAATCAATTTTCTAACAATCAATCAAATAGATAATTATCTAAAAAAATCCAATTACATAAACATCATATAAAAACAATAGATTCTATATCTAGTTACACGCTGGCCACCCACTAAAAAGTTATTACAATAATGCTCTTATCGCTAATTCTAGTTAACCTGTGGCTTGCAACACCCCATAGCCCATAACCCATCTGCATACCAACCAGGCCCCTCACCTGTACAAAAAACTACAAACAAATAACAACAGTCCACCCTTAACAGCTGTCCTGTATTTCCGGTACGCCACGCGTTGGTGGTATTTTCCCTTTCTGAGAGAGTCATTTATATTACGGTGTTGGCTACCGTTTTTTTTATTTTTATTTTTAATGTTGGCTTGCTTCAGGTAGGGATGTTAAGGAATGGTTTTGAAAAGTTTTTTGTTTACTTGTTCTTTTAGTTGGTGGCGTTTTCTTTTTCTGGTGTTGGCTGTTTGATGTTATTTCTTTTTTTTAATTGGATGTTTTTATAATATTTCTTGTAAAAAAAATTATAAATTAAAAACTATGAGCTTACAATTGAAGAGCTTAGTGGAAGAACGTGCTAAGTGAGACAAAGGTGAAAACGAGAAAATAAGCTGTAAAGTTTTTCGATTGCACTTAGCTACATTAAAAACGGCACTTACAGAAGGTAAATGAAAAAGTCTTATGAAAATTGGAATCTAGTAATCTCTAAATGAAGGGATATCATGTATATTGACACAAAAATCTCAATTAAAAAAAAATCCTTTAGCACGTTCTTCCCTACAACTGTTTGCCATTATATCATTTAGTTATGTAATATGTTCAGTGTTTTTTTAATGTGTACACTCTTAAAACAAAAGAGTGAAATCCACTCCTATAGGAGAAGTGCATTTTCGGCACCGGAAAGGAGTGGAAATTAACTCAGACTGAGCTAAAACCGCTCGTTTTAAGAGTGTAGGACGCAGATTGTTTTCTTTTATTTCTTTTACCCACTCCGAAAAGAGTAAGATTCACTCCTATAGGAGAAGTGCATTTTCGGCACGGAAAGGAGTGGAAATTAACTCAGACTGAGTTAAAACCGCTCGTTTGTTTTAAGAGTGTAGGTTTTTGACAAGAAAAATTATATTTTTGTCAAAACGTTTCAGTAAAAACAAAATCAACGATTGTAAAAAAAAAATTGAGTTAAATTATCCTCGTACTGGAGGTACGCGAGGGCTATTGCCAATGAACGGCGTAATTCAGAACGACAGTCAAGCGACGTGCCGACACCTGAGCAAGCATTCAACGCAAATTTTTAGTAGCTACATCTTACTCAGCGTCGGGACTTTGGAGAATATTTAATAACGTACACTCCCATCACACGGGATATTCCTCGAATATTTTGGCTGCACTGCACAGATCGTTTATACATCAACAGTTATTTTGGAAGTGCCCAGACCCAAACATGGGATCGAATAGTCAATAGTCGAAAGAATAAGATATTTAAGAGGGACTGTCAGTCCCATAGAGAATAATGCATTAGTTTTGAAATCAGAATTTTTGCAAAAGAATTGCTTTGCCACGTTATCCCATTTTCACCAGGTATGATAAATCATCATAACATCAATTTAAAACAAAATTGAATAGAAAATAACATCCGGTTATTTAATTATTAATTGATAAACTTTTAAAATAGTGTCGCCATATGCTGTAATTTTTGGCATTTTAAAAACTTCAAAAATATATAATTAAATAACTAGATAACATTTTCGTTTCAAAATTTGTTTCATTTCGATGTTAGGTTGATTCTCATACCTGGGGGAAAAAAAGGGCTAACATGGCAAAGCCATACTTCTGCGGAAGTTGTGATTAGGAAACTAATGCATTAGCTCTATGGGACTGACAATCCCTCTTAAAAATAATTAGAACATAAAGTAACAGCTCTCCTAATAGATGCAGTTTTCCCGTCTCCGATTTCAGACGCGATATTTTCCCCTCTTTCACTTATTTGTTGACGCGAGCCGCTTGATTCGGTTCGTTGTCTGTTTTGCGTATTTTGGTATTGTCTAGGCATAATTTGCAGAAATGGGTTGCAACCGTAAATTGCTGCATGGGAGTCACCCGGCCTTCATTTACAGGGCATTGTGGGTGGGAATTGGTGGGTGATGGATTGGCTGGGTTTGTTTACATGGCATGTTTTGGTTAATTGAATACGGCGTACGTTTGGTTTTGGGGGTATGTGTGTTTAAATTTTAATGTGTGTTTTTTTAATTGTGGAAAAAATTAGATTTTTAAAGGTTAAAATCAGTTGCTCTAAAAGTGTTGAAGCATGTAGATTTGATTGTCAGTGTTTCAAAAAGAAACTCCAAAGGCCAAGCCACTCCGGAGCACATCCTTGAATGCTTGGGACTCGATAAAGAAGATCTTCTTGAGCGACCATTGTTGGTTATTGATTTCTTGAGAGTGTGCAATATCATAGACCTGGTCCAGCTTTGCTGGGCAACAGGGATCAGCAACAACAAGTAAAAAATATATATATTAAGTGTTCATATTCAGACGAGAAGAGAAAATAATGCAGTTTTTCTAGCTGTACCGGAACATAAAACCGCGAAGCAATAAACTATCCAGAATGTTTCATTGATTGCTTATGCAAACCCAATATAAAAAATTTCATCGAACTTTATTATATATTTTTTTAATTTTATTAATTTTTTTGCTACTCAGACACAAAATCATATTCTGCATTAAAACTAAAAGGAATAGTTAGAAGGAATGTTTTAAATATTCCTCTGTTTTATAAATTCCTATTACCCTATTATTTACGCAAATGTGAAGCAGAATATGAAAAAAAATATATCTTGCTTGAATTCTTACATTTGATAAAATATCATGCTGTTAACAATATACAGTCTTTAGATTTGTAGTCAAGATTCAAGCCATTAAAATTCATATACATAAAATGCAAGAATAAAATGAATAAATACATGCAATCAAATAGAAGTTGTTTCGGTTTAGTATATCATTAAAAAAATAATAAAAACCCTGAAAAATGCAGTGAAGGAATTTCAAATTATCACTGTCCCATTTTTACTTTCAATTACCCAATATAAATTATAAGGTAATGAATTCATTACGATGGGATTGAAAATCAAAAATGGAAGTGTATTTTCTGCAGGTTTTAAAGGGTGCTGATTCGGGAAAAGTGGATTTGGAACATTTGTCGGTTATTCTATCTGTCTGAAACATTTCTAAAAAAACCCATCCGAACTTCATTAAAACATTCATCTTTAATACAAGTTAAACAAAACCATTTACAAACAAAACAAAATCTAAAACAATTATCCACTTTCGCAACTTTTCCCAATCAAGAAAATCGTCTGCGATGACGTCACCATACACAATCGGGCATCCAGCGACGGTTGGGGCTATCATCACACCACCAGCGAGTAAACAAAAGGGAGGAGGAAAAGGAAAAAGACATGATTTATGTCATGATTTATTCGAAATCTTTTTCGGATTGTCTGATTTGTCCACCCCCGCGCATTTTCTCATGAAAATTTCACCAGGGTAAACTAACAACGGTAAGGGATTAGGGGGTTGCCCGTTTGAGGAGTTATTTTTCTGATTTTTAATGTTCACCCCGTTTTGCCCAGAAGGATTTATGTCAATGTTTTGTGAATGATTTTTGGATGAGATTGAAAGGAATATTTTAATTCTTATGAATCCATATATTTTTTAAAATCTAAATAGACATTTTAAGTTTTTCGTTCGAATGAGTATTCTAATTGCAAATGTCACAGTCTCAACTTCAAATTTTTTTTATACCCCCCCCCTAAAATGGTCGAGTAAAATTCCCGCTTTTAATTTTTATTTAAAGCTAAAAAGGGTGGGCAGATAAAAATAATATAACATGCTGATTGATCAACTAACAGATTTACTGTTTGAACACTGACATTGATTCCATGAGAAAGAATTTATTCGCATACTGTTAAACTAGTTTAGGTCTTGACATACCTGATCTTTCTGGGCGGGTATAGTTTATTTTTAAGGTTATTCTAATTTGAAGGTTCGTACTGTTTATCATGCAAAAATACTAAAATAAATATTACATAACTTGCATACATCTTTAATTACGAAAAAATTATTATAAATATCTTTTAAGAGGAATGGTACGTGTTCCGAACAGAAGTTCTTAATTCTGTGTAATCTATGTAAAAACAATAATTTTCTAAATCAAATTACACCTGCATTGAATATTTTTACAATGTGTTGTTGACAATGTATTGTTTACAGGTTCTTATCCCATTTTTTTTAAATTGTTCGAATATTTTTTTTTAATATCCAAAAATAATTACACAAATAGTCAACATTTAAAAATGAATAAGCCTTTATCAGTACATTTCGTAAGTCATTATCGGAGTAAAAAAATTATTTCTACAATAGGTTTGTCAAGAGTGGAATACGTTACCAGATTATTGTGTGTATTCGAAGAGAGTAGAAATAAAAGAAATCTTTGAAGTCATTGGAGAATGGTAAATATTTAGATTTTTTTGACCAACCTTGCTGGGCTCTGCCTTTTTTGGTTGACAATTTTGTATTTTCTTTAATTTCGAAAAATTAAAAAATGAAAAATTATTAACATGCTCGAATGTCCCTTGTCTGTCCGTACCGTACCCCTTCAAAACGGTCTAATTCATCGGATAGATAAAAATTCTTAAAGCTATAACTCAGAACCCTTTCACTTTGTCCGTCTGTCTTACTCGACGATATATATCGTGCGATTCATGATAGCATTATATTCAATTGAGTCATTTAATCAGAGTATTGAGCGTGATGCAACTGTCGTCATTGTCTGTCCTGTGTTTTATGTTGTGTCATTTGTCGCTGTCGTCGCGTCTTCGTTGTGTCGTACCCTCCAAACGTCTAATCATGGATCTTAAATTTTTTGTAGAAACTATGACCTCATCCAACTTCATACTTTGTCCGTCTGTCGACTCCGGAGGACATAATTACATCTGTCGCGATTTCTTGAATAGCTTGTATATTGACTTTAAACGAGTATAGCGTGTCCTCTCGTCTGTTCGTATCGTCTGTGCCGTCGTCTCGTGTCGCCGCGCCTATAATTTTACTCAAATATTAAAATCTATATACCTTATATAATAAATGGTTTCTTATGATGATACTTTACAATTATTGGTTATTACAAGTTCTGAACACAAGAAAGGAAATCTTAAGAACTGAAACAATTAATTTGAATTATTTTGACGAACAGTGGGCTCTGCTGTTGTTGGTTGACAATTTTTGTATTTGTATAAAAACTTTTGAAAAAAATATTCATTACAGCCGGAGTAATTTGGCTTTGAAAATTATTTTTGCTCATTGGACTAACACAGATAGAAGTTTAGTTTCAATTATCGTCGCACTAGAGCTACACTAGGGCTATTGGCGACGGGCGTCGTATTTTAGAACCACAGCCAAGTGACGCACAGAGAGAAGACTTTGGTTAAGAAACCCGGCTACCGCTGCCCCCCTTAAAGGCATTCTAATTTTTTAATATAGATTACCTAGAACTAGATTTGATAAATTTAGAACTTGGAATTGAACATTTAAATGTATTTAAATAATCTACGCATCTATTTAAAAATATAATAGAGAGAGTAACTAAAACATTAAATTCCATTGGCAGAATACAACAGAGCTCTACGGAAAGGAAGGATTTATTTTGTACTTCTGTCCCCATCGAAGACGTGAAAGATGCAATCTCCCAAAAAAATCTCGCCAAATCCTTCCACACCGACAATTTTCTTCGCAAGGAGTAATCAACACGTGCTAAATATTATTAATTTTCACAATTTTGAAGGTTGTGTACTATTTTATCATGTAAAGAATATCTTAATTACAATTATTGCAATGAAGCTTCAATTTAGAAATAGATTTAAAAGATGTATAGAACTTTGATTTGAACATCTAATTACACATTTAAATAAAACATGCATTTAATTAGAATAATGGCGAGAGTATTTAAAACATTAAATTCCATTGGCAGAATACAACCGAGTTCTACTGGGAAGGTATGCCACATTTTCATTTATCTAGTTTCGAGCACTTCTGTTGCCATCGAAGACGTGAAACATGCAATTGCTCAAAAAATCTCGCCAAATCCTTCCTCACCGCCAATTTTCTTAGCAAGGAATAATTACACTTAATAAATCTCCTGGATTTTTACAATTTTAAAGGTTGGGTACGGTTTTAATCATGCAAAAATATCTAAAATACAATTATTGCAATGGAACTTTAAATTACATTTTTTATATTGCGAAAAAAATGAGTCAAATATGTCTTTAAAGGTATTTTTTCTTTTTTTAAATTGTAATATAGATTATATAGAACTAAATTTGATAGATTTAAACATCTAAGTACACATTTAAATAATACATGCATTTATTTAAAATAATGGAGATAATAATAGACAATTCCAATGGGGGACGGAGCATGTATTGTTTGTGGGAAAGAGGACAATGCTTGACGTATCTGTGGCGTCTCTGTTGGCATGATTGTTCTAGTTTAGACGAATTAGCTGCTGATTAGCTTGTTTGTGGGGTTTAAGACAACTTTTGACCAAACTATGACGTCACTGTAAGCGAAGTCGTTCCTGTTGTCTATTAATACTTTTGACTCCGTTGTCAGAATACAATGAAGTTCTACAGAAAAGAAGTGATTATTTTGATTCCTGTGGTTGCGAGCACTTCTGTCCCCATCGAAGACGTGAAAAAAGGAAATCGCTCAAATCTTAAATACAGTTATTGCAATGAAACTACAATATAGATTACATAGGACTAGATTTGATACATAAATAAAACTTGGATTTGAACACTTAAGTACACATTTAAATAATATATGCATTTATTTAAAATAATGGAGATAGTAATTAAAACATTAAATTCTATTGGCAGAATACAATGAAGTTGAACAGAAAGGAAGTCCTTGTTTTCATTCCTCTGGTTGTGTTGCCATCGAAGACGTGAAACATGCAATCTCTCTAAAAATCTCGCCAAATCCTTCCACACCGCCAATTTTCTTCGAAAGGAGTAATCAACACGTGATAAATTCCCTCAATAATGCCCATTACGGGGACACCCATGGGCTCCGGGAGCTGGCAGATAAAAAAGGCGCCATAAATTTGGCGCGTGCTGAATAATTAATATCGCATCCTTCTCTTGCTTTTAATAGCTTATCGGGATATAGCTCCTCAGGGTCGAATTCGGTTCACGATCATTGCCTTTTTATGCGCGACGAAAGAAAAAAATATTAATGAAATAACGATAAAGCGGATTTCTGTCGGAGAGATTGGGATAGAGTGGAGGTATGGAGATTTGTTTTGGCCTGTTTGATTGTGTGTTTGGTTTTGGTTGGTGTTTTTTGATGAGGTTTTTGGGTTGGATTAGAGTCGGTATATATTGGATATACTAAAGTTGCGACAACCAATGCGAAACTGCATTCAAAAAGGTCATTGCCTGGTGAACCAACACCTTCCTTAGAGAAGGCCTCTGCACTCAAATAATGACGTGGTTAGAGTAGTCCTATCTGACCAATCACAAAAGCTTAAAGCAATTCGCCAACTTTTTAGGCGAGTGATTGATCAAAGTAGACTACTCTCACTACGTCATACGAAAAATAGTAACCCGCACAATGGCCTTGTTTACAGGATGTTGTGGGTGAACGCATAACAGATTTTTATTGGCTAAGACATCACTAAATTAGCAAAAAATTGCAAGTAGATATTGAGTGAATCTCAATTTGATTGGCTTCGTACTAGAACTACGTATTTTTTTTAAATATAACTACAACGGAAAATTTTATTTCGATCAACGTCGCACTAATATTACCTGTAAACTATTGGTGACGGGTAGGTAATTTTGTTGCACCACGGTCAAGTGACGAGGTCGACATCTGAAATGGCGTCCAACTTACCATTGTATGACTTACAGTTGATTTTTTAACGTGATTAGTGTCACCTTATCTAAGGCATTTGTAAATGTATGCAAACTATTATTGGATGCCTTATTGTTATTTTATTTTTTAGCAATTAAAATAAAAATGGTTACATACGTTATTATATTTTCTAATTATTCATAATATCAAATAAAAAGCATTTTTTTTAAATAGTGGTTTACTAAAGTTGTTTGAAAACTTATTATTTTAGAAATTATTTTATAATTAACTTGATTTACATAAAATCTGGATATACTTTGGATAATCTTTGCGAATTGTGTAAGGTAAAATTTATTACTATTAATTTCCCTAACTTCTATCAATTTACTCTAACATGTTCAAGACTAAACTTCGTACAAAACTATCTAAAATCCCAAGAGGAAAAAAATCGGTGCAATTGAAAAATTTGCTGTTTAAAAAATAATTTCAGAGTACATGCAAATACTTTATGGGAACTTATTTTAATGAAACTTTTCAGTTGTTTTTAAAACATACTTAACGTACAACTTGTGTCTTTATATCTATCTCTACAGATACCTAAAGAAGAGGGGAAAATACTCAATCAGATACAACACCGACAAGACAAATTAACCCTATGCCACCCATTCCGTTTCGTTACCATAGTAACCGAAATATCCGAATGAAATTTATTGCTCGGGATTTTCATTTGGTATCCCCTTCAATTGTTGCTTCGCTGCTTGACAGTGGGACTTATTATCGCTTTAGTAATTGATTCGCGCTTTACCCGACAGGTGTCGCTACTGTGACAAGAAGTTGGTTGCTTGGCAACTTCCTTGTTATCGGGGGATGGGTAGAATTTTTTTTTTCAGAGAAAAGGTTTCGTTGGATTGTGTCTGAGTATTTTTAGATCATTTCTTTTGGTTTACTTTACTATTTTTTTTATTCAAAAGAATTTCAAAAAATGGAAAAGTAGGCATTGGCATGTTGAAGATGTCCGTCCGTTCGTATTCCCCTCCAAAATCTATTCTATCCTTCGTATATTAAAAATTATTTTTTTGTTTGAAAGGTTTGATATCAAGGATCAATCTTTCTAAATTTTTGTCCGTCTGTCTGTACGTCCGGATGGACATCTTCTCTACCTGTAGGTCGGTGAACTTCGGCTAATAAATTTCTTCAATTTTTTTTATTTAATAGAATAAAAATTTTCTCGTGCGATTGTGGTCAATGACCATTGTAATTTTTAGCCTACTTTTCTTTTATTTAATTCGAAAGAATTAAAAAAATAGAAAAAGTAGGTATTGACATGTTGTCGATGACCACCTGTCTATCCGTTGGATCTTCAGAATCCTTTTTTATTAGAAAGGTATGACTTAAGAGACCTATACTTTTTGTCCGTCTGTCTGTACGTCCGGACTGACATCTGCCTACTATCTGTCGGTGAATTACCATTGAATTAGCAATATAATATAATTTTATTTCAACTGTATTTAACTTTATTTTATTTTCAACTTCTTATAGCAACAGTTTAGTTTACTTTTAGATTTTCGCTAAAACTCGGGGACAGGAAATCTAGAGTTTGGGCTCACGAATTCTACGCTAACTGCATTAACTGACTGAAACTTAAAGGGTTAAAAGACAAAACACGTTTATCCGATTTGAATTTTTTAAAATGCATATGCGTTATTATTTGTATATTGTTTTAACAATAACTTTTTGAAGAAAGTCTTACAAATATACTTCCAAAATTATTAGCTGCTTATTATCAACAACACATAGGTTCATCCAAATAAAATTACACATTATTTTTAGTGTAAAGGTTTAAATTGCTTTAGATAAACTAGTTCAGTTCAGTTCTGGGGCTGGGAAGCCCAGTCCGTTAAGGCGTTCACCTTGCATGTGGAAGGTCCCAGGTTCGGATCCAAGCATCGCCAAAATAATTGCCAACCTAAAATAGGCCCGTGCAGCCGAAAATGTCCAACGAATAATACCCCGTGCAGGAAGTGCACGTTAAATATGCTTCAAAGCCACGACGCTGCGTACGATGTCGCCCTTAATGACTGGGTCGGGTGCCTACTCACTACTCAGCTTTCGGCTCGTCACTTGACTGTGGTTCTAAATTATAATGCCCGTCGCCAATAGCCCTCGTGTAGCTCTAGTACGACGATATTCAAACTAACCTAACCAATCTACTACAAGCTCTTCCTAGTGTAAAACAATTACTCTGGACTGCGGCAACTTGTGTCAGGGTCCGATTCCCTGGTAAGATTTGGTTTTAATATGCAAACTAGATTCTGAATTGCGGTGGAAAATCTCTTATACTGTGCGTAAATAAATATTCTTAATTTATAAATAAAGACCTAACTCAAAATTAAGTCAGTCCTTATATCACAGTACTTTTACAACCGCTGCAGCAAGAGACTAAAGAGATTCAGGTCCAATTATCTCCCGAAGAATTAACCCACGGGAAAAGTTTTCCCAAAAAGCATCTTCTTCCATACCCTACTTGCCAAGGCGACACTTCCAATTCTTAAGCCAATCATCTCCTCTGTTGACCAAGAACTTTTCCAAATGACTTTTGCCTTCACGATAACTCTTCTGACCCAAAGAAGAATAAGAAAAGGGGTGAAGAAGAAGAAGGCAAAAGAAGAAAAGAAGTCCAAGCCCGGGCTGTGTCCGGACTTAATAAGTGAGACAATATTCCACGGTCCGGCGAATCTTCAGGCCTGTTGTGTATGATGGAGTGCAACTTAATCAATGCCTCTCTTCTGCGTCCCGGATACTTTCATTTTGCTTTGTCTGTCTCTCGCCCCCTCCAGGGAAAAAGTCCGGCAACATTTTCAGGGATGAATAAACCAATCGGGATAGGGTCCATTCAGAGAAGAAAAAGAGAAAAAAATGTAAGGGGCGGGGCTCATCGTTTCCATGGATCTAACCCTTTCATGGAGTTAAGAAGAATATGGAGATACTGCTAGGCAAAACCAATACAAAAATTGGTTTGCCAAATGACGCCATCAATCGCCTTGAAATAAGCCCAAAAAACACTCGGCGAACGATTTGGCGTTTTTCTCAAGTGGAGTTTGCATTTATTACATCGACTTGGCGACTTTTTCGCTCTCTACTAAAACTAGAATTACAACGCATTTTTCTCACCTGTGAATTAAATTACTACCATCTTGTATAAATTCTATCTCTTAATACAGCCTGCAACTGCACAATCATTTTTCGATAATTGATAAACGTATTTTAAAGAATAAAATGATGCGTTTTACATTAAACTAACGTTGGGTGAGCAGTTGTTCAGGTTTACTCGTGTTATTTGGCGCCTTTCTGACTTCTTCACTTTTTTTTCTCTCGCCAATAATCTATATTTTCTTCTTTATATGGTTTTTAATCAACGTATTTTAAAGAATAAAATGATGCGTTTTACATTGAACTAACGTTGGTTAAGCGTTTCGTTTGGGCCGACCATTATTAATTGGTGACTTTCTGACGGCTTCACTCTTTTTCTCGCCAAGCATCTCTATCTTCTTGCTAACTCTTTGAACCCTTTTGGCACTGAATCCCTTCTGTGCGTGATTCATCCCGCGATCATCCAGTTGACAGGTTCCGTTGTCATGGGGACGAACCAGATGAACGAAAATGGAGTTCTTTTATTTTTTGTTGTGCTCCCGGATCCTTGTTTTTCTTAGTGCCGGACGTCCGGAAACAAAAAGGGGTGAGTGGGTTAAGAATGCCGGATTAATTTGGTGAGTTCTCCGGGAGTCTTTTGACGCTGTCTGTGAGAGAGGAATTTCATGCGTGAATGCCACTGATCAGGCGCGAGGTAATTCGTTTGGCATTTTCTATGAGGGTTTGAGTCACCAGTGAGCAAGGCCTGAAGGACTGTTAGGCCCGGGCCAAGGACCCCAAATTTTAGGGGCCTCTAAATGTTAATTTCTATTATGCTTAATGCTGTTGATTACCAGAATTTCTGTAACTTTTGCAAAAATTCAAGACCACATTTGGTTATTATATTGACTTTGACCTAAAGTGATTTGTTTGATCGATATTATAAGGAAGATGATAAAATGTTATCAAAAAAATAAGACGCATCAGTCAACTAACACCATCATTACGGGCAATCATGCACAACATTTTCCGTAACGGGGGCCCCCAGAATTTATTGTGCCTATAGTCTGGGTTTTCCTAGAACAGACCCTGTCAGTGAGGGAAAGGTTGATAAGATTGACGAACTATTGTAGGGTCATTCTTGCAAAGTAATATTTGCTAAAAGGCCGAAGTTCGGATGACTATGCTACGTAGCCCCCGATCTTCCACGTGTGGTTGTTTACTCTTTGCACCTAAAAGGCAATGACTATAAACTTCAACAAGAGCGCCTGCCTATTAAACCACGCAATACCCCGTTATGTTTTGTAGCGGTACATAAGGAGGACTTTGCACTGTTACCCCACTCGCAGATGCAGAAGACTCCCCCCTACAGCTGGGGACCTTTCTTTTACCCAAAGAGCCAAAATATTGTAGAAGTTCAACGCACTCTACAGTCGTTCACCTCTGCCATTCTCTTATGTAGTTAAGAAATTTAGTTTTTAGTAATTTACGATTTAAAAAGGATTTATATTCAAACTTGTTTCTCTATTTGGCTCTATTTGGATTGGCTCTATTTGGATTGTTGGCTCTATTTGGATTGTTTATCACTCCAGTTATTACTACTTAATGGGAATGTTTCAGCTGATGTTTCTTGTTTTAATTTTTTTTCGTACCGCGATTTCATTGGTTGTTTTTATTTTATTCTCAAAATGAACGTACTTTTCGTCTGCTTCTGCTTCGTCAACATGCAACTTGTTTTTATCTAGGATCAAAATGCGGAAATAGACGAAAAGAAACTTTGAAAGAAGTTGGCATTTAAAAAAAAATTAGCAACCAAAATATTCTTAAGAAACTCACTTTTGAATACCAAAACAAAAGTAATTCAATAATAGTAATTCAGGCAATATTTCAAAACGTACCGTCACTTTCATAAACAAGCTGAAATCATGGTCGGTAATAAACAAACAATACCAGCCTATGGTTGTGGGAACATTGACATGGTTGCAACAGTTGGGACAATACAAAAATCTATTGAACTCAGTGATGTACTGTATGCACCAGATATAGGTAAAAACTTATTGTCAGCTTCAAGAGCAATGAAACGAGGAATCTCAAACTTTGGAGATTCAGACGACATGATTTGTCGCTTCTTTCGCAAAGAGAACCCAAATAATGTACTTTTAGAAGCTCCATGTTCATCGAATGGACTCTTTGAACTATGTGCAAAACCAGTCAAGCCACAGGGTGGCTCAGCTGCTTCAGCCTACTTGGTTGAGAAAGAGATGGCAACAACTCCTACTGCAGAAATGGCAATGACGACGACTACAAAATTGCCTTTATCAGTTTGGCATCGACGCCTCGGGCATCAAGGAGTACAGTATGTGAAGCAGTACCTGCGTCAAAGTGGCATTGATTTCATCGACGATGGACAGTTTTGCGAGCCATGCACATATGGTAAACAAAGTCGACGAACTTTCAAATCAAAACGATTCAAGACAAAAATGTCTGGCGAGATCCTACATGCAGACCTTCTCGAATCACCAGTTTTGTCAAGAGGTGGAAAGAAGTACATGTTAGTGCTTAAGGACGATTATTCTAAGTTTCGAAGTGTAGAATTTTTGAAGCACAAAGACGAAGCTGTAGGCAAAGTCGAGCAGTTTCTTGCCAAAGCCAACAAGGATGGCATAAATGTAAAGGAACTTGTCACAGACGGTGGTCGAGAGTTTGATAATGCTAAATTAGCAAAGTTGACGGATGATGCAGGTATCAAGTTGCGAATCATTATGCCATATACTCCCGAACAGAACGGTTTGGTGGAAAGAGAGAATCGTACAATAATGAATGCAGTTCGCACCATGCTCAAGGATGCAGGCTTACCACAGTTTCTATGGGCAGAAGCAGCATCTACAGCTGTCTACATTCTGAATCGAACTGGGCCGAGTAAGACCACAGGAAAATCTCCATTTGAAGAATGGTTTGGGCGCAAGCCGGCAATCAACAAGATTCGAATCTTTGGATCTACTACATTTGTACATGTGCCAGATGTCAACAGAAGTAAGCTGGACGACAAGGCTGTAAAAGGCTATTTGGTTGGTTATTGTGATAATGATGGATATCGTGTTTTTGTACCATCAAAGAATGACACAATAAAGAGTGCCAGTGTAGTCTTCAATGAAGAGCAAATAGGTCCCTCTTCCCAGCACATAGAAGCAACATCTAGTACTGGACCATTAAGTGGTATAGGGTTTGAAACTTTGGATACGCCTGATGACACAGACATGCAGGAGGCTGATGATCCCTGTGAAGGTGAAGACAAACCAGCACAGACTGCAACACATGCATTACGAGATCGCTCAACTATCCAACGCCCTATCAGATTTGACGACTACGAAGTGTACAGCAGCATTTTGAAGTTAGAAGAACCCAAAACATATGACGAAGCAACAAAATCTCCTGAATTTGCTGACTGGAAACGAGCCATGGACGACGAGATGGCTTCACATGCAAAGCACGAAACGTGGCAGCTTGTTGAACCACCTAAAGGACGAAAAATCCTCGACAATCGCTGGGTGTACAGAGTGAAGACGAACACAGATGGATCAATCGAGAGATTCAAGGCTCGACTTGTGGCAAAGGGGTATACGCAGACGGCGGATATCGACTACAGAGAGACTTTTAGCCCAGTGTGCCGTTACGACACTATTAGAGCTGTAATTGCAACAGCAGCCAAGGAAAATTTAAAGTTATTTCAAATTGATGTGGAGACGGCATTTCTTTATGGTGACCTGACTGAGGAAATATATATGCGTCAACCTGAAGGTTACAATGACGGAAGTGGACGCATATGCAAGATGCTTCGACCCCTGTACGGCTTAAAACAGGCAGGACGCTGCTGGAATGCCAAGTTCACGGAAGTGTTAAAGAAATATGGCATGATTCAAAGTAAATCTGATCACTGCCTATTCATAAGCAATGAACACGGACACAAGATGCTGATGGCAATATATGTTGATGATGGCATAGTCGCTGTGCAAGACGAAGCAGCATTCTTCACATTTGTGGACGAGCTCAAACAACATTTCAACATCAAAGTGTCAACGTTGAATTGTTTTCTTGGCCTGCAAGTTGAACGGTTGAAGGACGATTCACTCTTTTTGCATCAAGAAGCATTTACAAGAAAGATGTTAGAACGATTTGGAGAAGACAAGACATCACGCATCCCAGTAAAGAAGTCCAGTCTCAAGATTGACTATAGTCAGCCAAATAGCGATGGTATGGTCAAGATCAAGGAGGCAAAGCCTCTCAGCAGTGAAATACCATACCGATCAGCCGTCGGCAGTTTGCTTTATTTGGCGATGGGGACGAGGCCTGATATTGCTTACGCAGTGAGTTTGGTGTCTCGTAAGTTGGACAATCCCACAGAGACTGATTGGGAAATAGTGAAAACCACGTTACAATACCTTTGCAATACTATTGGACACGGCATTGTGTACAATACTGAGAACGACCGAAGCCTAATATTGTTTAGTGATGCAGACAACAATAGCTGTGCAGAAACACGAAGATCCCGCACAGGTGTAGTATCTTTCTATGGTGGAGGTGCAATAACATGGCGAAGCAAGCTACAGGAGGCCATATCAAATTCAACGACAGAAGCTGAATTTATGGCAGCTGCTGAGGCCACAAAAGACCTCATTTGGCTGAAGCGCTTGTTTAATGAGATCGCCAACAGTGTTTCATTACCAATCCTTCAGATTGATAACCAGAGTGCTATCAAATACATAAAAAATCCGATGTTCCACGCTCGTACTAAGCACATTGACCAAAGATACAAATTCGTGCAAGATGAGTTCTCAAAGGGAAACTTTGAAATTAGCTATGTACGAACTGATGAGCAGCGAGCAGACATTTTAACCAAGGCACTCCCAGCACCGCAGTTTAATGCTCAGAAAAGGTTACTTGGTGTGAAGACAGTCAATATGGATAAGTGACAGTTTAACCCATAAACAATTACTTTTTTTTTTTTCATACTCGAAGGAGGCTGTTAAAAATATCGATATTCAATCGTAATTGTTTCTGTATGGCATCACTAGTTTTTATGTTTATGTATATCTGTACCTGGCAACAGTGTAGTGTTGTCTCTTCCATTAAAAATGTGATCGTCTGACAGCAGGTGTTTTTTTGTCCGTTTTATCTTCGTATTTGTTAGAATACTAAATTCAAATAAGCCAATGCTCATATTCGTTAATTTGTAACACAGAAAAATGAAAACAAGACCGCGGAGTTGTTGCCATCCACGACGTGAAACAACCCCATTGAGATGTAAATTATCCATCACCTCAAGATTCACCATTTAAACTAATTACAAAGCCAAAACTTGAGCGAAAATAATTCTGTGTTGAAAGGACTGGTGCATTTTTAATACGTCATTTATAAAACGTCTTGAAGGCGTGTAGGATATAGCTGCATTGATTGCTCATTCAGGTGTTGGCCTCATTAAAGAATATAATCAAAATAGGGTACTTGGCAGTATCGTTAAAATACCTTCCAATAGTATAATTAAATTATAGTTTGAACCCAAATATAACAAACGTATATATTTTTTTGCAAAATAAATATATAAATAATTAATAAAAATGATTTAAAGTGCCAATTTACGACTACACTGTTAAAAATTAGGCACTTTGTTTCACCAAAAATATGGTTCCTAGTAGCTGCAACGGCTGTGTGGTGAAACGTTAAACCATATTTTTGGTATTCGGCTGAACCATTTCTCAGGTTTTTGTTTCCAAATCCTGAAAAATGGTTCAACCAAACACCGAAAAAAGGTGAAACATTTCACCATACAGCCGTTGCAGCTACTAGGAACCAATATCACGGTGAAAGGAACCAATATCATGGTGAAACCAAGCACCAAATTTTTAACAGTGTATTGTTGACTAGGACATATGTCTCGATGCAAAGAACATGGTTAAAAAAAGATTTAAGTTTGAAGCTGATACTTTGAGGTATTCTTATTTTTTCTATACGATAATATTTTCTAAAGATACTGTTTTGAGATTTGTAACCAGCAGCACTATTTCTTAAGACACTAATATAAGTAAGAGATTCTTTGAATTTTTATCTGCAGAAAGAAGATAAATACTTCATAATTAATACTAATTAAGATCTGCTGTGTTTTTTTGTAAACTTATATTATAGGCAAGGTTTACGATTTTGACTTTGCAAATCTTTTCACCAGCATAGCACACGATAATTTCTTATAGATGTAGTTTCTTTGCTAATATGTCTGAAAGAATTTCCCTCAACACGAATGACTTTTTTTTTACACGGATGTATTAATGAACTTTTCTTTTTTTAATATTAATTACTATAATTTTGTCTGACATCCAAATATCAAAGTACTGGTTTTGAAAAAGACTAGTACCCAATAATATTGAAACTAAAACTATCTTGATCGAGACATTGAAATAAACTGATATTGTATTGTATGAAAAACTAGTTGATTTCTGGTTAACAGTAAAATATCGTTCTCATTACTTTTTCAGCAATCTAAATTTTAAAATATTTAATAAAATTTTATTTTACTCAAAATAATAGAATTAGAAGCGTCTGTAATGATGAAACTGGTCTTGCAATTGCTTTTTCATGTTTCAGAAATAATCTCAGATTAAATTGTTTTTCCATCTAAATATTTGAATGCAGTGGATCTATTACTAAGATGTCTTGCCTAGCATTTTTGGTCTCTAGTTCCATTAAAAAAAATATTTTCTCTGCCACATTTCTCCGGCTATATTGAATATTTTTACAAACGGTTTTTTTTTAAATAATAAATGTAGATAACTCACAGATCTCTATCTTCCCACTTTTTGAAAATGCTTCGAATATTTTGTGTAAAATTATTTATTGAAAATTAGAAAAAAAATATTCGAACCAATTTCAAAAAGTGGGAAGGTCGGGACCTGTAAGTCCGCTACATTTATCACGTAAAAAATCCGCTTGTTAAAATATTCAACACAGCCGGAGAAATGTGGCAGAGAAAATATTGTTTTCGCCATAGGATTAACACTGATGCACTTTGCTTTGGAGACCCCCGGACCAGCGCGCCCATTCCCCCTTAAATGCATCTTTCACTTTGATTTTGATATTTATACTGAGTTCGTGATTTATTTCTATTTTTATGTCTGGTTTTTTTTTATGTAGTTCAAGATCTTTCTTTTTGTTGTTGATGAGTGTTGTGGTTTTTGATTTTATGACTTGCAAACAGGAACACTCCCTATGTTCGTGCTGTGTCCACCTGACGAGCAGCATGAACGGAGTAATTGTTTGGATTTTGGTTGCTTCATTCTTGTATTGATACATATATGTTACATCTGAACTTGCTTTGCCAAGAGTTAGGTTTACTTTGTACTCTTATTTTTTTTTCTATTATAACATATGTTGAGGGACATATAACTGGCACACCAGACTTTTCAAATTATATTGTTGTAATGGGTGTAACATAATGTATATTTCATATGGATTTAATGGAAGATTCGAACTTGGCGGAGTGTGGTTTGTTTGTGGGAATGGAACATGTTTGATGTAACTGGACGTCACTATAAGGGCGACCGTTCTTATTTGGTTAAATTAGCTGCCGGGTGGTTTGTTTATTGGGTTTAATACAACGCTTGACGCAGCTGTAACATCACTGTAGGCAGGGTCTGTCCAGTTGTCCATTAATATGGGGTTACAAAGTTAAAGAATGTGTTTAATAAAATTAAAAAAGAACTAAAACGATATTTTGCAATAAGAGTTAACTTTTGAAGGAGCTATCTAAAATGAGGTTTCGACACAGATTCAAAAAATATATAGTGCCATTAGGTTGGGTATTGGCAAGTCACCCAACACAAAGAAACCAGCCACCACACAAACCAAACTTAAAAAGCCCTTCTAACACCCATTCATCAACTTCCACCCAGATTCGCTTCATCATATCGAAAGTGACAGATGTCCCACAAACACATTTAAACCCATCCGCTACTTCAAGCCGTTTTTTCCTTTCCACACTGGGTCAGACCTTTTCAGTCCGTCCAACTGACCACGGACGGACAAAGGACAAAACGGGATCGGGATGTTTAACCCTTTGGATCCAGCACACAAGAGGGCTACTTTTTCTTTCTTTAGGTACTTCTACTTCGATCTTCAGGCCTTTTTGCTGTTGCCATCTGGCGCAAAGTAAAAGTTGGCCTGTCGCGTGCCTGTTTTTCATGAAAGAGAATTCTTTGTGGTGTGTGTGGGAGGAGGGAATGTGCGGTTGTATTTGTAGAAAAGGATGTGTGCACTAAACCATGAATCCGTTGGTTGCTGTCAGGAAGCGGAGATTTTTGAGAGGGGTGATTGTGGAGCACTGGCACACGTCTTTTGAGGATCTTGTGAAAATAAAATTCCTCAAATCTTTGTCAATAATACAAAAACAAATTCACTTCATCTCTAAACCCATTAACAAAACCTCTGTGAACATCATTAAAAACCCTCATTTCCGAATAAAATATCATTTTTAAGGTTATATTCGTTTTTCGTGTAACTTAATTTATCCTACATAAGTTCTTATCTGCTATGGTCTTCATTTGTGTTTTATTTTGTTTCTTTACATAAACTTGAATCAACCGCCATTAATGGGTTACTTGTAAACCTTTTTTTTTTTACTTTAATTCCTAAAATAAGTAGTAGCATTGCTGAATCTAGCTTTATGTGCAATTTTTCTGCTCTAAATCGAAGAGCATTGCGCAAAAAAGTGCGCGCAATGTGAAACATATCAAAGAAAGTGATTGCAGGGGAGGGATCTTTCACAACTCAAAAAGAATTCGGTTTCACCACACTATTTTGTTAAAAATTAACCAAAATTCGATTCCTATCAGTTGAAACTGATGTGGAGAAATGTATCGCCATATTTTTGGTATTCCGTTGAACCAAAAAAGATGCTTACAAAACGTGATTTTTTTTAAAACTTAATATCAAAAAGAATGTCATGGTAGTCATTTCACCACACAGGCGTTGCAGCTATTATGGAAAAAATTTTGGCGGACCTACCACCAAATTTTTATGTGGGTGGCTAATAATTGTTCTCCTGTAAAACAAATGCTGCAATGATATTTTCCTAAAACTAGTGGCACTTCTGCTGCCTCCAGTTTTAGGATAGATTTTAAGTACTATTATTGGAGTATGTAACAGTACTTATACTAGTATGCAACTTCTGTGTAGCGTAATTTTGTGGATGGAATGATATAGTCCTTTTTTTAAATGGAGTTTTAGATCTAAGTTGGCAAAACTATAAGATCATTTTATTTCAATACAAACAGTTATGACGGGGGCTGGGGAGCCTAGTCAGTTAGGCATTCGCCTAGCATGCGGAAGGCCCCAGGTTCGGATCCGGGCATCGCCAAAATAACTGCCGACCTATAAATGGCCGTGCAGCCAAAAATGTCCGACGAATAATACCCCGTGTGGCGGGAGTGCACGTTAAATATCCTTCAAAGTCCTAACGCTGCGTACGATGATGTCGCCCTTAACGGTTGCGTTGGGTGCCTACTCAGGTGTCTGCTCGTCACTTGATTGTGGTTCTAAAATACGACGCCCGTCGCCAATAGCCCTAGTGTAGCTCTAGTGCGACGATAATTCAAACTAAACTAAACCAAACAGCTATGACACGTGTAGTTATGACGATGGTTTCTAGTACGTATTTCGAGATTCCATTCTTACGCATTTATGACTTGTAGTCGTTAACTCAATTCGGAACTACTTTCATAAAAAAATGTGCATGCTTTTCATTTTTAGCTTCCACACTACGTTTATAACGTAAAAAGTGGAAGGTATTATAATCGTTCAGTCCGTCTGTCTGTCCGTCACCCACTTTCATAGCCCAAACTACAAATGCTACGGACAAGTGTGATACGTTAAAAAAAATTCAGCGCATCGAAATTAGAATACATTTAAAATTTCAGAGAAGAATTCGAATTCGAAGTACTTCAAGGCTTCGAAGTACTTTTAGACGATAAATTAAAATAAATTTATTTTAGCGACATCGATCAGTTTGAAATGACGTCAAATATATTTCACTACGAGATTATTTGTATGTTGATATGAAATATTTTCATTCTATTTAAAAGCGAGGAATATTACATATTTATTTGAAATAATTATTTTTGCAAACGATAAATAAAAATTATTGAATTTTCAAAATCAAATAAATTAAACTAGCCGAATTTAGCATGTAAATGTTTAATATAGAATATCAATGCTGTGTTTGTCGCCTTTTTACCTGTTAAACACAACTGTTGTGTGGAAGCGGGTTAAGTGACAGGTTCTGTTACAAACCTACTTGTTTTTATTCATAACTGTTTTATCTTATTTGATAGGCTACCTTCTCATATCTTGAAACTTTTATAAGAATATAATGACCAATAAAATGCTATCATATAATAGAGTACGACGATAATTCAAACTAAAACTAAAACTAAACTATTTTATAATAGCAATCAATCAAAGAATATTATACCCCAAACTTAGATCCGATGATCGCATTGCAAACACATTAAAGCATGTAATCTGCATTCCGTTCTTTAGTTCCACAACAAATTCTTTTAGGTCTGACATTCATGCTCTTTTATTCAAAACAGTTACTCTTGGTATTTGATCTTTTTTCATAAGCTTTTACTATAAAGTTTTTTTTAAAGAAAATGTCTGAGTGCGTAGAAAAGTCCGTCTTATAGTGCATTCTTATGTAACGACACGTTTACCATGTCTAAAAACTGTAATTCTTTTGTTCTATCTTTTTATTTCTGAAAATGATTTTCTAACTAGCTGATATTAGGAGAAAAATCCTATTCATCGCTGAAAGAATTAAGAATTCATTTAATATAGCCGACATGTTGCATAAATTGATTTATTGTTTTAAGCAATCGATATATTTTTAATTTAAGATAAAATTTTAAAATTAAACTCAAAAAGTCACTTTGTCAGTTGCGCTTTCTACATACGGTATATTACATTTTGTGCTGAACTGGTGTATTTCCATGCTTTAGTTCTTAAATTTAAAAATAATGCTGGGGCATTCAATAGCAGAATTTACTGAGATTTCAGAGAACAACCAATTTTAGTTTTAACTCACTAAAACTTGGAAGCCCTAAGCCAGGCCTTATAAAAGATCAGGCTCTGGCTGTATAACATGTTATACATAACACAACATCAAATCTTTAGCACATCCATGAATTTCCATGATAGATGACTCTTAAGCATTCACATCTCTTCATATGATAAGGCACGAGAGATGACCACTGGTCCCATACGAAATGCTATAAATGTAAAAGGGCTCAAGTCCATAGACAGAATTCCGCACACACTTCTTCTTCCACAAAATGTTGGAAGAGAAAAACCTAGGGGGAAACTGTCCACTGGAAGTGAACCCTTTTTTTTCATTTAGACCCTCATATTAAGGGATGGAAGGGTTAGGAAAAAAAACGATGATTCACCCCTTTTGTGCCCAAAGAGTAGGATGGTCATTTTTCAAACGTGGTCATGGGGGGAGGTGGGGCTTGGTAGATCAAAAATTAATGGGTTAAGCCCTCTCTATCCCCTTCGATTAGGAATGGATCATTCTTTTTGAAGGGTTAAAAACGGAAGATAGTGTAAATGGTCAAAGCTGGGGTCAGTATGACTAATGCTAGATTTTGATGTCTTGATGCTAGTATGGTTGTGTATGATACAAATGAGAAATTAACTGAAAAGCTAATCAAATTTCTGATATTTTCATTGCTAAAGTTTTTGGAGGAATTTTATCTTCGGTTTTTACGTTTTTAACAAAATTTAGTAAATTAACCCAAAAGCTATCACATTATAACGTTATCTAGTACCAAAATGCACTGTTATCTAGGAACGAACTAGACCAGGCGGTTAAGGCGTTCGCCCTGCATACGGAAGGTCCTAGGTTCGAGTCCGGGCATCGCCAAAATTACTGCAAATCTATAAATGGTCCGTGCAGCCCAGAAATGTCCGACGATTAATATCCCGTGTGGGGGGAGTGCACGTTAAATATGATCCAAATTTCTTATATTGCGTAGAATGTCGTCCTTAAAAGTTGCGTTGGGTGCCTGCCTACTCAGGTATCCGCTCGTCACTTGGCTGTGGTTCTAAATTACGATGCCAATAGCCCTCGTGCAGCTGTAGTGTGACGATAATTCAAACTAACCCTAACCCTAGGACTGAAATATGAATTTTGTGGCTTATTATTTTATTATTTATCTGCTATATTGTAATACTTAGCAGTTTTCGCCACATGGCATTATGTGCATACGAACGAGCATATCATATACAATAAAACTTTATTTTTTTTTATTTCCTACGAAAGAACAGAATACTTTATATTTCTAGTTTCCATTTACAAGTTAAATAGGACACACGAACTGTATCCCATTACTTCTGTATAAGATATAACTGCAACAGAAATACAGCACATAAAAAATGAAATATATCTTCTTCCCTTTTTTTTGAGATTTCCGTTCTTTCTTATCCACCTCTACAAGAAAAAAGGTATCGACAAAGAAAAAAAACTCTTTAAAAACACAATACTCACACCGAAATCAGACGCAAGCTGTAGAAACGAACTTTTACGAAGACTATAAAAACAGCATCCACCGTCCAACCACTTTGTTATGTAAGCAACGGGGGGGGGGGGGGGGGGACATCAAGCCCATTGTTGCCACCTACAAATACAAAAAATCACAACAAAATAAAAAAAAACACTTCAAGGTTACGATCCCATCGGTCACTTCCACAGAAAAAGAATAAAATCAATCGAACCAACCCCAAAAATAGAAATTCAAAAGCGAGGGCTAAAGCAGGAAAAAAAACACCACACGTGGTCATTGTATTCCAGTTGCGTCGTATTTTCACCTTTCAGGTAGGAATCACTGGTCAGCCGTGACTGTTTTTATTCCTCCTCTACCCCCCTTTGGGTCATCAATTTTAAAGGGCAGACAGAAGAGTGGGCAGTTGTGGGGGGTAAGATGTGATAGCAACGTTTGGGTGCAATGGAATAATTATATTTTTATGGATTAGTGAAGAAGGAAGTTATGTCCTGACCTATGCTGTTGTTTTAGTTTGGATTCTAACTTAGTCCGAAAAGCAGTGTTTGCATCGGCAAAGTCCATCATTATAAAATCATTTTGAGTTAACAAGTTAACTAAACTTTTTTGGTAAAAGTATACGAAACAAAACTATTTCACGACTTCTTTGAAACTTGAGACTTGCATGCTTTTTTCACCTCAAAAACCTATTTTAATACACTCAGAAAAACTTGTATTCAACCAGCAAAAAGAGGAAGACAAGTATTGTGTAAAATTGGGAACGTTACGATCGTGTGTTGTGAGCCTGTTTGTTTATTAAGTTGCTTTGAGAGCATTGATTGTTTATTTAAACTTATTAAGTGCACGCTAAGTATTTTACTTCTAAGTTAATTAATGTATTTTCTTAGTGTTTGATTAAGGAATTTTACATGCAAATAAAATAATAAATTCGTGCATAAATTTAAGTTTTATATGAGAAACAATCAACTAATCAACACAACGTTCTGATGGCAAGGCCATCAATTAGAGGAGACAGAATTGTGCAGTTGTGTGTGGGGGTTAGATTGAAAGGCAACGTTTGGATGCAATCGCATAATCATTGTTAATGGGTTTAGAGTATTGATAGTTTATTTAAACTGAAAAGTGCAGTTCTTAGTATGCACTCAATATTTAAATATATAAACTTTCTTATTCATTGATTTAAAAGTTTTAAATGCAAAAAAATAATAAATTAACACATAACTTTGAAGTTGTGTATAAGTAATAATTATAACAAGGTTCTGATTTCAATAATTTAGATTTTTTAATCGCATGAAAAAAATAATGAATTTATGACACTCTCACTAACTATTGGATCCAAAACTTTGATTAGTTCGCATGTTGTCATTTTTGTTTATATTTATTTTATTTGCGTACTTTAACTGAGAACTTAAGAAGAACGTAAAAATGGAGTGAGTTTCTTCAAAGTTTCAAGAGTAAAGTGGGGGCTGGGGAGCCCAGTCGGTTAGGCATTCGCCTTGCATTCGGAAGGTCCCAGGTTCAGGTCCAGGAATCGCCAAAATAACTGCCGACCTATAAACGGCCCGTGCAGCCAAAAATGTCCGACGAATAATACCCCGTGTAGAGGGAGTGCACGTTAAAAATGCTCCGAAGTCCCAACGCTGCGTACGATGTCGCCCTGTTGGGTGCCTACTCAGGTGTCGGCTCGTCACCTGACTGTGGTTCTAAATTACGACGCCCGTCGCCAATAGCCCTTGTGTAGCTCTAGTGCGACAATAATTCAAACTAACCTTATCTAACATCAACAGTAAAGTTTACAAATAATTGTTGTTTTCTAAATAAGTATTCTGATTAATGTGCGAAATGCAATTTTGTTTTTACAATTGTTCAAACTTTTTAACATTTAAACTGTTTAACATCAGACATGCATTTTTTCAATAGTTGTTTCTATAGTAGTATCTTTGTGTGTGTGTGTGTAATACTGTAATATGTGTGTGGGTGCACGTACGTTTATTTGTTCGTAACATTAGATCTCGATACTTTCACTCTTCATTTCGATTTTAGTATTGTGTACATAAATGTTAAAATTAAACAGTTTTATTAAAACTGTTAATGCAGATTTCGCAGTTTCGCATTAGTCATTTTCGAGTCGAGTAAAACTAATCTCTTTACTTAAAAACTTCTCTCTTAAATATCTTTGAAACGTATTAATTGAATAGTATTAGTAGGAAATTAACGAAAAGTTTTTTTATTTAATTTTTCGTAGACGATTTGCTAAAACCATTAAACTCATGAAAGATAATTTTGTCCAGACTCATGCTTTTATTTTAGATTGGATGCCATATCCGAAGACCGATGTTTTGATCCGCAACGTCCAGCATTCTAAAATCATTTTGGGTAAACATCTTAATGAAACCTTTTTGGTAAAAGTTTACGAAACAAAAGACTATTTCATGACTTCTTTGAAACTTCAGATTTACATGGCTTTACCGTCTTAAAAAAATTTAATATGAATATCATTGTCCCGAAAACATGACTTAAAGACCGTTCAGCCTTTTTGTGTGTGTGTTACAATACTAACTTGGGAAACTCGTCATTCAATCACCACACTTGTAGTTTTCACGAGCGGAAGTTTAAAAAAAAAAACTAGCCATTTTTCTTCCAACCCCACTTCCTGTCCACACGTTATGTCCACTTTCACCCCTAGCATCCTCTTTTATCCCCTCTTCTATGCTCCACAACGAATCCCCTTCCCTTTTTTTATGGGCCGAAAAGAAATGGAATAACAAAAAAAATCCCCATCACCAAAAAAAAAATCCGAGAAGTAAAAACCTGCAAAAACGGAAATCGCGCAATGGTCAGCTGGCCCAGTTTCTTTTCGCACAACAATCTTTTGTCCAAAAAAGAACCCGGTCCAGTCACAACACAATCGTTGAATTTTTAAGGGGGTTTGGGTTTTGTATTTCATTTGCAAAGGTCCGGCATCGGCAGCTGTTTCTTTTTGTCAAAAAGGAAAGGCATTCCTGTTTTATGACCGAGGAGGTCTTTCATTTATTTATACGGTGCTATCATTCTGGACAGATTTAGTGCTGGCCAAATGTTTGGTATGGTCGCGTGAAATGGACAGTCACATCAGTGTATGACTCTGTGAAGCCGTTGCTGTTTGGTTGGGTGGATGGCACTGTTTGAGGGCTTCGGAGTGGGATTTGTGTTTTGTTTATCGAAGGCATATTTTCCAGTTCTTGACAGAAAGTCAAACATTTTTTGAAATAATATTAGCATAAGTCATGAACATTTTTTGTAACCGAAACAAAATATTTGTAGTTTATCTAAACGACCTATATTTATCTTCCACTTGGTTGAAAGAAAACGACTAAAAAAAGAACAATTATATTTATTACTAGCTATTTTTGTCTAAAGCACTTATATTTATTTAAAAAATAAAGCTACATTTACTTTTAATTATAATTCAGGTCTAAAGCTATATTCAGTATGCTGTTAAATGGCTAGGTTAGATCTCATTATTGATGTGCCTATGGTATTAGATTCTATGAATCGGAAGAGGGATATTCCGGCCTATCTCCGAGTTGAATATTATATCAGACAAAAACATCCCTTCTATTTCAGTTATGAAAAGTACTCTGCCGGAGGCAGGTAAACTGCATTAACCTCAACAATGAATTGGAACATTTTTGCTCTGAAATAATAAGTCATTTAGTATACTTTCTTGTATTCTAAAGTTATGGAGTTCTTATAACAATGGTTCAAGTCGTTAGTCTAGATACTTTCAGCTTACCTGCGCACGGCAGTACTGGTTGATCTGTCAAAAATGTGTAGAGGCTTAAATAATCGAATCAGTCATAGGTTATTAGTATTTTCAGACCAATAATTCTAGTTAAAACGAATTTTAAATTTAGAAATAATCAATCTTAAATAATAAACTCATTATTCACAGCTATAGTGCCCCAAAACAAAAACACAATCAAGCCATCATAATTCTCCGATCCCTCTCCCCCAATATGCAAAAGAAACAGATACGCTTCCACCTGCCACTAAGACAATTCGTTCCAGCTCACCAAAGGGCTTTTTCGGCAGCAGATATTCTCGGAAAAGTTCCGTTCCATATTCCGAACCTTGCCAATCAACCCCTCCCAATATCCCTGTGTGTCTACTTTTAGCCCCCTGTCTTTATTTGCAATGTCCGTGGCAAATTTAAGCAGCCGTTACCCGATATTGGTCTTCAAGGGGGTTCGCCCAGAGTAGGTCTTCATCTGCAATTCATCCAGAAACTTAGAAAGTATTCGCATGCTTATTGGGTTATTAACTCTGCTTTGGTTTTGGCCAAGTGTCAACTGACTTTTCTTGGAATTATATTGCTTGATGTGTGGGAAACTTGGTGTGTGGTCAAATCATAGATATCATAGTTAAAGTATTAGATTGGCAGATCACGTGACCTCCAATGCTAACGACGGGACGCGCATGGAGGCCAAATAAGGGGGCAAAATGGACAGTGCTGCTGCCACTTTAAGTTGAAAAATACTACGAAAAAATACCATCTAATTCTAAAATTACAAAAAAAAAAATACTAGAAAAGGATTTAAAGTCACTAAAAAGATTCCAAAATGCAGCTAGTATTTTTACGATATTTTTTTGTAATTTTAGAATTAGATGGTATTTTTTCGTAGTATTTTTCTCCTTAAAGTGGCAGCAACACTGGCCATTTTGCCCCCTTATTTGGCCTCCATGCGCGCCCCGTCGTTAGCATTGGAGGTCACGTGATCTGCCAATCTAATACTTTAACTATGATATCTATGGGTAAAATCCTGTCGTAGTGTTTGGTTTCTGTTGATGGTCTATCTATTGCAATTCCACCCTGGGAGATTTGGCTTTAAAAATAATTTAAAGAGCAGAACTTTTAACTTGCTAGTGTTAGCTTAAAAGATTAAAAGGATTAATAATTTCAGTGGCAGACAAGTGTCTGTACATCTGGAATGATTTGGCATTTTTAAAATGTCTTAAAATTTATTGTTTATATGTGTGTATTCCTTTTTTCAAAAAGCTCATATTTTAACAAATAATATGCCATTAAATTAAAATGTTATGTCGATTACTGCTAGTAGTTTATGCTATGTCAAGCGAGAAATTAATTATTTTAGGCCAGCCATCTTCATTTGTAAAATATTGAAAATGCTTAGAAACCTTTCAGAAAAGTTTTATTTTAATATATTTATCTACTTTAGAACGGAAGATGTCGCATCTATTTCATTTTAAAAGATATGGGCTAGTTCGTAAAAAGATTAAAGTGAAACACACTTTGTCTACTTTTAGCCCCTTGTCTTCAGTTGCAATGTCCGTCGCAAATTTAAGTAGCCGTTACCCGATATTGGTCTTCAAGGGGGTTTGCCCAGAGTAGGTATTCATCTGCAAAATTCATCCAAAGTCAGAAACTTAGAAAGCATTCGCATGCTTATTGGGTTATTAACTCTGCTTTGGTTTTGGCCAAGTGTCAACTGATTTTCTTGGAACTATATTGATTGATGTGTGAGAAACTTGGTGTGTGGCAAAAACCTGTCGTTGAGATTTCTTTATGTTGATGAACTATCTATTGCAATAGCATCCTGGGAGATTTGGCTTTAAAATATTTTAAAGAGCAAAACTTTTAACTAATTAGTGTTAGTTCCAAATTGAGTTGCCCCCTGTAACTTCAGTAAAATGTGTCAATTTGAGGCTCCGCAATACTTTTAAAGCTGGGGGGAAAGTATTAAAATACACAAAAATGAAAAAATTAGCAAAAGTTTAAAATACAGCAAAATAAGTTAAATTATTAATTATTTTAAATTTTTTAAGCTCTAGCATTTGATTTTTATTCAGACATTAACAATCAGGCACAGGACCTGATTTGCGGCAGGGCAAACGGGGCACGTGCCCGGGGCCCCCCACTTTAAGGGGGGCCCGAAATTGTCTTCATGATCATTTATACTCAACATAACTGCCCCAAACATAACTTTGTATACGAAATATGCAAAAAAATTAAATTCAGAACAAAAGTTGACTATGAATTGTGTTAAGCTCACAATTGAAGAGCTTAGTGGAAGAACGTGCTAAGTGACAAAAGGTGAAAACGGAAAATCAGCTTTAAGTTTTCGTTTGCACTCAGATCTGTTAAAACGGAACTTGCAAACGTTAAAATTAAATGAAATTAAGTTTATGAAAAAGCGGAAACTTATTATCGTTAAAGAAGTTAGTAATACGATATAACACAAAATCTCAATTTTCAAATGCACTTAGCACGTTCTTCCACTAAGCTCTTCAATTAATCAATTCACAAAAAAATATTTATTTTAGGGGGATTAAGCATACTTTCCAAGCAAATTACATCGGCTATTTTTTGGTAAACACTAAAATAAAAAATACACACGAATATATTTTGTAGAGGTATGTTTGGGGGCCCCCAAATTTGCTTGTGCCCAGGGCCCCTAAAGTTGTAAGTCGGTCCCTGATCAGCGCAAAACAATCATTTGCAATAGTTTCCCTGGACGGCCCCCCAAATTTTCTGGGTCTATAGTCCGTGTTATTCTAGATCATCCACTGGAATTAGATCACTTTGGTGTATGACAATCTATATTTGTGGAAAGCTTAGCCTCTGTACTTCACTTCAATCGTAGAAAAATTTCTTGGAACAGTGTAATTACTCTAAACAAAAATTCTGTTTCATGCTGAGTTACAGGAGGCAAAATCTGTAAGGGGTCCAAACGTTCTTTCCGTTTCTGATTATAATTCTTTTAAAGCAGGACAATTTTCTGATAAATGAAGTTAACTACTATTAACTATAGTACCATAAAAGAAGTGTCTCTTCCCAGCAGTTTTATTGCTTTCAGTAATGTTTATCTAAATTACCTTTTCCTTTTCTCACGCGTTCAACTGATAAGGAAAAGTCAATTCGTTATCTTCAGAAGTCGAATTTTAAGGCGGGAAGGTCAATGAATGGATTTCCAATTGATGTGTATACTATGCATGCACAAAGATCGAGCTGTGGGAAAATCGTAATTTATGTATTACAATTTCCTTTACAGATAAACGAACGTAATGACAATGAATTGGACCATTATTGTCCTGAAATAATCAGTATAGTTTGGTATACTTTCTTAAAGGTTAGAGCTTATTGAGTGCTTTTAACAAGAGGGCTCAATTCATTTATCCAGATACTGCAGTTTACCTGCCCACGGCAGTCTAAACCATTGAGTTAAAAATTTTATCAGAATTACTTTAGTTTGTTTAAAGTTTTATAAACGTATTATGATGGTATATGTTCACACATTTTTATAAACCGAAGTAAATTTTTTATGGAAACTTTCCCTTTAAAACCACGCAACAAAATATTTGACACCTCAAAATTAAAATTAGCCACAAACAGCTTTTGTTTTTATATAGGTTTTATACTGCAAATTGTCTATTTTATTTTTAATTTCGCATTTTTAAATAATTCATTTTTAAAACTCTTTTGCAATTAAAAGATAACTAAAACATTTCTATTATAGGATTTAGTCTATACTTGATTCAAAAATGTTTATTTTTATAAAACACTAGTTTTAATTATATTGTTTCTATGCTCAGGTGATAGACGGGGAGGTGAACGATTTAACGTTTTTTCAATTGTTTTTCTTACCTTTGCATCTCTCCATCACACCCTAGAGACTGAATAGGCAATTTGTTATGGAAAGTTTGACATGAAAATTTTTACCTGAAACTCTCCAAGGAGTAAAAGCTTTTGCAAAGAAAAAATTATTGGGGGAAACTACTCAAAATATTTCATTGAAACTTATAAAAAAAACTTTATCAGCGAATAAAATATTGAAAGCAATAAAAAAATAGGTAATGAGTTTGTTGTATCCTGAGAAACGTTGCATGAGATTTTCATACACGAAAATAAATTTAAATATATGGGTTTGAAAAGGGTAGAAATGCTAGTAGGTACTAGAACAATTAAAGAGCTTAGTGGGAGAACGTGTTATGTTAAAAAACGGGGAAAACGAGAAAATGAACTTTAAAGTTTTTAGTTTGTACTTAGAGCCGTTAAAAATGGTACTTGCAAACCAAAAAATATATATAATTTTTTTTCTAAAAACAACAAAAAAAATTTAAAAATAAGGAAAACTAGTTATCTTTAAAGTTAGCTCATGTAATGCTCACACACACGGACATTGACACAATAATCTAATTTTTTTCAAGTAAGGTACATAGCACGTTCTTCCACCAAGTTTTTCATTTATTAATCATTCACTTTGAACAGCTAAACGCATACATTAGTTTTTGTGTGAAAACAAGGCCTATTACGTTATAAGTTTTATGATTATTCACACAAATGATCTTCTATTGGTCTAAGTGAATGAGTGAACAGTAACTTTAGGAACGCGCTATAAACCTCAATAATTTAACCTAAAGAATTTGAACTATACATGAAAAATATAGTTAAAAAAAATGTTTTAATTTAATTAAACCTTTTTTTGCATTTCGTATTAACTTTTAAATAACCTTTGCACCTTAAAAATACGAACATATTTTTATTTTATTTTAAATAAGTATAACATAATCTAATATTTGAGTCAGTTTATTAAAAAAAATATTGGGAAAAATAAGAAAACAAAAACTTTATTTGAAGTCCACAAAGAAAAAAAATAGCGGTACTAAAATTCAGTATTCCTCACCTTTCATAAGCCCCCAAAACAAAAATTTCATAAAATATAAACTTTCTTTTAAGCGCTCGGTGGGACATATTACATTTATTTATTCGCATCATAGAGAATAAATAACAAATATCAAGCGAGCTTTTTCAATAAAACGACCTTTTCGATTCAACCAAGACAGGATATTTTTTGCTACCCTCTTTTTCCATGAGCATTCAAGGCGATAAAACTGCATTTTATGTTTCTCCCAAAACCGTAAAAAATAAAATAAAATTTATAGGTACCCCTTTTTTACCCGTTCCTTTACAAACTTTTCTATATATAATATAAGAACGTTAAAGAAGTAACGATTCGTTAGTTTTCACATGTATTTAATATATATATATTTTTCCAACGGAGCAGCTTTTTGGTGGACTAAGTTTTGTAAAAAAATAGAATAAATATAGTTCTTTATTAAATTATTAAACAACCATTTTTTGAAAATATAATAAATGGTTGTTTATTGATTAAAAAAACTACATTTCTATAGGTTATTTATTTAAAAAAATTCCTAAATATCATAAATTCAGTTTTATAATTTTTGCATGCTTAATTTATAGTAAAAGTTAGTTAATCTGATACATACGGATGTTTTTAAAGGATGTTATGTACATGAATTAATTTTTTTATTATTATTTTACTTCATTGACTTAAGAAATATTGATAATTCAATTATAATTCGTTAAATACATCCGTATTTTATATTGGTGATAGATTAACTAACTTTTACTAAATTAGATATGAAAATTATAAAATTGAATATATTTTCCTCCTTTCTCTGAGTAAATAACGACAAATATACGACGTTGGACCGTAGTATATTGGCCAGTTTTTACTAAAATAATTTTTTTTGTAACAGTTTGAACCAGTTATCGACCCAACCATAAAAATATCAATCGCAAAAAATAGTTATTTTACGACTCAGATTTTTTACAATTACCCATATTTTATTGGTGAAGGGCGAACATGTTATAAAATATCCAGGATAAATATAACTGCCCTTTAGAAAAGCTCACATTTGTTTGTAAGAATAATACAATGTAGAAGGATGTATAAAATATTTGCCATTGCGTTAAAAAAAACATTTTATGAGAAAAATGGCGTCCTTTTGTGGCTAAATACGCAATGAAAAACACTGCGAGAAATGTTAAGGGAGGTGCAATATAAAAAGCCAGTAACTAGCTATTATAATAACGTATACTGTAGAACCTTTCTGTAACACATAACTCTAAACACCAAAACCAAATATTTTTCTCAAAGTTATATAGTTTAATTAAGATCTATGGAAACTCTTTTTTTAGAGGCAGAGGCTACGCGCACGGGCACCGTTCACGCATTACGTGTACGGGTATTAACGCGCATGCTCAAGTCGGGGCTTACTGAAACCGTGCTTACATTGCTTGCACGGACATGCATGATATACTTGAAAGTTGAGATTACTCTTTTTTGGGCCCCGGGCAATTTTGTTTTCTCTATAAAAAACATCAGTATCCAGCATGGGCAGTATTGTAGGGCGCATTGAAAGCCTAAACACTCGTCTGGGGCCCCGGAAATTTTGTTTTCTCTAAAAAAACATCAATTCTAGCCATTTGCAATGAAAGTTCAAAAAAATAGAAATTTAAATACTTCATGAAAACGTAAAAAATGCAAGTAAGCATTTCCAGGACAAATTTGAAACGATGATCTTCCAGGGTGAAAAAAAATCTTATAAAATAATCTATAATTCAGCCGAAAGCGTGTTTTCAACCCGAGACCTTTAGAATACGAACCTTTTATGCTACCACTAAGCTACGGTGTTCAAGGATGAATCAAACTAAAACTGTTAATAAGCCTTGCTCCTGCGCAGTTACTACCGTGCGCGCAATGCTTGTACGGTGCCCGTGTACGTAGACACTCCGGTTTTTTTTTTAGATAGGGACACTAAAAAAATGTGATAGAGTTTGAAATAATATATAGGGCAGAGAATTATTAATGTAGAATTTGAAATAATAAAGGCTTTCAGAGCTAATATAAATTAGGCCTAAACGAATAAATGCCTTATAATTTTGATCATAATAGCTATTTGTTGTACATTATACACCGAATAAATACGATATTATGGCGTAATTAAAATATGGCGTAATTTTTTTTATGTCAAGGTTATCTTAAAATCTGTGACGCTTAGAGAAGACGAGCTAATAATATGTTTAATAACATTGTGCATAATTTCTCTTTAGTTACATAATTTTTTAACAAAAAATGATTTCTGTAACATTACAGGAATATCCCTTCGAAAGATTCACAATTATTAGTGATAGAATGCGTTTTTATACTGAGAAAGAAGTAGATATAAGGCCATCCTATCTAAACATTTTCAAATGCCAAGACGAGACAAAAGTCTCATGCTTTATTTGAGCAATTTGAACTATTGTAGCGATAAATTCTATATAAAGAACGAAAAGAAATCCTTAAAAGGAATGAAAAAAAAAGTTTTTTTAAGGCTTTTACGTATTTTAAAAAATACGATCACTCCATTTTGGTTTACAGCACTTTTAAAAGATGACAAAAATACTTTTGGCTTAAAATTTATGGCTTACATCATTTTTACTACATTATACTATTTCGGCTATAGTGGTCGGCACTTTAAATTTCTTGAGTGAGAGAAGTAATCAGCTGGATAAAGAAAAGCTGGATATAAAAAAATATCACAAAATTTTGGGTTGTTACTTTTTCAATAGCGAAATAATATCTTGTGAGCTTACTTCATGCAACACATTTTTTTAAACTTTGTAAAAAAAATGCAAAGGTCACTTTGTATACGTTCTTTGAGTAATATGCTTGTAATGATACAGCGTACATTCTTTTAAACATACAAGTTTCATAAACATACAAACGTAAGTTTTTCAAGAGGTCAGTTATCATCAGTTCAAAAACAAACTAAAGATACAGCTGCTGTTAAAATACACAAAAGGGGATGATGATGATGGGGTGAAGAGAGTTAAAGAAAAAACTGTCTGCCCTTTCCCCTTTTAGCCCGGAATGTACTTTCCCCATTTTTAAGAGTGCCATATGTTGTTGTTCCAGGTGTCAAAGAGCACTAGTTCATCATTGGCTTAACCCTTTCAACCTGGGCTTGTCATCACCACGCGTCCAACGTCACAATGGGTGGGCTAGGATTACTGGACAACTGACCAGAGGTGATAAAAACGATTCCTTATTTGAGGTTGTTGCATTGAAAAACGATGGGAGCATAAATGGCTGTCCTACTATGGAGAAAAAGTACCATTTGATGTTTTCTTTTATAGTTGCAAAGTGTTACATCTACGCCTGGTATTCACATTTTTTTTTTTGGCTTTGAGTTTAAAAAAAATGCTAATGTGCGAAACAATGAAGACTGTATATGTTGACATTGCAAGTCGAAAAGATATGCATTAGTGAAAAGTTAATTTTTTTTAAGAATCCTGTAAATTTTTTAATTTTCATTGCATTTCCTGGTGAAAAATAATTGGTATTAAGGTATTACCACTTTAAACATTAAATAACATTTGAAAATATATCGTATATAAAGTCATGCAATTAACATACTTTTTTTTACTCAATATCAGGGTCTGCCATAGAAAATCTCAGACTACAGATGCAACAAATTTTGGGGGTCCGTTTACGGATAGGTTGTGCATGGTTGCCGTAATGATTGTGCTTGTTGGCCGATGTATTAAATTTTTCTTAACTTTTTATCAGCTTTCTTATGAGATCGAACAAACCAATCACGTTAGGTCTGAGCAAAGTCAAGCAAAAAAGCAAAGTGGAGTCTCATATAATTTTAAAATTTACAAAAAAAGTCGGGTGTCCAAAGAATTTAGTATAATAGATACTAATTTTTTTGGGGGTGGGGTGGGGGGCTATAGTAGATCAGGCCCTGCTCATGACAGTTAGAAACTCGACATCAAAACACAGATACCGATTCGCTTCATGATGAAATGAAATATTAAAGATTGGGGGGTGGGGGGAGATATAAATACAGGGTGTTCGTAAAAGAATGTCCGAATTTCAAGTTATAATAGTATTGTGGTTGAAGTGTAATTGTAATGTGGTTGAAGGTGACGAATAAAGGATAACTGCAACAGTTTCAGATAAGCGCATGCGCTTGTACAGCTACATCGTTTTCACAGTTGCAATGTCATCTATTCAAAATGGCGACTTCTGAGTTCACGTTTTGTGTTCTACAATTTGCTAAGAGTGATTCCGTATCACTAAAGGCGCACACATTGAGCACTTATAGGGAAAACTAGGTTAGTTTTCCTTCAATGCCATGTATGATTTGTTATATTTAGTATAAAATAAACTCCTGTAATATACCGTTAAAACTCGGACATTCTTTTACGGACACCCTGTATTAAACTGAATTGATCAAAATTACATAATAATAGTTACTGTCGAACCCTACTAAGCTCCAAGTCGGATTGCGATTTTGTAAGGGGTAGCAGTTGCAGATGTATTTTTGTGCCAAAAGAGTTTAGCTATTTACCTGCTGTTTGTCACTTTTTGTGGTCGGACACTAAAGATTGGTGTTAGCCGTTGTGTCGGATTGGAGTGCAGTCGAGTGTTTAGTTTTTCATAGCTAATAGGATATACGTTGTCCAGCTTGTATTTTGAGAGCTATTTCTGTTTAGGGATAGTGGGGGGGGGGGGGGGATTGTTTTTTGTTGTTGGGATAGAACGTTCACACTTACATTTTTTTTTTCATCAGAAGGTGTGAACAACTTTGGACAGTTGAAAGATCATTTTGTACTCAAGATATCACGTATACGAGTCTTTAAAACGAAATTTTAATAATTGACGTTCCCAGTAAAACGACCTTAGATGTACCACAGCGATGAGTAACGGTCAAATGTGGAAGGGTTAGAACCACTGATACTACTTTGAATGTTTTAAGTCTCATTCAATGCCTCTTTTATCTAACTAAATATATTACTTTATAACTAAAATAAATATGTTTTAATTAATTTATAAAAGAATGCAATTAAAGTAGTGGGTTTTTCTCCCATTAAGCCTGATTTTTAAAAAAGAGAAATAAGATTTAAAAAAAATTAAGTAGAAAGCAAATCTAATTTAGGTTCTTTATCTTAAGTTATCGCAATACGATCTGTAGTTAAATATTAATTATGATGCGACAATGCTATAATGTTATACACATCATCCTTTTTATATTGATTATTAAAACTTCTTATGGTACATGATAAAACGTTCGACACATATCAATCTATAGTGATTCTATAAAGTAACTGGTAACCAAACAAATGTTATAAAGATACTAAGACTTACTTCAAGTATATTGTATCGTTCATTGATATTTAGTGATGGTTAACTCTTATTAATAAAATATTGAATTGACATGACCAATGTTTGACGTCAGAACAGCAATAAAAAACATACATTTTAAAATAGAATTTTATCTTTTTTTTCTCTCGAAGAAAAAGTTTTTTTTTTCTGGTTGAATAAAGACAGAATTGTGGTTCAGAAAATTAAGTTTTATTTTAACATTTTAATGAATCGAAGATTGATATTAGTCCAGGTCAATTTTTAAAATTGCTATAGGTTTAACTTTTTGAGACAACGCTGAATACTTACATGAATGCTAGACATAATTTATTTTCTAAAAATAAATTAGAGTATGGCTGTTACACTGTTGCATATTTTGTGCTCAGTTTTACCAAAAATTATAGTTCTCTGTAGCTGCAACGGTTGTGTGGTTAAACGTTTTGCCATATTTTCGGTAATCGGTATTCAATTAAACTATTTTTCAGTCTTTTGACACAAAAACCGGAGAAATGGTTCAATATAATACTAAACATGCGGTGAAACATTTCATCACACAGCCGTTGCAGCTATTATGAACATATTTTTGATGAACCAAGCGCCAAATTTTTAACAGCGTAGGAAAATGTATCTTCTATAGTTTACATCATTCCAGTTCTGTCTTCTTTAGTGTACTACATCAATTGAGTACAACATTGTTTGAGTTCTGTCTCTAATAGTGTACAACATGAAAGTAACGAAGTTTTAATTTCAAACACGTCTCTTTCAATTTCCCAATTAACCTCTCTACTCCAACTCCCTAGCCATTCAATCGACGCCATTCATTCATCTTGTGAAAGAAAGCAATTGCTAATATCTCGCCAATTAGGCACGGACAACAAGCAGTTCTTAGACGTCACCCACGTCAACTATGAACCCCCCAACAAATATCGTTGGGAGGTCTATAGTTATTGCGTGGACAAGTAAACTGCAGTAACCACAACAATGAATTAAGCCAGTTTTGCTGTGAAATAATCTATCTTTTAGTATACTTTCTTATAGGTTGGAGTTATTGAAGTTCTTGCAACAATGGTTCAAGTCACTATGTAGTTACTGCATTTTACCTGCCCACGGCAGAATATTGGTAAACAAGTCCCCTTACCCCTGAAAAGGCGAGGGTGGTGCAAATGAGGCGAGACCCCCGAGACGAACCGTGGTGTAGGAATTTTCCGCACGTGCCTACATTATCTTGTTTGCCAGCGTAGGTGGTCTAAAGGTGCTTGTTAAAATCACGGTGGAGTTTTTATTGTAATTTTTTTTAAGAAAAAATTATAGATATAACTTACCAGTATAGTAGTAATAGTCGAGATTTAAAATTACAGGCAGTAAAAATTATAGTTTAAAATTGTCAGTTAAGTCTAATGTGCCAGGTTTTACCCCTTTAGGGTACGAGATTTGAATTTATTTTTCAAGTTTTTAAAGTAATTTTTTTACTATCCCAAGTTTTAGGTGTGGTGTTATTGTGGGTGGGACTATTCTTGTGTTTTAATATAGATTTTCAGTTATGTAGTATTAGTTTTTTTTTTAACTTGCGTTAAATTTTGTTTACTCTCCACAACAGTGGTGGCGTAACATATCTATTTAAACTACAGAGCTTATGACTTCCTGAGTTAGGTCTACACATGTTATCTGCACATTTTATATACAGTCCTGACAAACTATTAGAGCACTGCAGATTTTCATGTATCAATGATGAACAAAATACTTTAGAAGTGACATTTGTGTTCCTAAACTTAAGCTATTGATAGAAATATTATCTTCTATACTTAATACATATATCGACAACTTTTTAAAGGATATGGCATTCTTTGGTATGTTTTCATCATTACTAAAAAAAATACATTGCGTCTAATAATTTGTCCAGGGACTGTAGTTTTAATCTGATGATCATGTCTTCAATTGATTAGGATCCCGTCATTGGGATTTTTTTTTATCATTAACTTTTTTATTTTCTGCACCACACTTTAATTTAAAGTCTTGTCTGTACAAAATGATTAAAATTAAGTTTTATCAACAAAAAAAATTAACCTTGCAGACAAGACCCCTGTGCACTAAGTATACTGCCAAATGTCATATATATTAGTCTGAAAGTCATTTTCGTATAGTATTTTTCAATGATATGGACAACTAAGAATAAATGTTTAAAGATGATTAATCGTCATAACGAGCAACAATGGTGGCGTAAAATATTTATTTAAAGGGCAGAGTTTATGACTTCCTGAGTTATGCATGCACACACTGTTGTATGTACATACTATAAAGTTTTAATCTGATAGTCATGTCACATGTTAAAACTTGGCGCTTCAGACCACCAAGTTAATATATAGAAATCGCATTGAAAAGTTTCAGTTAAAATTAAACTATAATTTTTTTAATTGAATTTTCTAAAATATATTATGCTACCTTTTTAAAGTTTTAATGGGTTTAAACTATTTTTTTTGAAAACAACTCTACATACACATATTTTCCATTCTAAAACTAAGAGTCAACCCAAATTAGGAATAACAAAGGACGATCCCCTCATCACCCCCGCCAATCAATACCTCAACCCTTTTACGACTTTTCAATCTCCATACACCCCGGCTCAACGCAGATATCCGATACCCCCATCAATTTACCAGGGAAAATAACAGGCGATATTTTTACCCCCTTACCCCTCTCAGGCCCTAATTGACGGAATTTGGCGAAAGGGGGCAACTGTCCTCTATTGCTTTTAGTGCTTCTTTTCTGGGTTACCATTTTGGGACGAAATTTGACTGAATCAGACTGAATACTCAGATCATATAATATTTTCTGAAACTTGATTTTTGTAAATTGTGACTAGAAAAAAATTTCATATTTTAGAATGATTTATGTATATTTTTTACTCGTTTCCAATATTCCTCTAGTTATGCAGATAACAGTGGGTAATTTTTTACGGTATATGTGAGAGAGAACAAGTTGGTTCGTAACAGAATCTATCACTTAACCCGCTTCCACACAACAGTTGTGTTTAACTGGTAAAAAAGGCGCCAATCGCAGCATTAATTCTATATTAAACATTTACATGCAAAATTTGGCTAGTTTCATTGATTTTATTTCAAAAAATCACAAATTATTACTTATCGTTTGCAAAAACTAATTTATATTTCAAAGAATAAATATATAACATTCCTCGCTTTTAAATAGAATAAAAATATTGCATTTCAACATACAAAGAATCTCGTAGTAAAATATATTTGACGCCATTTCAAACTGATCGATCAAATCAATTTCTAAAATTAAATTGCAATTTTTCTAAAAATTTGATTGTCTGTCATAAAAAAAAAACCCTTATAAGTTTAATTCAGCAGGTAACACGAAAACTTTTCGGTTTCTAATGCTACCTTACAAGCCCTTATAGAAGTTGCCATGACTGGAGTTTTCACATGCCACAAAGTTTGGTGACTATATACCCAATTTTTGATGTAACGGGGCTATTTTTTCACATCAAAGTGACGCTAGTGATAGAAGCCATACTCCTTGAAGGGTGACAATCGGGACAATTTCGGTTCGGCAACCCTGCGACCCTTTTCCAGTTGCCATGGCATAAAAACCAGTGACTCACATGTCCAGTCTGTGTCCCCAAGTTCTTATCGTAAAAACCCTTTTTCCAGGGAGGTGAAATTATGGCCTCTGTTTCCTGGTAGTACCTACGCTCGTCTACCCCTTTTGGTTCTTTGGCCACGCTGGGTTTTGTCCATAAATCCTCAGGAAAAGAACCCTAAGTTGTTTTGCCTTTGTTATGCAGAATATAAAACGTTGAATGCCATATTAGCAGTATTCAGCAGCTCACAACTTTCGTGTCCGAGAGGTTTCACATGTAAAATATATCTCAATTCCCACTCCTTCGGATTTAATCTGAGTTAGCTATACTTCACAAACACTGTGTCATTCTTATGTATGTTCAGTGCAATGCAATTCCTAGAAGATAATGGAATTAAAGTCCAATTGTCTTAGAATTAAATTTAAGTAACAGTGTAATTTTTTTTTTAATTCTAAAATCAGTGGCTTTAAACCATTGATATTTTACTACTTTTTAATTTTTTTCAAATCAAAGAAGCACAAATGAAAGAAGAATCTCTTTTTTTGAAAAGTCTTGTAGACGATTCGAAATATGCATGCTTAGAATAACTGGCAGACAACGCTTTTTTTTTACCTTTAAATATAGGATTTAATTTTTTGCATACACTAACATGAATATATCAAGTAAAATACTTATAATTCATAATACATTAGCTTTAAAATCTGAATAAAATTGACAACTTTTTTCACAAATAATATTTTTTTGTCACTAAGAAGACTTCAGGTAAATACATGCAATTTTGCATTCATTACATCAAAGCTAAAAAAAACGAAGAACACACAAACAAACAAAAAACTACTCATATAAAAGAACATACATTCCCCCATATTCCTATTTTTGGCCTTGTCGTGATAACGGGTTATGGTGGACAGAAAACCCTTTTTAGTGTCCCCCCCCCCCCCCATCGTGTCTGGTAGGGTTAATAAAGCCCCCTGGGCGATCCCTGAAAGTTGTGATTAGCGCGACCCTCCCTATAAATGCTGAGCCCATGGACGAATTAAATCCTCGTCATCAATTAGTTGGTGATCGTTGGGTAGTTGAGTTAAAGAGAAATTAAAACCTCATTGCAAAATCGTTTAAAATTTGTTTGGCTACCAAATTATGTCTATAACTTCCTGATAACTGATATCCATTTGAATGGATGTTTTATGTTTCTGTTACTACAGAATTGGTTTTTAACGTCGCTTAACGTTTAATGTAGCGTTGTAGGACCTGAAAATTACTTTTCAGTCTTTGATTATTGGTATCAGTCGGTTATTTGCATGAAAATTCATGTAGAACGTGGGTCAACATTATTTCGAAGTTATTGGAAAAACCTAAGTTTTCTTCAGCAGTATATTTTATGGGAATTTTGCATTTAAAATATAATAGCCGACTACCAATTTCAAAAAAATTGACAAAGCTTGCTTGCACACTCATAGAACAAAAAGTTAGTGCTTTAGAGCTTGCGAAGTTAAATTCGAAAGAATTGATATGCTCTTCAGCAAATATAATTTTTTTTAAAGTTGCAAAACATACTTTTTAATATATATTTTGTTTGAGAAGTATGTTTGTACAAAGAATATATGTGTGGGATTTTCCTGTGGTCGGAGGAAGATCTGATATTATTAATTAATACTACAATAACAAATTTCTATGTAAAAACATATACTTTGTCAAAGATTTTTGTCAAAAGTCATTTTTGTCTTACTGTTAAACAAGAAGCGTGGAAGACATCCTTGATTTATATTCAAATTTGACTTCCGCAACGATTAGATTTGATTGATTTTTAACGCGCACGTATTTGATTGGTGTAGATTATCTGATGAACAGATCGATTACCACACAGAAAGAAACTACAACTTTTAGCTAAATTTATCACAGAAAAGAAAACACTGCATTATTATTGTATGCATTGTTATCTGGCATGAAATAGCATTCGGTCATAGACGTATGCGGTAATTTGCTGTAGAGGTCATGTGAAAAATTTAGTGCTGATTTGGTTCTTGATTCAGCTGAATTAATGAAGTTTGAACTTCAACGTCTAAGGGGAACCAAAAACGCCCAAAGGAACACTGGTCTCATTCTCACGTATTATCTCTCAGTATTTCATTACCGTTCAATGCATTTTCTTATCGGATAAGTTATTCCAAATTAGATTAACATCCATTGTTCCAAAAGTATAAAATCGGTCCGACTTCTATATCGTAGTCATACTTTGGAGAATGGGAGTTTTGCAGCTACACCAAATAACTTCATTCTTTAGACAAAAGGAAGAAATATTAGGATGCCTGATTGTAAAAATTCAATACAAAGTATTCGCAATTTATATTCGCCGATGTAGATCTTTTCTAAAAAATGCACATGCGCATGCGTCCCATCAAAACTGCAAACGATTAATCAAATAACGGAAATTCGATCAAAAAGGAATTTGGGAAAATGACGAAATTTTTTTTTCTAATGTGCAACATTTTTAGAAATGTAAAGTTTTCCTTAATTTTTCTGAAATATTTTGGGGGGTTCCTTTAGTCTAGTAACAAATTTGTTGCTGCAATCTTTACTATTAATCTGTGGCTGTTTTTCTGAAATCTATCTGTCTCAATAAAAACATGTAGGTTTGTAACAGAATCTGTCACTTAACCCGCTTCCAAACAACAGTTGTATTTAACAGGTAAAAAAAGCCCCAAACACAGCATTAGTTCTATGTTAAACAATTAGATGCTAAATTCGGCTAGTTTCATTTATTTTATTTCGAAAATTCAATAATTATTACTCATCGTTTGTAAAAATTAATTTATATTTCAAAGAATAAATATGTAACATTCCTCGCTTTTAAATAGAATGAAAATATTTCATATTAACATACAAAGAATCTCGTAGTGAAATATATTTGAACTCATTTCAAACTGATCGATGTCGCAAAATAAATTTATTTTAATTTATTGTCTAAAAGAATTAAAGTTTCTCAAGCGATTGTTGCGAATTGCAATAGTGATTTAATTCTAATAAAAATGGATTCCTATGCTTTTTGAATAAGCATTAAATTTTGCAGTTTTTTAAATAATTGAAGTACTTCGAATTCGAATTCTTTTCTGAAATTTTCAATGTATTCTAATTTCGATGCGCTGAATTTTTTGACTTTTGACGTATCACACTTGTCCGTAGCATTTGTAGTTTGGGCTATGAAAGTGGGTGACACAGACAGACAGACGGACTGAACGATTATAACACTTTTCCACTTTTTACGTTATAAACGTAGTGTGGAAGCTAAAAACAAAGTTAAGGGAAAGGTGTCAAAATACGCAGAATGAAATTGAAAAGTTATTCCGCTACTTAAGAAGTTTCTGCGCTTTTTCGTTCGAAAGTTCTGAATTTTCTCAAAGTCGATCCATAGGCTTAACATGGAATCAAACATTTTAAAAATATTTTCTACTCTCTTCAAAGCAAATTATAATTTTTTTAGGTTTCCACATTCATTATTTTACGTTTCCGGAAAAAGACTTAACTGATTTTAAAAAATTAAGAAAGACATTGGTATTGACTAATTTATAGAATTTGCGAGATTCGCACCGGTGAAATAGAAAGGTACCGACTATTTACACATGAGGAAATCAATTTAGTTTTCTTTGAAACTGTCGGTCATCACTCAGAATCGGCTCTTGCTTTAAATTATTTACATTGGGGGAAATCAATTCCCTTTCCTAGAAACTCTCACTGTCCCGATAACATTTCCAAGAACACAAACATACTCACCCCAAGTGCCATAAAAACTATAGAAGATTGTGATTCTTGCTTACAACTTCTCTGGTCATGGTCCAGTACCTCCCTAGGATGATCCTATATTAGTAGTACTGTATTTGGCGACTATTCTCTAAATATCAGGTTTCTTATTTTTAATGCAGGTTTGGATTGAGGTATAATGTGTAGTTTAACTTTGTGTTATTTTATGTGCTTTTTAAATTATTCTAGTTTCGGACAAAATTTTGTTGTATATCCATATAGGTAATAAGTATTGATATGTGTGCAATATTTATATACAGTCACAAAAAAGTAAAAAAAAGTTATAAAATCAAAGTGAAATTGCAGATATCGTGGCTGATGAGAACAGTTGGTATGGCGCTTACATTGCACGCGAATGTTCTCATGTTCGGGCGAGGCGTTGCCGAAATAATTGCCTTCAAGAGTCTGTGCAGCTAAAACGTCTGACGAATAATGCCTCCTTTAAAAAGAGTACACGTTAAAATCTGCTCCCAAGTACCAACGCCGCGTACGATGACGCCCTTTAATAATGGAGTTGGGTGCCTACTCAAGTGTCGACTCGTCACCTGACTGAGGTTCTAAATTGCGATATCCGTCACCAATAGCCCTCACTTAGCTGTAGTACGACGGTATTTCAACTTGACCAACCCCCCCAAAAAGTGTATATTTTAATTAACCATTGCTGCATGTAGTTGAAAATGAGGAGAAAAACTGTTAAAGAACTACAGCTCTTATTAGATGAAAAAGCGAGACTGTTCACTTTCAGAGAGATGAGAATAAATGGATGGAGGATTATATCATTTTGGATAATTAGAGTTTTAATGTACTACATAATACCCTTTGGCCATGTTGGCGACTTACCTAAATACATTTGGCATCTTTTCCCGATCTCTCGTTTTCTGCAACCCCATAGAGGCCTGAGAATCCCGATTTCTGGGAGAGAAGCTAAGGATCCCCCCCTCCAAAAAGGAATACCACATTCTCCTCAAATGACCATACACGAAAAACAAATTACAGCGGGAAGCCTTTAAGAGGGGACCAAGGGTCTGAATTAAGGGTCCATGTTTTTGAGGAGAAATAAAGAAGTGAAGTGGGCTATGCCTCTTGATGAGTTATTACGGTTAACAGCTACTTCCTCCTTGTAGTTCTTTCGGACTTCCTTCCCCGATTGGCGGCTTGATGGCAAGTGGGGTGCTTTATGTAAGTGGATATGTGGTAAAAATCGAGTTAGTGTTATTGTTGGGTGATTTCTGTGGTTTTAACACTCCGAGCGTTAGACTCGGCTTTTTCCGCATTTTATGCATCAGTCTTTAATAATATAAATTAAATAAACATATGCATAAGTCTTTAATAATATAAAACAATAAACATAAATTTAAAAAATTTCTGAATAATAAATTTTTTGCATACACTGTTAAAAATTAGGCACTTTGTTTCACCAAAAATATGGTTCCTAGTAGCTGCAACGGCTGTGTGGTGAAACGTTAAACCATATTTTTGGAATGCGGTTGAACCATTTCTCAGGTTTTTGTTTCCAAATCCAGAAAAATGGTTCAACCAAACACCGAAAAAAATGTGAAACATTTCACCACACAGCCGTTGCACCTACTAGAAAACAATATCATGGTGAAACCAAGCACAAAATTTGTAACAGTGTAATATACATTTTTTTTTATTTGGAAATGTTTTTATGATCATCTTTTCAAATATAAACATAAATGTTATTTTTTTTAAACTAAAATGTGTTATTTGAATAAATTTAATTTCAAATTTATGCAGTGAAAACAATCGTACCTTTTTTCCCATTTCCAGGCAGGGGACACAAAAATCTTTTTTTTTATAATTTCTGTGTGAAATCTTTACTAATTTTTATATTTGATAGAACAAATAATTAACTAACTTTTCCAGTGTAGTTTTTCAAGTTTTGTTGAAAGAAAAATTTTAAAAAAGGAAAAGCAATTAGAAATTATAAGTAATTGATAACTTTCGATATAAGTCCAGTAATATTATTATTTTTGTAAAAGTAAACACTTTCTGACGTACACAATGATACAAAGAATAAATTGTCTTCACATAATTTTCATAAGTAAATTTGAAAAATTACAAAAATATATCAAAGTTGAAATGTAAACGTTCTTGCGTTTTTATGGTGTCATAAAATATTTTTAAAACCAAGCCATAATTTAAAATTCCTTGAAGGTAGATTGTATGAACTATACGCAGCGTAAACTATTTCCACCAATGTATAAATTGACATTTACCAATCCTTCTACAATTCGATTGAACAGATATACAAACACTGACTATTTCTCGCATATAGTGATTAACTCTTCCAGTGACAACCAGCGGCCAATTGTGGCCCTTTGAAAAAAATTGGGGCAGCCCGCAACGTCACCAAAATTTCTCAAAACCAACATTTCGGCCCTTTAATAATAAAATTTTGCCGACTACTGGATTAACCCATCATCTTTACCACCATGACTCCAGTACGATTCTATGGGCACTAAAAGGCAATGGTGCAAGAGAATCGATACAATGCCTCCAATCATTCCCCAATGTCTCCAATCATTTTGATTATTTTTCCCAATTGTGTGGTTATAAATTAAAAGTTTTAATCTTGAATTTTTGTGGAGGTTCAGTCAATATTTTTCATTAAAAAAACTGTACACTTCATGATTTTTTTATAAGATAAACCTAATTTTACTGGGTTATTTTTTGGCAATTTATACATTTCAATATTTCTTATATTTTCTTCGTTTAAAATATTAAAAAAATAATCTTTTATGATCATTAATCTTCTTAAGTGATAAGGATTCAAGTTTCGTTTAATGAGCATTTTAACGCTTATCTTCTCCCCTCCTCCTGAAAAAAAATTGATGCGGAACGTCGAAACACGAACCTCGATTATCGAACGTCGATGCGTCGTCCAACTTTGAAATCAACGTCACCAAAATTTCTCAAAAACTAACATTTCGTCCCTTTAATGAAAAAGATTTGACGACCACTGGATTAACCCATCAACTTTACCACCATGACTCCAGTATGATTCAAAGGACGCTAAAAGAGCAATGGCGCAACGTAATCAATACAATCCCCCCAATGACTCAATTTTACACCATCCGCTTGAACTACACCCACGGTCCATTACTGACCCTTATGATTACTTGCTTGTCTATTCATATGCATCCTAGACAAGACACGACAACAACAACAATGCGATTAAATGGTGAAATTCAATTGATGAATTGAAGTTTGGAAACGTATAAAACTCTACTCCTAATCAAACCTATACCTATTCACCAGAGCACCATGGTGCACAGGGTTGGCATGGTTTTTACCACCCCCGGTAAATACCATGGTAAAAACCGGTATATGCCGTCCTGGGAAAAATTATGTTTTTCCCGCCTGTAAAAACCTAACTAACCTTCCTGGCCTGGGAAAAACCTAATTATTGAAACAATTACTAAATATTTATTTAAAGAAATTAAAGTAATTTAAATTTTGAATTTTAATAAATATCTATCATGGATCTAAAATGTTTAAAAATCGACAAATATTCCTCAATTATTTTACTAATATAGTAATATAATAATCATGTACCCTTTTGTTTACTATTTAAGCGTCGCTATTTGCATAAACATAAATAATTATTAAAATATTGTATGTGTTAAATATTCATTAAAACATTGTATAGGATAAATAATTATTGAGTTTTATCTACTAAATATAAAAATAAAATCAAGCAACTTCACTAGGCTTTACAAACTATTACGGCTATTATAGTTGTGATAAAGGGGAAAAAATAGCGTGACCTTAACAAGGGATCCCCCCCCCCCCCCCAAAAAAAAAAAGAAAAACTGATGTTTACTTTTATAAAACTTTTGAATTAATTAAAAAGAATGTCCCAGATAAGGTATACCTTAGATATAAATATATTTCCCAGTTTTCTCATACAGAAAGAGGTATTTTCCAGTTATTGCCGGTATGTACCAATATTTCCCGGTATTCACTAGTTTTTCCCGCTGAAATGGGAAATATTAGTTTTAGACGGGAAAAACCCAACCCTGATGGTGCACCATAATAAAAGTCCCCGAAGATACATTGCCATGCTTGGAGGAGAAGAATCATACTTTGCATCCCATTAAAAATTACAGAACAAGCAACTAATGACCATTTCCCATAAAAAAAATATCACACATATCCCAAAACTTGACTCATTTCAATTAGACTGAACCCCCTAAAAATCAATCAGCCCTTTTTAAGTCGAACATGTGAGTGGCCATTACTTCATTACTCACACCACATCCCCGAAATTGCCCAAGAGGTCAGCGGGAGGTTTTTACAACCGTCCGCAAATCACGAGGAGACCGGAAAAAGGGGTAAGGGGCTCCGGCCACTGGTCACTGCCGGTCACTCCTATGGGACAGACTTTAATGGCTAAGATGTCCAATAAAACAACGATAGATTCGTTGTTAACTGTTTTTAGTGAGTGTACAATCTTTTCTTTTTATTGAAAAATTTCTGGTATTTTAATTTTGTGAGTAGCTATCAGAATTGTTACCTTTTACTTCACATTATCTAATATGAAATATAATCCTTTGGGAAGACCCTTAGCTGCTACTGGACCGATATCAAATGAAACAACGATAGATTCTTTGTCAACTGTTTTTAGTGAGTGTATATTCTTTTTAATTTTAAAATTCCTGCTAGTTAATTTTTTGGGTTAGATATCAGGATTGTTACCTTTTTCATTTGTTATTACCTAATATTAAACATAAGGTAGTGAAACTATTGCGATGAGGTAGAAAATCCGAAATGGATATCTTTTTGGGAGGATGCTGAGTCTAAAAATGTTTTTTTGAACATTTGTCCATCTCACTATCTTTCTGAAACCTTTAAAACTCCAACTAAAAGAGCTACGGACTTCAAATTTCGTACGAGGAGCCTTAGTAACTGTCGAAAGTTATAATAAAGTATTTGAGAGAATCGCGCGTACGCAAAGGGTATCTGTCATATAATTTTTTTTGTTTTAAATGTTTTGAAATTCCCTCATTGGGCAGATAAAACCTTTGAATGTGTATTGATTTAATGAGTGGTAATTAAAGGTCGTGGAATTTTACGAAAAAGATAATTTTTTTCATAAAAATGACCACCTTAAATGATAAAAGTCGTTTAAAAACAAAACCACGAACTATTTCCTACAAAGAACTTTTTCCATTCATATGGGTCTTCTTGATTTGTGGATGACCGTTGGTCAGACCTCTGCATGAACTGGTCCCACCATTACGATAATTACGCAGCTCCATGCGAAACTGGACATCGGTCGGTACTTTGGTCCATGACTCAGCCACCTACACAAACAGTTGTTTGGCTGGGTCAGTAATGGACCATAGGTGTAGTTCAAGCGGATGGTGTAAAATTGAGTCATTGGGGGATTGTATTGATTCTGTTGCACCATTGCTCTTTTAGTGTCCATTGAATCATACTGGAGTCATGGTGGTAAAGTTGATGGGTTAATCTAGCGGTCGGGAAATCTTTTTCATTAAAAGTACGAAATATTAGTTTTTGAGAAATTTTGGTGACGTTGTAAGCCGCATCAATTTTTTTTCAGGAGGAGGGGAGAAGATAAGCGTGAAAATCCTCATTAAACGAAACTTGAATCCTTATCACTTAAGAGGATTAATGATCATAAAAGGTTATTTTTTAATATTTTAAACGAAGAAAATATAAGAAATATTGAAATGCATAAATTGCACAAAAAATCCCAGTAAAATTAGGTTTATCTTATAATAAAATCATGAAGCGTACAGTTTTTTAAATGAAAAATATTGACTGAACCACCACAAAAGTTCAAGATTAAAACTATTCATTGATAACCACTCAATTGAGAGAAATAATCAAAATGATTGGAGACATTGGGGAATTGTATATTGATTCTCTTGCATCATTGTCTTTTTAGTGCCCATTGAATCGTACTGGAGTCATGGTGGTAAAGTTGATGGGTTAATCTAGTGGTCGGGAAATCTTTTTCATTAAAGGGCCGAAACATTGGTTTTCGAGAAATTTTGTTGACGTTGCAGGCCGCATATTTTTTTCAGGTGAATAGTGGAGGGAAGATGAGCGGTAAAATACTCATTAAGTGAAAATTGAATACTCGAAAATGCAGTCTAACCCCACCTAGGAAACGTTCTAGAACCGCCACTGAATGGATAAGTTTTGGTATATGGGTGATATTTTTGTAGGAAACGTCAACAATTGTTTGTTTTGTAGTTTTTGATGGGATGCAATGGTGAAATTTTATTGATGAATTGATCTCTCCTAATCAAACCCACTAATACTACTTCCGGTTTTCTACATGGAAAACAAGTTTGGAGAAAGTAAAATTCTTATTTTGTCTGCAATACTACTTTAGCAATTAAAAGTATCAATTCTTCGTTTGTCTCAAAATTAGACGATGAAAAATAATTTCAATACCAATAAACAGGGCCCAAGTGAATAAGTTTCAAAACTTCCATTTCTAATGGAAAAGAGGGGTAAAGAGATGCAACCATTCACAATTAGAAATACCATCCTTGTACTTTCGTATTAATGCGTCTCTCATAGAGATAAAACCTTGAATAAGCTAACACAAAAATAATGATAATAGTAATTAAGAGGGATTGTCAGTCCCATAGAGATAATGCATTAGTTTTGGAATCACAACTTCCGCAGTAGTATTGCTTTTGCCATGTTAGCCCTTTTTCACCAGGTATTGGAATCAACATAACATCGAAATGAAACAAATTCGAGACGAAAAGTGTTATCGTTATTTAATTATATATTTTTGAAGTTTTAAACTGGCCCAAAATATTCAGCAGATGGCGACAGTATTTTAAAACTTTATCAATTAATAATTAAATAACCGGATGTTACTTTTTTACCATTTTGTTTCAAATTGATGTTATGGCGATTCCCATACCTGGTGAAAATGGGATAACATGGCAAAACAAATCTTTTGCAAAAATTGTGATTTCAAAATTAATGCATTAGATCTATGAGACTAATGGTCCCTCTTAACTAACCGTATGTTTACCGTTAAGGTACCGCTTCCCAATGCTGCAATAATCAATCCGCACAATCTGACCGTTCCGTCAATCCTTCCTCGCACCCCCTTCTTGCATATTATACACCTGGATTTTTCAGACCCCTCTCACTCTACAGCTGTTTTATTTCGATTTCTAGGGACCGAACAGAACATTCGCCCTATAGACTGGGTCTGAAGAACGGGGGACGAGTGGGGTTTCGGCCGCTTCTGAGCACAGGTAAGTGCGTTGAACTGACTTTTAGTGTGTAAACAACGTGGTTTAGTTGCTTGAGCTATGTTTTGTAGGTGCCGTAGTCCAAACTTTCCTCTGTACTAACTCCTGCACTGTAAAAAAAAATTCTGCAAAATTGCAGCACATTATGCGGTTACTTTTTACCATTATGAAAATCGTAAAAGTTTAATTATTATTTTTAACATTTTGAAAAATATGCCGACTTTAGTTTTTGTCATATAATTTATTAAACATTGTTATTTAGTTGTACGTTGTTTATTTGTATAGAGCTTTGTTATTTGTTTCAGTGGTAATTATTTTAACTCAATTTATTGGCACGTTTGTATTATGCTAGCAAAATATATTTGCCTGTTTTTATGATAAAATGTATACTTTAACCTTCATTGGTTCCTCAAAGTTATAAAACATTTTTAAGAAATCAAAATATATAGGATTTCTATACTTTAAATCTTTACCATTTTTATCAAATTATTTTTCTGCGCCATAATTCTACCATATAATTTGAATGTAGGAGTCTGTATATCGGGACAAAATATACATTTGTTTCACCAAACTTCCATTTTATTCCATAATTCAACTGTAAACAACATTCAACTGTACATCAGACTAAATCTTCAAAAGTAAAACACTTGTTTTATCAAATTTTCATTTCAAACTTTAAAAAATTATCATATACAAAAGGGACAACAAACACATGATTCTTTATACCAGAAAATTAAATTTAAAACGAAAAGGCGTGTTTAAATAAATTTCTTTCTTGATTGGTTAAACTTTTAAGTGGCAAACAATCTCATTGGAGAACCTAAGAGTGATAAATTGTGTTTTATTTAAACTTCATAAAGAGAGATAAAAGTTGCATGATTCAAAGTTTCCCACCTTGTGTAACCTAATTGTGATAAAATGTCACCTTGACATTTATTTTCAAACGCGTTGTCGCATAACCCGATAAGCTAGCACAGACAATGCAGTTTCAATGAAACACTTGACATATAATGTAATATTAGTTTTCCGACGTTAGAAAATAGCCTTTAAAAAACTTCATTCACATCTATTTTATCCATTGACTTCCATTGAGTAGGATAGTTCTATTTCGCCCATGTTAATTTTACTAACTTCAGGAACACTTTTCTCAGGAATGATATCATGAAATTTTTTATAGTGTGTTCCTTACATATAGCTCTTTGATTTAAACTGAGAATATCTCACAGTATATAAAAAAAATTACAGTAATTTTTTTAAAAAATATGTATTAATAATTATTAATGGACAATTACAGCGTTTTCCACAAACATATTTATTCGATTAAGCATATTAAAAAACCTCTAAAACTCAAATATTTCTGGTTTTAAATACGTATTTATTTTTAAATTCATTTTTAAAGTTAATGATACGTCACTCTTGTTAAACCTCTCTTAGCATAACAGATGACGTCACGGTTGCCTTTTTTTTTTGTTCTTGGCGTGTTATTTCGTATCACGTTTCACTGTATCGCTTTTGAAACTGTGAAACGTGCTTTCATCCTTATCAAACTCTTAAAAAAGTTATGCTATTTTACAGAAACATGTCATGTTCATTCCAGTTAATTTCTTCACACGTTGAACGATTTCACTCGACTATTCCGATCAGACCCAACAGTCAATAGTTCTGCAATAGCTCATACGCGCTCTAGTGTGTGTATTTTAACTAACAACCAAACTTGGAACAAGCTCTTTAATTTCCTTGATATGAACTGGTTACAAATAATATTGTCTTCTTCTTTTAATGAGGTTTCGCAGAAATAGTAAGGTTTACTATTTTATAAAGTGTATTACAGCATAGATCGAAACATCGCCAAAAACATAACAGTTGACGTCAGAGCTGTTTTCAGTGACGTACATTTTCGGCAAATTTCAAATGCATTTTTTGTTGAAATTAAACATATTTTTGAATATTTAACCTTACATTCGGAATCTGCAGATTCTAATGTACCAGAAAAACAAATATATTATGAATTTCGCGTTTCATGCAACTTGTCCATTGTATAAGAAAAATGACGTAGCAAGAGGGTCGAGCAGATTTCGGCGATCGTCCATAAAGGCGTTTTTTCGGTGGATATTTGAGACATTTTGCTTTAAAACAAATGTTAAAATGGACTATCAGTCAATGGACTATCTATCCCAAACTGACGGAGCTTGTTTATAACTTCACAGCACACAAAAAAATAGAATTTTAACCGCTCAAAACCTCCAATTCCACTAAATAAACATGTCCCTCAACAAGTGTCCAGTTTTTCAAAATTACTTGCTAAACATGATTTTAAATACAAAATTGCTTGAATAGTGTTTTTCTGTAAACTATATGCATAGGATTCTTTCCAGGAGTGAAGAGGGGGCTGGGGATCCCAGTCGGTTAGGCCTAGCATGCGAAAGGTCCCAGGTTCGGGTCCGGGCATCGCCAAAATAACTGCCGACCTATAAACGGACCGTGCAGCCAAAAATGTCCGACGAATAATACGCTGTGTAGAGGGAGTGCACGTTAAATTCTTCAAGTTAAGCACGTACGATTCGCTTAACGTTCTTGCCCGTGGGTCTCAACTAGCCCTCGTGTAGCTCTAGTGCGACGATAATTCAAACTAAACTAAACTTCAGGAGGGAAGAGGTTGATCACTCTATCCAAAACTACCAAAAACTCCAAACACAAACAACATGGCACGCGAGTCATTGAACTCTTCAGCGTCCGAAAACCAGCAAATTACCTTTTTTTACGATTCTGTTTTTTACCGGGGCGGACAACAACAAAGATTGCTTCCTTTTAAAAACAACCATCCACAGAAAAAAAAAATCCCAAAGGGGGTTGAAAACTTCCGGTGTCGGATACAGGTTGAAACCCCAAAGGGTACTTTTTTTATTGGTCCTTCTTTAGAACTTTTCGTGATCCTTCTTTTGTAGAAGGGTGGCAGAGGTCAAGGTGTGAAAAATGAAGTTCCAGAGGAGACGTAACTCTTGGGGGGGTTGCTTTTCATTCACGTAATGTTCATTCACGTAAAAGTTCTGAGTTTTGAGGTGGGGTGGGAATGGTTGTTGATGGTCTCGTAAAATAGCAGTGAAGTTTGCTTGTATACCTGTGTGTACACTGCAAAAAAAAAAAGCGTCATTTTCACGGAAATTTCCTATAGTTTCGCAATCTGTTTTATAATATATACCTATGTACCCTTGATCAGCAGAATACTTTCGTAAAGTTTGGAACTTTTGCATTTAGCTTGTGCAAAAGAAATTTGAGCGCAATCACGATCTTGAGCACTTGGTGTGAAGTACGTCTGTGTACTTCAGCAGCAAATACAAGATCTGTATCTACAATAATTCGGCATTTTCTTCCTTTTCTTTATAAGCCAGCATAACATCATATCCTTACATTTTAGTTATACTTTGGAGAATAAGAGTTTGGCAACTAGACCCTTCAATTGATATATACCGCACAAAATAGAAATACAAGGTAACATATTTTAATGCTTGTAGTATTCCGTTTATAAACATTTTAATGAAAGTAAAAAATCTTTCTAGAAAACCGAGTAATTTTTTCTTTGGTTTTTACAAGTAACCAAATATAACAACCTCAACTACAATTATATTCGAGAACCCCACTAAATATAGTCTAAAGATCACCCAGATTTCCTTTTTCGCGGGCAAACATCCTCCGCCTTCATATTTATCGTGTCAAAAATAATCACCAAAGGGACATATACTCATACAAGGGGACGAAACTCACTAAGAAATGTAAAACACAGCAAAGGAGTAGACTTTTTTTACGTGTTCTTGCATAATTTGCACTTTTCTACAGAGGTATCGTTTTTGTATATTGGCTTAAAATTCGATTCTGTTATCCGAAAAATAGCACCTTCACTCTTAAAGCAAGAGTGAAACCCACTCCTATAGGGGAAATGCATTTTCGGCACCGGAAAGGAGTGGAAATTAACTCAGACTGAGTTAAAACCGCTCGTTTTAAGAGTGTAGGACGTAGATTGTTTTCTTTTATGTCTTTTACTCACTCCGCAAAAAGAGTGAAATCCCCTCCTATAGGGGAAGTGCATTTTTGGCACGGAAAGGAGTGGAAATTAACTCAGACTGAGTTAAAACCGCTCGTTTGTTTTAAGATTGTATGCCACAAGCCAATTACACCACGTGCATAACCTTATTCCTGAAGAAAAATTTATTGTCTGCAATTTGTTTATCTCACTATCTTAGGCTTAGGGGGTAGTTTTCTAACAAAGCAAACACACCTTGTTAATCAGCGATATAAGTGTTTATTTGTGGTGTCTAGACTCTCACCGTTTGTAGGTGACTGTGTTATCGGGTGCCCAGGTGTAAGAAAAAGAAATAACGGCTGGCTTCTTTTGACTGTTTGTCGATGTCCCACTTTTACATGAGATAATCTTTCTGAGTCTGCCAAATTTGATATCATATTGTCGGGGAATGTTTTATTATCTTAAAATCATGGAGAATTTTCGGAGAATATGAGTCAATAGGTAACAGTGTCGATTTGAAGTATCTCAATTAATATCAGAAGTCTATGCAGTTAAAAAGTTTGGAGCAAGATGGCACCGGAATACTGGAACTTTCCAGCTGCCACCACTGTTTGGAGGGTTGATTTAATACTCTGGTGGTGTATCAAAGTTATGGCTATACCTCAAAATTAGTTCATTCACACGTTCCAATAAATGGTGGCAGTTTGAAAATTCCAAGATTTTGGTGCAATCTTGCACTAAACGATTTTTTAGTGGTGTAAAACTCACTGGCATCAACGCGAAGCGTCCTTAAATCTTCGCCTAAGTTATTCCCTTATAATATTACTTCTATGGGAGTATAATTTTTAATTATTTTTTTTAGATTGAGAAGGAAGGAAAAGGGCACTATGTTGAGCACTAGGTCATTTTAAGATCTTATAAGAAATATTACAAATACTTTTTATTTTGAATATTTTTACAAGTGGATTTTTTATGTGATAAATAGCTGACTTACAGGTCCCGACCTTCCCACTTTTTGAAATCGAATAATCGTTCGAATATTTTTTTTTAAATTTTCAATAAATAATTTTACACAAAAATATTCGAAGCAATTTCAAAAAGTGGGAAGATAGAGACCTGTAAGTTTATAAACAGTTATTATTTAAAAAAAAATCCTGTTTGTAAAAATATTCAATACAACCGGAGAAATTGGCAGAGAAAATAGTTTTTTTGCCATTGGTTAACCTGAGGCACTTGAGTTTGAGACTCGCGTCCAGCGCGCCCATTCCCTTAAGTGTAAATTTGTTTACACTTGCATGGGATTAAAATTTTAATTTCTTTAAATTTTAAAAATATCATTTCTGTAACAAATAATTATAAATGACTCCTCCATTATTTAAATTTTAAAATTTAGTAAAATTTTACAAGTGTGCAAAATTTTACAAGTATTTACATGTGTTTCTGTTTATACGTCTGTATCCCTCAGAGGGTTAAGATTCTCTGTTGTAATTTCTCAAATATTTTGATGATCTTAAGTAAAAATCTGCCCATTTTCTAATATTCCAACCCTAGTAGAAAAGGGAAACAATGTCTCATTTTCTAACACTGTACACCTGTCCATTTTCCACTAAGATAACTCATTTTCTTATATATTCGAAAACAAGCAATAAACGGGAACAAACAATTGATATTGTCGTTTCAAAGTTTTACAATGTTTTCTTCCACGAATTCATTTCTTCGTGGCACGCCGATAACGAAAATGGTCGGAAGTGTATTGCAGTTTCGTTATCTTGACCAAATAGTGGGGTGGAAAAGAAATTGTTCTTGATTTTCTGCTGAATTTACTCAAAGCAACTTTACGATTAGATGGGTGCAGATGTGTAGTTTTTAGCCAAATGTTCTAATCTTGATAAGACGGCTGAATATATGTTTTTCTTTGTTTGTTAATAATATACTTAAGTAGCACAAGATACCGTGCGATTAGCTTTCAATGGTCAGATTTGTTTCAGTGATTAACTTTTCGACTAATTAAATCATCATTAAATTTTCATAATTAATATATTTTTTAAAAGTTGCTTTTGTTTGAAAAAAAAAACTATAAAAAAATAAAACGGAGACAGAGTGTAGACGTAGATTGTTTTTTTATTCTTTACCCTCCGCAAAGAGTGAACCATCCTATAGGGAAGTGCATTTCGCACGGAAAGAGTGGAAATAAATGAAACTGAGTAAAACCGCCGTTTGTTAAGAGTGTAGGTAGTTGAATAACTAACTAAACTGTACTGTGAAACGGGGCCAATGAGATCGACCTATGTAAGAGAACATCGTGCACAAGATATCGTGCTATAAGCTCACAATTTCGTCATTATTTTATAATGTCAGAAAGATGTAAAAATTATTTTGAATTGGATTGTATGCTGCTGTGATGCTCTTGATAACTTCTTATGGTAATTTCTTCGGGACTTTGTCCTTAATATGGCACTGTTTATCTGTTTGATCCTACTTCAATTTATATTAACGAAATCTCTGAGGGATAAGCTTTGTGAACTTGTGTCAACATGTTTTTACTGCATTAGATTGAAACCAACCCTCTGAGTTATAAGGAAATTGGATGAACTGTAAACTTGTCACAACACGAGTTTAATATTTTAATTTTTTTAATGAAAATTTGCTTTTTTTTTTAATTGTAAAAACCTTATTTTTGTAGCAGAGGATAATAAATGACTCCTCCATAACATTTTAAAATTAAATTAAATTTTTTAAAAATTATATATTTTTTGCTAATCATGTGTATTGCTGGAAACCTGACAATCAGGTGACGGGTTTTCGCGTTTGTATCCCTCAAAGGGTTAAAGTTTTTGACTCATAAATAGATTTTAAAAATCAATATAATTTATGTAATAAATGGTGTTAAGACCTTTTCAGTACTTTAACGTTTTAAATTTTGTATAAAAATTAAAATATTAAAATTCAAATTAAATTTAAAATTAAAATTCAAGTTTCGTGAGTGTGTAAAAATTGTTAGCAATAACCCCCTCTTCCTTAAACATTTCTAAGACACTTAGGGATTTTATTAGCTCATGTAAACTGTACATTATCTAAGTTAAAGTTTGTTTTGAGCATTTTCGCTTGAGCATTATTTTTTCTGTTAAACATTAACTGCTGTTTTACATTGAAAAAAACTCCCTTCAATTTATCGAAAAGCGCTAAAACGCTTTGAACTTTTAAGTAACCATTTTAAACTGTTGGAGTAAGAAATACTACCCACTAGAACGTAACTGTTTTTAAATCTTTATCTAAAAAACTTTTTTTTCTAAAACTCGAGACTTTTCAAATTGAACACTATTGCATTCTAAAAATTCATGGAACCTATTTTTTCCTCTCTAAAACCACTGAGACATGAGAAACTAAAAGTTCGGTTGTTTTTAAAGTGCAAGAAGTTTTTGTTCATGAAAAAGAAAACTTTGAAAATGAAATGCTTAGTTAAGTTCATTGAAACATAATTTTTTTTAATTATTGGCAACATTTTGTTTTAATGTACAATTCTTGTTTAATGTTCAGCGTTTATAAATTAATAATGTCCAAATGTTATGCTCAGTTGATCTGTCCAAACTATGCAGTACTTGTTTATATCATTCTGAACCGGGAAAAAAAAAACTTTTTATGATGTTTGAAAGCCGTATATCCACTTTAGTGATGAGCTACATTGAAATGAATGGCTCCGTTACCCCAAGCCTATGAAAAAGTGTTTCTTTTTATTACCTGTGGAATGTTGTTCTTTGGAGATGAGATTTTCTAAGTAATGCTGATTATATTTAAAAATTCGACAAAAATGTGAAAACTTGACATTACATGATGACAGTAAAAACTTACCTAGGATGCGCACGAATGTGAGATGTATAAGATATAAGTTTTTTCTGAAAGAGTATATTTTGTCATTCTCTTCTCATAAATATTGTGCAATGAATCTCTTGGACAATTTCTTGTATCTTATTAACTGCAGTAACAATTAACACTGACCTTTCCTCTAAATCCTCATTACTACAATGTACTACGCAAACACTTCAATAAATTATCAGACACACAGGCACCACAAACTAAACCCCCAAGGGTGAAATCCTGTGAATATTTACGACGTTTGTTCGTTATTTCAATATTAATTTACGCCTGCTTATTCTATGTGATGTTTAAAGAAGGGTCATCCACACATAACCATGTATATCTATCTACAACAGAGCCTAGAATCAAAGTGGGCGGGGACTGGAGGCCATTTGTTTTTTTGGCCAGTATGTTATTATTGAAATGTATGTGTCTAGGACATTGGGTCACGTGCGGACCGGGAGTAAAGTACTAGGGGCATAAATCTTTTTTATGGCTTTTTATCGCCACTCATCTCTGTGTGACGAATAAATGCGGTCTATTCTTCTCGATTCTCCCGCCATCGCCAATTTAACGGGATCTATCCCCCAGGGAATGGAATTAAAAGAAAGGAATCAATGATGGTGTGTTCTACTTGAGTACTACTAAGTGAAGTGATAACTGACTATCTTTTTATATCAAAAGTTAAGAACATCTCAGCCAAAAAGTCTGCAGAATTGCTTTAAAAAAAACCTGAAGGGATTTGAAACACTTAGTCTGCAGAATGAAACTGCATTTTTTAAAAAGTTTTTTGGCTGCAAGAAAATTGCATGTTTTTCTGCAGACCTAGTGTTTTAAATCCCTTCAGTTTTTTTTGAAATTTTTGTAAAGCAAATTTGCAGTATGTTTTGGCTGAGATGAGTGCCAGGTGAAGCGATTTTCAAATTCAAAGCATATTGTAATGCATTAAAAATTGTCGTATTATATCGTCGACCTGGCAAAAAAAATCATTTAGCGCTAGCTTTTAATTTTGACGCTAATTTTCTATGAAAAAAAATTATACTCGTATTAGATTATTATATTAGAAATTATATTAATAATAATTTATTTATATTAATTTTTATATAATTATTTTATTTGTTCTATTAACGTTTCTTATGGGTGTTTTTATATTAATATTACATTTCTATTAATGATTTAATTTATTATAAATTACATTATATATTTGATTTAGCGAAAATGGTACACATGATAATACACAAGTTCCGAATTTGTTTATTTAAAAGTTATAATTGTTATTGGGGATGTGAAATCATTTAATTGATTATAGCTCTCTATAATCAGATGATGCACTGATAAGGTTGATCTGTGTCCTTCGCTTTTTAAATATCAACATCACAATTAAAGTGTTCCACTTTCAAACCAAATCCTTTATTATTCATGATGCAAATCATATATCATATAAAACTATCCACATATTTCCACATTCGAAAGTTCATTCACTCTTCGAAAAATAACTCTAAAACGGTTCAAAACACCACCAAACCCCTCAACACTCCATCTGTTAAAAAGGAGAATCCCCACTAATAAACACGTTACACAATCAGAACAAACTGAATATAAAAAAATGAACCCTCATAACCAAAAAAAAAAAAAGTTATAAATACTCAATATTGTCGAAATGCATATAAAGACTTAGAACCCCCATGTTTTTCTTAAAACTGTGACGCATTATCCCCCCCCCCCCCCCCCTTCAAAACGGATTTCATTTAGACACGGTTTTTTTTTTCTCGTATTGGATTAACACAGGCGTGCGAGGGGTGTTTGATATAAAAAAGGGGCACTAAATTGTAAGTGATCCGCCTTCTTAGAGGCCACTCGATTTTGGTTTTTAAAACTACTTTTTCATTTGTTTGCAGTCCCCCCTCTGGTGCTTTATTTTACCTTTTTCTTCTGGGGGGGTGTTTTGAGTAGGTTTGCGCGGTTTTGATCCGAAACTGAAGCGAATGACCTTTTGTTGATATCGGAGGGGGGGTGACGTAATGTGTGTGTTGGCTTTTTGAGGAATATATAGTTGTTGAGTTTGGTCCTATCAACAACCGGAAGAAAAATATTGCTAGTGTAAAGAAAATTTTAAAACTTCCTAAAGGTTAATATCGAAAGGATTATTTTAATTTAGTAAAGAGTTAAATAAAAAAAAATAGTTGGAGGTAATGTGTTTGCTTTATTGAAAATTAGTGTCGCATTTGTTTTATTAAAAAGTTATGTTCTTTTTTATAAAGCAAGAAAAAACGCAAAAATTGCTGTTTTTGATAAAACAATGTATGAAGTGGTGCGAATTCGCGGTCAAACTAACTTTAAAAGTTGCAACTTCATTTTCAATATTACTCTGCTAGTTTTCTTTGAAATTCACAATAATTTAAATCGGATTAAATTTTCATTACTTCAAACTAATTAATAAGTCCGTGCCTGAGATGCCATGGACAGAATGATTTCCATAAAAGCTTGCTCTTCCATTCAAGTGCTAAAAGAAAAGGGCGTGTAGGAAATTTTCAAATGTAAACAAGAATAACGGTTCATGTATTAAAAGCTACAATCATTGTCGGCTGGTGAAACAATGACTAGTGTTTTGCGGATTCCCACTTTCATTAAGCTACTTCATATTAAAAATAACTCTACGGCTTCATATTCATAAAGTTTAAAATATGATTAACTTTTCATTGCCCCAAATTAATTAATCCAAAGTGAGTGCCTCAAATGACTATGGCAGTATAATTTCCATACAAGCTTGCTCTTTCGCTAGAGCGTTATAAGAAAAGAGCGTGTGGGAAATTTTCCAATGTACATGATCCCCTTTTCACATGTGGCGATTCACATACATAAAACCCAAGAATCACGATTCATATATTAAAAAGCTACCATCATTGTCAGTTGGTGAAACAATCACTAGAATTGTGCAGATTCTCAACTTTCAACTCATTCATCAACTTTACAAGTGGCTACTTCATCTTCCAAATTACAATAGGACCAAAAATTCACAAAATTTAAAATTGGATTAAATTTTCATTACGCCAAATTATCTACTCTAAAATGAGTACCTCAATGCCATTGACCTGAACCCAGTCAGGTGCATTTCAAGGGGGGGTGGAGGGTAGTTTAATCTGCTCTGCTATGCGGAAGGGATTAGTCCATTCTTAGTTTGGTAACACTTCAAGTGCCTTGATGGGGGGAATCATCAGCTGCCACTCAAACCAAATTGGGTGGGTGAATATCCGATGGAAATTCGCACGCTTTTTTCCTAAATCTGGGAACAATGCAATACGTTTTCTAGTTTTGTGTGAATTTTTCAGTTTTTGGAATTATATTTTATCGAGTAAAATCCGAAGAATGGTATATCGGGGAGTTGGATATTTAAGTTTTATTGTTGTAAATGGAATTTGAATCGTTTTATATGGTTTGGGAAATATTGTATGAAAATGGGTGGGTGTGAATGATAAACCGTTCAAATTGGTATTAATTTGTACTGGAAAAAATATGTAGTGTTATATTTTGGATCATTTCAAAAATTTCAGAAAGTAGAATGAACCAGGAAATTACTATACAAAAAATACATACCTAGTTTCTGTTTTTTTAACATAAAAGACGTTCATTATTTTTAAAAGGTTTATCGAGATTTCACTTAATCTCTCAAATTCTAAAGTGTTAAGAAAAAACAATTACGGGAGTAAAATATTAACAATAGATTGTATCGGTGTTCTAACAAAATCCAAACTAGTTCTCAAATATTATTGCATAAAGTATCTATTCTCTCCTTACAACCATAAAATAAGAAATAAATTAAAAATTTATGCAAAAGTTAGTTTTTAAAGTGTATATTATGTAATATCATCAGCAGTGAGAAGGACTGTTGAATAAAGTTGGTAAGTATATAGTTATTAATCTTAACAATAGATGGCAGCAGTATAGAATTTAAATTTTTATTGATTTTTTAATGAAACTTCATATATTTTGATTTTATTTTTTTAAATAAAGCATTTTAAGCATTCGTGCAGTTTTTTCCTTTCATTAAAAACGGTTTTTGAAAATATCACTCTTAATAGTACTATCTACTACTAGTTTTGAAACTATAACATCCAGGTGTTTTATAGAGTTAGTGCAGTGTTTACAGTGTTTATGTGCAGTTAGTTCCAAAACACAGGTCATTATTAGTCAATGACTGTAAGTGGCCCCGGAACAAACTTTAGTTTAAATTAGGGGTTATATAATTGGCGTAACCTTGGTGAGAGCATATGGTAAGAGACACTGTCCATCACCTTCTTTACAGAAGGCATCTAGACGTCGTTGAAGTAGTTAAACGTCACCAGGCACTATGTCTTAAGAAAAAAGTAGGTTTGTAACAGAATCTGTCACTTAACCCGCTTCCACACAACAGTTGTGTTTAACAGGCAAAAAGGTGCCAAACACAGCATTGATATTATATATTAAACATTTACATGCTAAATTTGGCTAGTTTCATTTATTTTATTACGAAAATTCAATACTTATTACTTATCGTTTGCAAAAATTAATTTATATTTCAAAGAATAAATGTGTAATATTCCTCGCTTTTAAATAGAATGAAAATGTTTCATATCAACATACAAAGAATCTCGTAGTGAAATATATTTGACGTCATTTCAAACTGATCGATGTCTCAAAAATAAATTTATTTAAATTTATTGTCTAAAAGAAATAAAGTTTCTCGAGCGATTGTTGCGAATGGCAAATGGTGATTTAATTCTAATAAAGATGGCTTCTTATGCTTTTTAAATGAGCATTAAATTTTGCAGTTTTTTTTAAATAATTGAAGTACTTCGAATTCTTCTCTGAAATTTTCAATGTATTCTAATTTCGATACGCTGAATTTTTTGACGTATCACACTTGTCCGTAGCATTTGTAGTTCGGGCTATGAAAGTGGGTGACGGACAGACAGACGGACTGAACGATTATAATACCGAGCACTTTTTACGTTATAAACGTAGTGTGTGGAAGATAATATACTAATCGCCAACTTTTAAATTTGAGTTATCTGTCAGGATTATCTATTCTTAATGCTGCACACACTTAGAGTATATGGGTAACATGTGCTGATGATTTTTTCATTATAGATGCTGTCCAAGCCCCTAAAATAACTCAAGTTGTGAGAAAGATATTTAATATGCTTTCGGATATTAGTTGGGAGTTGAAGGGGGTAGTTTAACTATTTATTAAACTACTTAAACACTTATTTGCCTAAAAAAGTATTTTGAAACATTTTTCATTATCTATTTTTGATATAGCAAAAAAAATATATTATTTACCAAATATTCTTATATCATTCCTTTATTCAGAATAATATATATCCCTACATACAATTTAAAATCATTTTTTATAGAAAAAAAATAAATAAAATCGAGTGTAGCGACTCCACAGTAAATTATATTCCTTAGGCGGCGTGTGCCCTACAACGGTCGCAAGCAATTCAAAAGAAACGTAATCATAAATAAAAACACTATTATGCAACAAAATAAAAACTCCGACTTCTGCAGCTCTACCAGGTGACACAAAATGACCCACGATTCTTGACACAATTTCTCTACAAAAGAAAAACTTGCCTGGATTTTTTCCTAGACTTCCCTAAAAAAAGAGGAACACCGTTTTGTATTCTCTTAGGTAAAGCTAGCATGTTGTTTACCTTCGTGTTTCTGACGTAACACGCGGCTATTTGCCAATTCTCTCTATTGTGTCCACACCTCGATTTTCACGGTGGGGTAGGGAAAAAAATATAGTACGATTCTTTGGCGGAAACTACCAGACTACTTTTCTGGGGTCCCATTAAACTTATTCAGATAAAAGTTTTAATGTTTATGTTGTCCAAAAGTATATAGCTTTCAAATAAGGGGGGGCCGGGGAGCCCAGTTGGTTAGGCATTCGCCTAGCATGCGGAAGGTCCCAGGTTCGGGTCCGGGCATCGCCAAAATAACTGTCGACTTTATAAACGGCCCGTGCAGCCAAAATTGTCCGACGAATAATACCCCTTGTGGCGGGAGTGCACGTTAAATATCCTTCAAAGTCCTAACGCTGCGTACGACGTCGCTCTTAACGGTTGCGTTGGGTGCCTACTAAGGTGTCGGCTCGTCACTTGACTGTGGTTCCAAAATACGACGCCCGTTGCCAATAGCCCTCGTGTAGCTCTAGTGCGACGATAATTCAAAAACTAAACTAAACTAAACTTCAAATAAGTAAAAAAAAAACCTATGTGTCTAACACTACCCGACTTTCAATTATCACTCAACAAATTTAAAGGTAATTATTAACCTAATAAGGAAATTTCAATAACTTCAAAAGCCTAAAAACTTCTATGGCAACTACTATTTGGGCATGTGCGATTTTCTCGAAAACCTTATAATGATCCTATATTTACTAGGAACACATGTAACAAATTTGAAGTCCGTAGCTCTTTTAGTTCGATGTGTAGAGTTGTTTCAGATAGGCAGTCTGGCAGGCGGACCAATATAAAGTAACCTTTTTGGAATCAATACCCAACAAAACGCAATAACCATTTAGGATTTTCGCCCTCCACAATTTTTGACCCGAAATTCTGTCATCGGTAAATTATCTTAAAAAAAAATTAACGATTTTTACTTTCCCATGATATTTGGAAAGGATTAGCGAGCCTAAATAAAAAAAACGAACAGAGATGTAATACTCTTATATTTGATTTATAAGTTGGTCATCAATCAACGATATGATATTTTAATCGCTAAATAATAATGAAAAGAAGAATCAGGTGCATAGACAATTTTCACTAACATTTTGAAATGCCGAAATGTAGATGGAAATACACAAATGGACTTAAGCCTTTTTACATTTAACAATTCATATGGGAACGAACAAATGAATTGTTAAATGTAAAAAGATCTAACATTTTTATCTGTTTCTTAGACACAGTAAACAAGAAATTTTACTCACAGCAGAAAAATTCCCTTTTTGAAAAGATCACAAAGCGGTGAATGTGGTCTTGAAATATGTATTGGAAGAATAAACTTGTTGTTTCGGAACAGGTGTGCGTATGTTGAAATCCGAGCTGGTCAATGGGAAAGCCATGGGAGAATAAAAAGGGCGGGAATGTGACAGTGTCACTGGTCAAGAATGACTGACGGGGACAGCAATTTGTGGTATCTGCTGATTTTACGGTTTTTGTGAATTAGGATGGATGGGTTTATTTATTGCTTATTGGTACAGCTGAGGAAAAAAAAAACGATCCACCCTTCGTTTTTCGGCTGCTATTGGTCAAGGAATTTTGTTAAAGGTGTCAGTTTTCAGGAAATAGCGTAAGGAATTGAGAACTGGCAACCAAAATTGTATAAGGGGTCGTCTACACATTAAAACGAGTACCAACTTTGAAAATTCCAATGGCAACACCCAATTATTTTTATATAAAAATGTTTATCATCTTCAAAATACCCCAGGTCCAAAAGAAAATTTATTTATTTGCATTATTTGTTGAGATATAAGCATTCAAAGTTGAACGCCCATAATGTTAAAAGAGTTTCACAAACTTTTATTCATACCTCCACAAATAAAATGAATTAAACCAAAGTTTTTTTTTGATTATATACTTCTCAATTTTCCAAAAACAAATCACACAAGTTTTTTCATCAATTTTTCATTATTATTATTTTTTTATTTAAATTTAAATAAGAAAAAATAAAACATGAATAGCAACCCCACATTTTTGTTACATAAATCAATAAAATATATCAAGTAGAACCAAATTCCCCAATTTTTTAATTCAACAACAATTATTTGCCGAGTTATTGTAAAAATACTGAAAAAAACGAATTTTAGGGACCGTGTAAAAAATTACTTAGCAAATTGGATCCTAACTTGCATCACTGTTTGGTGGTTGAAAAGCGTTTTTGGTAAATGTTTATTCAAATTATTGATGTCTGTCAAATGTTTAAAAATCTTTTCTTATTTCAAGTGCATACAATGTATTTTGTTTGTATAATTAACATTAAATTATATCGATTACTATGTTTTTGAATGTATGTTATTTCCAATACAATTTCAAAAAGTGTGTTTTATAGTAAAAATTAACAACCCTAAAATATTATTGGAATTCGGTGTTTAGCATATTTTATTGTTACCACATTGATTATTTAAAGTGATTAGTGCCCACTGCCTTGGTTAAAAATCATTGCCAAATCATTCTGCGTAATTTTATTTTGCTTTCCTTAAATATCGTGTTAAGATCGTAACTCTCGTTTAGTAATAGTATAGGTTTATATTACCGATAAAGTGAAATCCCGACAAGGACGAAATCCCGAATGGGTCGAAATCCCGAAAATAGATTTTTGTCCATTTCGCGATTTTTTAAAAAAATATATTAGAGATTACTTATTTATTTATTTACTTATTTGGTAGTTATTTAGTTAGTTAGTCAGTCCGTTAGTTAGTCAGTCAGTCAGTTAGTCAGTCAGTTAGTTAGTCAGTCAGTCAGTTAGTCAGTCAGTTAGTTAGTCAGTAAGTTAGTCCGTTAGTTAGTCAGTTAGTTAATCAGTCAGTCAGTTAGTCAGTCAGTTAGTAAGTTAGTCAGTTAGTTAGTCGGTTAGTCAGTCAGTTAGTCAGTCAGTTAGTTAGTCAGTAAGTTAGTAAGTTAGTCAGTTAGTTAGTCGGTTAGTCAGTCAGTTAGTCAGTCAGTTAGTTAGTCAGTTAGTCAGTCAGTTAGACTAAGTTAGTCAGTCTGGACTAACTAATGGAGCGACTAACTAACGGACTGACTAACTAACTGACTGACTGACTGACTAACTAACGGACTGACTAACTAACTGACTGACTAACTAACTGACTGACTGACTAACTAACTGACTGACTGACTAACTAACGGACTGACTAACCTTCTAACTAACTGACTGACTAACGGACTAACTAATGGACTGACTAACTAACGGACTGACTAACTAACTGACTGACTGGATAACTAACCGACTAACGGTGTGACTAACTAACTTACTGACTGACTAACTAACTGACTGACTAACTAACTGACTGACTGACTGACTAACAAACTAAGTGACTAACTAACTGACTAACTAACTGATTAACTAAATAACTAAATAAATAATCTCTAATATTTAAAAAAAATCGAGAAATGAACAAAAATCTATTTTCGGGATTTAGACCCATTCGGGATTTTGACTCATTCGGGATTTCGGCTTGTCGGGATTTTGTCTGTCGGGATATGTCCCAGACCCAGTGTGCCGAATTTTAAACAAACTTTTTGTAGCAATATGAATGAAACAAAAATTTGCATAAAATGTAAAACATAAATGTAATAATCATGTTTGTCTATCTGATTGTAACTAATCGCATTTGAAAATATGTTCGTTATAAATAATCGTATATGTGACTTAATTTAAAATTAAAACTTTTTCTCGTCTACCCTCTATTTTATTTCTGAGAATTTTGTAATCCAAAATTAAAAAAAAGGGTAAAAACATAAAAAAAATCACAATATTAGTGAAGAGGGTTAATTCTAGCATCCTTTGGCGAGATTATGGTAACCCTTTTGTTAGCTTGTCGTTTCGAAAAGACACCCTAAATATTACCTTTTCCAATTTGGAGATTTCCCCCTAATCGCATTCAAAATTAATGCTTTAATATCTCGGCAAATAATGAAAAAGAAATAATTCTTTTTTATACCTAGGGTATTTTGAAGGTGCTGAACATTTTTATGTAAAAAAAATTGGGTGTTGCCATTGGAATTTTCAAAGTTGGTACGCATTTTAATATGTTGACGACCCCTTATACAATTTTGGTTGCCAGTTCTCAATTCCTTAAGCTATTTCCTGAAAAATGACACCTTTCACAAAATTCCTTGACCAATAGAAGCCGAAAAACGAAGGGTGGATCGTTTTTTTTTCCCCCAGCTGTACATGTTTCCGCGTTCATGTTTCATTTTGTATGTGGTCAGGTTTTTTTTGTGGCCTTTTTACATTTAACAATTCATATGGGAACGAACAAATGAATTGTCAAATGTAAAGAGATCTAACATTCGTATCTGTTTCTTAGACAGTAAACAAGAAATTTTACTCACAGCAGAGAAATTCCCTTTTTGTAAAGATCACAAAGCGATGAATGTGATCTTCAACAATTATATAGAAATTTGTATTAGAAGAATAAACTAGTTGTTTCGGAACAGGTGTGCGTATGTTGAAATCCGAGCTGGTCAATGGAAAAGCCATGGGAAAATAAAAAGGGCGGGAATGTGAAAATGTCACTGGTCAAGAATGACTGACGGGGACAGCAATTTGTGGTATCTGCTAATTTTACGGTTTTTGTGAGTTATGATGGATGGGTTTATTTATTGAAACATGTTGATATATGTTGATTGATTATTGGAATAGCCCGCATTCATGTTTCATTTTGTATGTGGTCAGTTTTTTTGTGGTTTTAAAATGTACATGAGACATTTTTATTTTTAAGTGGGACAATTTTAGCCTGACCAGATTTGTTTCATTTAATAATTTTTCGAGAAATCACCATTAAGTTTTCAGAAATCATTTCACTTGCGTTCTTTTGTTTGAAAAAACTTTAAAAAAAAGACTATTTGCAAGTTTTTTTTTAGCTAGATTGTTCAATAGTAAACTCAATTGTACTGCTAAAGCAGTGGTCTGTTCACTCTAGATATTTTAGTTAATAAAATGACAAAAGACATGCAGAAAAACATAAAAAAGAATGAATATTAATGCTTGGTTGAATTAACGTCGCACTAAAGTTACACGAGAGAGAGATAATATATTGTGGAAATGGGGAGACGGCAATTCAACTCTCGTTATACTTTGAGGATTTATTTCTGCAATAATATGGTTGTATAGCAACATTGAAAAAATAATTCTTGCAAAGTCTAAATTTCATAAAAGCGTTTGCTGCAGCAAACCTCATGTTTTCCCATAAACAATTTGTATTTAACTTTACAATTTGTAAGCTCAAATATGCTCTTTCGGTAAATATACTTTTTCCCCTCAAAAGGAGCTGTAGATGTATAATACAGTGAAACCCCGATTTTACGTTTCTCAAGGGACTGGGTAAAAAAAACGTAAAATACGGGAAAAACGTAAAATACGGGAAATAGTACATAGAATGCAAAAATCTCTTTTTTTTCTTAGTATCGCGCCATTTATAGGTACATTCGCGGCACGAGCTTCTTTAAACCACTTTACTAAGATATCTTCCAGCTCATCGTACGGCCAACTAAGCCAAACCAGGATCCATGAGAAAAAACCGGTTTCAGAAAACAGGAGCCTGTGGAATGGGAAAAATATTTCTTATTTTAGAACAATTTTTCTTTTTTTTACTTTCCATGGAAAACGTAAAATGCGGGAAATTCCATAAATAACAAACTTACAATCCGGGTTAAATTAACATTACAGTATACGGAAAAAGCTGGGACCTAATGAAAAAAACGTAAAATGCGGGAAAAACGTAGATTCGGGGGACGTAAAATCGGGGTTTCACTGTAATATCCTTATTTTTATTTGAAGAACGTAGTCTGTGTCCTGAATTGGAAACGAATCCCAGTAAAATTTTACATGAGCATCAAGTTTTACAGCAGAGATTATCGTATTGCTAAATCAAGTTTTAACATAAAACTTCGGTAAAACTTTATATATCTCCAATTAACTATATATGCTTATATTTCCTTTTAAATTAGTGTAGTTGTTACATCTAACGTACTTTTTGGGATTGTAATCAACACCGTAATCTTTATCACAACAATTTAAAATTATTATAACCACAAATATGGTGTCAATTAAATGTTGTTTAAAAAAAATCTCCCAAAGCATTCCATACCTGATCCCAACCGGAAGAAGCGGTGGAGGGAGCGGAGTAAATTTATTTGCCGACAAGAAAAAAATCACAAATAAAAATGTAGAAGTGTTTCCCCCCACGCGACAGTCGCGTTTTTGACCTAGATTTCTACAACGAGATAAAAAAAATCTACCAGACACGACAAAATTCACGCGCTCTAAGCGAGCCATATTTTTATTTATTCTTTTTCTCTCATATCGTTTGCTTTTTTTTATGTGTCTCCCCATTTCAAGAGCACGGGGAAAAAAAGAACTCTATATCGCCGGAAACGATTCTATATCTCTGATGAAAAAAAGATTTGGTGTATGAAAAGAATAAATGTGTGTGTGTGTCCCCAAAGTGTGATGGATTACGGGTTGTGACAAATTGTTGTTGATGAAGTTATGGCCGTTTTAATCTTGTAAATGGGTGTTGTATTATGAGTGCCGTGTTGCTTCGGCCTCTTGAATGGATCGAAATGTTTTTTGTGGGGATTGAGTGTCGGAGGGCTTAGGAAAATTGTCTGAAAATAAATACAGCTTACACTCTTAAAACAAAAGAGTGAAATTGAGTTAAAACAGCTCGTTTGTTTTAAGAGTGTATAGTTAGATTTTTCGTGATAAAAAGAATTTTCTTTAAAATATAATAATTGAAAGAAATTCATAAAAAAGAACCCAATGATCACTTAAAAATGAATATACTAATACATATGGCAGTCATTTAAGTATTTTTTTTTACATGAGTGTTTCTTTCGATTTTATCAGCTTAATCTGTTTAGAGAATAAAAGAATCCCCATTTGAAAAGTGTATGATGCCACATCGGAGGTTTTCGATTCTATTATTAAGAATTTCTGAAAAATTATCAAATTTATTTTTTGTTTAATTATTATGCTTACATAACAAGAACATATTATGGTTAAGACCCATTACAAAACATGGGAAGATAATTAACCTTTTATTACAAATATAGGTAAACATTTTATCTCATGGTACTGAAGAAATTCTGTATTCGTGTAGCCTTGAGCCAGGCTACACTGTTAAAAAATAGGCACTTTGTTTCATCAAAAATAGGGTTCCTAGTACCTGCAACGGCTGTGTGGTGAAATGTTAAACCATATTTTTGGTATTCGGTTGAACCATTTCTCAGGATTTTGTTTCCAAATCCAGAAAAATGGTTCAACCAAACACCAAAAAAAGGTGAAACATTTCACCACACAGCCGTTGCAGCTACTAGGAACCGATATCATGGTGAAACCAAGCACAAAATTTTTAACAGTGTAGCTCAACGATGGAACCAAGCGAATTTGATAGTCATTTATCTAACTGTTTGATACTCCATTATTCCAAAGCAAAGGGATGAAAGGCTGAGATGACCGATGACCAGCAACTCTACTCGTATAAGTCGATAAAACATTGAAGTCAGGTGTGCTTGCTAACCATCACACCACGCATTTAAACCCCTCTACAAATTTTTAGCCTACTCTTTTTTTTAAATTCAAAAGCATTTTTTAAAAATTCGAAGATGTGCAGTTACTTCGTGGCGATATCTTTTGTTTTTTGTCCTATACTTTCTGTTTGTCTTGTAAAAGTAGGTAAGATTTCGCAACTTCTTGGTCGCCAGCAAATTGCCACAAGTTATTGTTGCGCAGTGTCTCTTTATTTTTTTTTTATATAGTTTTACTGTGATACATTTTTTATTGATGATACTGAATATAAAAGCCAAACAAAGCATGAAAGACCGTTCTCTGCATGCTATATATGTATTGGCACCAGCCCTTTATTCTCTGTTATATCTCATTCCTCCTCCAATGAAGGAGAAAGAAATAAAAAAAAATCTCCCCCTCCCATCGCCAAAAAAATTAAGTGGACAATCCTAGCCCCAATCTTCGATCCCTCAATCAAGGGATGTCAGAAACAATGTATTCTTTATCACTTGCTCCATGAAATGAACAAAATGAAAGGAGCTATTTTGAATTCTGTTTATAGATCTGAGCTTTGGCCTAACGGGCAGTCTGGTTAGAAAAGCATAGATCCAAGGCCTTATAACCGAATAGGCCGTGAAAACCCGGACTTAATCTTTAAAATTTGAAGGTGCTCCCAAATAGGCCTTTTCGTTTTAAGAACCTTACTCGTGATATCACCTATTGCTTATCATATTGGATTAACAATGTACCAATGGGTATACAAAATTTTTTACCGCAACAGAAATTCCATTGCCTTGTATAATGGTAACCTTTAATTTTACAAAAGGTAGTTGCCATTACATGTCTGTTGGACCACTAGTTGTCCATGTATTAACTAGAGTCGCTAAAAACAGTCTTCTCTTGCATTAAAGTTTTGGTCGGCCCTGGATCATATGTACGATACTAAACATTAGGGCAGCGGATTTTCACTTGGGTGGGTAGCCGCGGCTATAGTTGGAGAAGCTGTACTCTGGGAACAGAGTACAGCTTCATATTCATATCTAGATTTATTGTACACTCATACGTGCACAATAAATCTGTGGAGTTTGATGTCGCTATGAGGTTGTGTACGGTGTCACTGATGCCAGCTAAAATGTCGGCCTCATCTATTGACCTAATTTCAAAATTACAATAGTCGCCACCAATCAACCCTCATGTAGATATAGTGTTACTAAATTTATACAAATATAAATAACGATGCAAGATAAACAGAAACAAGAAACTGATCCGGGTATAAAGTGGACCATGGGCACAACAAAGTTTAGAGATCTTCCGTCAGTGAGATTGATATACCGTTAAGTCATGTAATCAGTGTTTTTTCTACTATCACCTTCTTAATTATACAATTAATTACACCAATCACATTATGACAATGTCAAAGCCAAGCTAAAAGCAAGGTGGTTACTTGAAATTATAAAATTTTAACTAAATTTCGGTCGATCCATAAAATTAAATAGATCAGTCACTAAAAATTGGAAGCCCTTTTGTTTTATTGAAGATCAATTTCTAATCACAACAGTCTTCAACAAATAACCCCATTTCCCATCTTTCAATCCTAATCTCAAAGACCGTGGGGTGAGGAGGCAACCAAAACTCATTGCCGGGGTGGGAGAGGGTTATGAGCAAAAGTTTGACGAAGGGGGTGTGGGGCTAATCCTTTATTCCAACGGACCCCTTTCCACCCCCTTATCGAACGAGGGGCCCTGTTTTTCTCGTGGACCCCTAGAAAAATCGATTTCTTTTAGTGGGGTAAAAAGGGTGCTGAAGATAGTGTCCCTTTTTATGCCCTTCCGCGGAGGGCATTAATCCGTGGGCGGTTGTTACGATTTGAGGGGTGGACGGGGTTTAATACCTCTTTTGTTTTCGTTGGTGATAGAAAGATATGAGAAACCGGTTGGGAATGCTACCCCCAGAATGTTGTATGACAGTAACTTTTGTTGAGAAAAATCCTTAACTCGGCATTTCTAACTGCTCTCATCAATGGACAACTGGAACCACACTTTCCGTGAAGTCACAGTTACGTCAAACGTTGTATTAAACCCCACAAACAAATTACCTGGCAGCTAATTCGTCTAATATAGAGCGATCATGTCTATGCTGACGTCAAAACTATGTCAAACATTGTGTTCGATTCCCACAAACAATGAACGCTCCGCCTCGTTCGATTCGTCTATTAAATCTCTAATTGTGGAAAGGAGTCAAGTGCACAGAAAAGTTTCCTTATACACTATTTCATTCCAAAATTTTATTTTAAGTAATAATCGTAGTAGGAATTTCTCCAATGGAATTGAACCTTTTTTATATTTAACGGGTGAATTTGGAACTATGGGTTTGTTATTCAATTCGTGGCTTAATGATAATCAGCACTTGATTTGTTAGCTATGCTGCTCCTCTTTAAACGGTAACTTCAATATTAAAGGTGAATTGATGACTTACACGGGCGTCCTTTCAATTTTACAAGCGCACCCAAATTAATTCAACAATATGATTCTGCCACATTTCGCAATTGTTGTGCATCTTAATGCGAACTTAAATACTGTTTTCGATCATAAATGCAGATGAAATAAACACTTCGAATAGATTATACCATGAATTGTTCAAAAATTTTAGGATTCTATTTTTTAAGTTTTACCTTTCAGTTTACAGTTTTTTGTCAATCGCGCATATCGTCTCCTCTCTCTTTCGTTAGTTAGTGTTGTAACAACACAAATTTCCGTTTATATGTTATAGTCTGGCTGCCACAACTTGGCATCCCAAATATTTTGATTGTGGAAGATTCCACTTTGAATTAAGGTTTTATGCCGAAGGAGGCAGGGTTACAAGCTCAAGGCGTTTGGCGAGAAGAGGGGATTGTTGGTCGAGTTCGATTGTAAATAATGTATCACACTAGAACTACACATCAGTTATCGGCGATAGAGGATTGTTGTTGATTGCTGGTAGCGGTTAGCGATTATACGTGTATTTCTTTGTTATCTTGACTTGATCATCAATCGATATAAGAGTGAACCTGATGCAAGCATGCAAGTTCGATCTACCCTTCAATTGGTAAACTGTTTCTAAACCTTAAAGAAATATGCGCCCATAAAAGCAGTGAATCGCCAAGCATAGTAACTCTTGCCCAAAACCAAAACCTTCCTTACCTTTTTTCGAAGTGGACTGTTCCACAATCAAAATATTTGGGATGCCAAGTTGTGGCAGCCAGACTATATCAATATAATATTGTAATGTTGCCATTTTTACACAATACTTGTGTTCCACCTGTGCTGGTTGAACACAAGTTTTTTGCTGAGTGTAGTAAAAAAAGTAAATTTTTAAGTTCATAACAAATTTGCAATCTAAGCTATATTTTTAATTGTAAGAGAGCAAATTTAAGGCCTTCAATATGTTAGTGGTGCCCCAATGCATCAGTACATTCATTACTACATAAATCAGACCTAACTTATTTATGACACCACCAACCTTTCTAATCCGAATTAACACGAACTCTATTTCCACAGAAATTTACATTGAGACCGATGATCTGCACATATCTAACAGGAAATCAATGTACGTCGAGAGACCTATTAAGTGCTGCAGGGGGGCGGGTCAAGGACAAGTGACGAGGGATTAATGAGAATTGGTGCTCCCTGGGAAGCCATTTTAATGGGTTAAGGCTCGCGTAACATTTTATAGGCCCATAGCTGTAGTTGTTACCATAAATGAGATTTAAAGATAAAAAAAAATTGCATGATTATGGTTTGTTAAGGGGAGTCGGATGGTTCTATATCGCCCATGTTAATTTTACTAATTTTAGGAACATTTTTCTCAGGAACTATATAAGATATCAATTATGAATGTTTTTATAGTTTGTTCTTTACATATAGCTCTTTGATTTAAACTGAGGATATTTGAAAGTATAAAAAAATACTTTTACATTGATTTTTTTAAAAATATGTACCAAAAAACGCGAAAAATACCCTATTTAAAGGTATATAATTATTTTTGAGCAGAGATATTTAAAATTCCTCTGTTTAAATCAAAGAGCTTAGAGAAAATAATAGGGAAGAAATACTAAAACAAAACATGTTGATATATTTTCTAGTTCCCGAGAAAAATGTTCCTAACTGTTTAAAACCTTATATTTCAGGAAACGCAAAAGAAAAGTAAGGTATAGATAAGAATTGGTATACAGAGTTTCTAAACAATGCTTATAAAAAGAAAACCACTAAACAGAAATCGATAATCTTGGCCTTAAATTAAAGCTATAGATATGCAGATTAAAAGGGTTAATTGTGTTTTCTTGAGAATTTTACTTTACATTTCAAATGTTATTTTTCAGATATGTCTGTCTATTGGTGATCCAGTTTATTTTATTTCTATTTGTCAATTTGTGAAAAGTTGTCTTTTCCGAGAATCGCTAATAATTTACTTTGTTGTTTTTCAACGATAGCCATTCGGAACTTTATTTATAATAGTAACGTATATAAGTTTATATGGTTTTCAATTTTCTAGAACAGCTAGGCTACTGTGTATCGGTGTTAATCCAAGAAAATGAAATTTCACGTATGTCTGCCGAATGTTGTTTAATATTTATCCAGGATATTTCATTTCTCTTTGTAAAAAATGTCCTTCCTAAGAATCGCTAAATAATTAACTGGTGATTATAAAAAAATAGCTAGTTATAGTTATTTTTTTATATAGTTAACCATGTTTCTTACATACAAACTGATTACTGATTGAATCCGGTTAAGTACAATGTTCTCGCTACCATAAATTTGAACCGTTATTTCTTGAAATAGTTATTTTTTCTGTAAGAAATCTTTTCCGTGTTTTCACAGACGCAAAGACGCCATGTTGTCTTCAAAATTTGTATTTACCCTCACCGAAATTTACAACAAACCCGCAAAGACGCCATAGTGTCTTCAAAATATTTTTACCCACACACATTTATAGTAGACCAACACGGACGAAAATCGGCGTGACCAGTTCGGTTTCTTTGATTCCATTATTGCTATAGAATCCTGAGCAGGCAAATAGTCTCCTGCAAAGCTATAAACCCTTTTAAAGCTGAACACGACTTATAATTACTTATGTCTCTTTGTCGGCACCTGTTAAAAACGCTTGTTGCTTATCAGTATACAGGGGAACTAAGCTCCCCTTAAAACTTCCTATAGTTTCTTTATTCTTTCACCGGAAAAATGTCAAAGCGATCGCCAGAAAGAGTATAAAAACGAAAAGAGTAAAAACTAGAAAAATTATATTTAACTTTGTTTTTTACATACAAAGGCTGAATACGTTGCAGTGTTGTCACTAGCTCGCTATAGCATAAATTCGAGCCATATTTTTTTAATCGTTTATTTTTTTTCTGTAAGCAATATATTTTTTTTGTGTCTTCGCAAACGCAAAGACGCCATGTTGTCTTCAATTTTAGCTTCCACACTACGTTTATAACGTAAAAAAGTGGAAGGTATTATAATCGTTCAGTCCGTCTGCCCGTCACCCACTTTCATAGCCCAAACTACAAATGCTACGGACAAGTGTGATACGTCAAAAAAATTCAGCGCATCTAAATTAGAATACATTGAAAATTTCAGAAAAGAATTCGAATGGTACTTCAATTATTTAAAAAAAAAACTGCAAAATTTAAGGCTCATTTGAAAAGCATAGGAAGCCATTTTTATTAGAATTAAATCACCATTGCCATTCGCAACAATTGCTCGAGAAACTTTAATTCTTTTAGACAATAAATTAAAATAAATTTATTTTTGCGACATCGATCAGTTTGATATGACGTCAAATATATTTTACTACGAGATTCTTTGTATGTTGATATGAAATATTTTCATTCCATTTAAAAGCGAGGAATATTACACATTTATTCTTTGAAATATAAATTAATATTTGCAAACGATAAGTAATAATTATCGAATTTTCGAAATAACATAAATGAAACTAGCCAAATTTAGCATGTAAATATTTAATATATAATTAATGCTGAGTTTGGCGCCTTTTTACCTATTAAACACAACTGTTGTGTGGAAGCGAGTTAAGTGACAGATTCTGTTACAAACCTACTTGTTTGTATTTACCCACACTAAGATTTATAACAAGCAAACACGGACAAAAATCAGCGTGACCAGTTGGGTTCCTTTTATCCCATTATTACCTATTCAATCCTCTGCAGACTAAAAGTCTCCAGCAAAGCTCCAAACCCTTTCACACCTGAACACGACTTATAATTACCTATGTATATGTTGTCTCCTAGTCGGCGCCTGTCAAAAATATACGTTTCTTATCAGTATAGAGGGACTAAGCTCCCCTGAAAACTTCATATAGTCCCTTTCTTCTTTTACTGGGAAAATATGTCAAAGCGATCGCCGAAAGGAGTGTTCGTGCCGTCTATGGGACGCCTAAAATGACACGTGAAGTTCATTCATCATAAGTTTATTTGTAAAAGTATACCATGTTAACATGTAAACGTGTCAGGGCCAGTAAAATAAGAAGGCTTGTAAACGAGTGGCCATGTGAACGAGTGATGTTGTGACTGAAGTTTAATTATACTGGTTTTGAAAGATCATACTTGTACTACAATAGAAAGGGGTGTAACCAATAGCTACAAGTATTTTTCGTACATGTTGTGTGTCGTCTCATATCAACGGACAGCTAGTCGTTTATTGTCAGTGAGTATTTGTTACCTTTTCTTCAATTTAGTAACAGTAAGAAAATTTTTGGTTTGTTATAATTAAGATGTTATTCATATATGACAATGATGTCTGCATTTACGTCTGGACGCGTTTAATAAAATGTGTTTTGGAAACTTGGAGAAATTTCTGAGGTTTTGCTAATATTGATAGCGGCAAAGTGGGAATTAATTACGTAGGATATACATTTTTGTTTGATGATATTGTCTGTTATCATTGAAAGAAACAGAGTAGACTAATCATCGAACCTGCTTTAGAAAAAACTTGGAGGTTTCTGAAGTTGCTCAATGAAATGCATACTACTGTAGATTATACATGCTGCTTGTGGGGAGGTAAACTGCAGTATCTAGACTGACTTGACCATTGTTGTAAGAACTCAATAACTTTAACCTACAAGAAAGTATATTAAATGTCTGAAAATTTCAGGGGAAAATGGTCCCATTCACTGTTGTGGTTGCTGCAGTTTATCTGCTCATGGCAGTATGGAAGTCCACAGTTGCTTGTTATTGATTTCTTTTTATACATAATACAATTAAATGGAGAAGCCATACGCGCTAGTACAGTGACCCCTCGCTATATCGCTCCTCGTTACATCGCGCACTCGGATATATCGCGCCTTGTATCATGTCTCACAATTTTCCAACCGTTTTTGGTTTCAATGCTTACTTTCCTTACAATCGACATGAGACACATTGTAAGATAGGCTAGGCTTGGCTATTTTCTGTAGCACGCAGTAAAAATCTAGACTTTATTCAATTTGGAAGCTTCATAGTTCTTACTTTTAAACGGCTGCTAAGAAAGTAGGTTTATGTATCAGTTAAAGTTAAAATGAACGCAATAGAAAAAATTAAAAAGGGTTCTACCAAAATTTCAGTTGATAATGAGTTGGGAGTAGGTGCATCAACAGTGAAAGAAACATGGCTTTTTTTAACTAGAAAATGAGTGAAATCTGTATAGTATAACCTGTACAATAATGTGTAATGTTTATAGTAATTAATAATAAGTCCTATCTAAATTTTTGCTTCTTTTTTTGAGTGGCTATATTATTTAAGTTGATTTTGTTTTACTTTTCAAATACATACACTGATTTTGTTTAAAAACTTAGTTGAGAGCATAAATACATCAAAAGTACATTATTTATATCAAGTCGCTCGTTATATCGCGCATTCGGTTATATCGCGGTTTTTTGCTTGTCTCCCGGGAAGCGCGATATAACGAGGGGTTGCTGTATTAGCTTTACTATTTATTTTTTGCAATGAAAAAATAATGGAACAAAACATAAATTTATATTTGGACATTAATTTCTCTATGACATTAAAAAATAAGTATAAAAAACACAAAATTGTGATGACCTTATAAAAAAAACTTGTCAACAAAACTTGTACACCTTGAAACCCAGCACCCTCCTCATTACGATCTAATTGTCGGCACGTGTGCCTACCTCAAAGGCCCACCCCCACATCACCCAGACCTCCAATAGAAACGGGTCTCTAGGCATGACGTAACATCCCCTCCACCAATGACGTGGCCGGATAGGGGGTGGCGTAGGCCTAGGGTTCAGTAGGCCCTGGGGGTAGGGCGAATCTTTTTTAGAAGCACGTGGCGAGTAGGTAACAGCAGACGGTATTGTGAACCCCCCGAAGGTCCTGGTCTTTCTTCTTCAGGTAAGTTTGTAGATTTTTTTTATGGCAACCCCTTTCTATGGTTCTGTTTGGAAGTTCCTTTGTTAAGTTTTGAGTTTCACACTTGAGTTGGTTTTGTTGAAGAGAAGAATGGGTGTTTGAGAAGGGGTTAAATTGGATGTCGGTTTTGAGGACCTAATGGAGTGTGGAATTTATTATTATTTTTAGTAAGTTGAAAGTTAAGTTTGTTACATATACTTTAGTACTTTTTTTAATTTGTTTATTTATCTGTTAAGATATTTTTTCGTATTAGAAGTAGAGTTACGATTTAAAGAAATAAAGTAATTATCATTTAAAAAATATGATTTCATACTATAAGGATTACTTTATTACTGAATCTAAGTTGTCTGTTTTGTCGTACGGATTTTAATTTTAATGGTGTCTATGTGTTAGTAAATATTAAATTGTCAAGTATCCATATTTAATATAATAAACATTAGGTTTTCTATTTATGGGTTTGATATAATTTGTATATTAAGAAGTTGACTGTTCTTAGTCCCCTTGAGATGCATATTTTTAAAGAGATATTCCGTACACATTTTTTTCGAATTTATGTGTACACATATTTTTCTGTATAGATTTTATTTGTTATAATAATCAAAGAAAAATAGAAAGTTAAAAATCTCTAGTGACTCTAAAGACGAAAATACAGCTGATTATAATCATGTGGGCTCCATAAAAAAAAATCCGCAATCATTTACTTTGCTCTGATTATAAGAAGTCATTTAATTGAGCCAAACTGTCAAAAACCAAATCAAGCAAAGCAGTTAGTAAAATATCTGGATTTTTGTTATAGAAAATATTCTTTAGTTCGTTATACAGAATAATTCTGCTTAAAATCTTCGTAAGCCATATATTTTGTTAGCCTAGCGTGTATAAAAAATTGATTATTTACGAAATGCACTTTTAAATATTGTAGACAGCATTAAAGAACACTTTGCAAAACTTAGTTCGAAACCAGTTTTTATAAACTTAAATGACGGCATTGAACGTTACATAAAGTGTAACCTAATAAGTCAGACACACTTCGAATGAAACAAACGAAATTAATTGCCTTCATAAATAAAACAGAAACCTAAGAAAACAAAAAACATACAAGAAATACTAACAAGTAATTTTTAATTAAGAAGAATATTTTTTCTCCCTTCCAATGAACGAGCATCTATTTACCCCAGATTTCTTGTTTAGTTACTTTTTGTGTCGAGTGTTGCATATTGCAAAAAAGAACGTTCTACAGAATTCTTTGTATGCTTGCTAGGAAAACAAAAGCAAGGAAAGTAAGCGTCATACGGTGTTGGTGAAAATAACCCGAAAACCTAAAGTTTAGAACTTGAAACGAGACTTTTCTTTAATTTTGTTTCAATAAATTTTTGATTAACTTCTATGGTGAATTGAAACTCAACGTTAATCACTGAAATTACACAATAATTTATTGTATGTAATAAGAGAATAATTAACCGAATTTGATTTAGTTCTGAAGATGCTCCAAACTTGAATTTTCCTATGTTTGGATAACTCTCGAAGGATCGCTCCCCAAACCAGTTCTCGCTTCACTGACTGTTACCTCAATACATTTTAAATGTGTTTTTGTATAAAACTTCAGTGATTGATGTTGTAAATGTGGCTAACCAAAGTGGTACTAAAAAGCACACACAAAATAAAATATACCGTTTCTAAAACTATAACAAAAATATTAAACGTTATTAATTTCGGTCGGTCATAGCATTTGGTTTCAAGAAATCTGCCCAAACACTTTTTAAAAGGCATTTAAAATAATGTACTCATTACCAATTCATTTTTTTACAATTAAATATAAAACGCTATTATTTTTTTAATAATTTGTACAATAACATTTTAACAAAAATTTTTGTTTGAATTTCTAGCAATAAATCATTACCGATTACTTTGTGAATTCCATTCACGTCTTTATTTCCGAATATAAAAAAGGCTATTTTACAAGTTTTTAAAAAGAAATTTCGAGTAACTTAATTTTGTTTCATACATATATTTTTCAGGGCTATGGTGTTCATTTATGTTATATTTTGTTTATTTAGATAAAATTAAGCAGAAAGCTAAGTTTCCCCTGGTAAATATTCTTGCCAATCGTCGTTACTGGGTTAATTGGGGGGAAGTTATAGTTTTACAGAACACTCATCAGAAACTCCAACGATTTATGTTAACAAGTCCACAGAATATTCCCATCCACGCTTCTTCCTTCACTTAACTGTTTAAAGGAAGAAGAGTAGTAGAAAATCCTTCAACAGACTTTTCTCCTTTTTAGCATATAGAAATAACAAATGCATAAATTAAGGATTTAAGCTATCGCTGCTTCAAAGAATATTGCATACTACCTGTTAAATTAGTCGATGTTTTTCTGGATGTATAAGCTTGGCAAACCAGGAACATCCAAAATATGAAATTGAAGTAAACTTGATATGCCATTGAAGGGTATAAATGTCAAACTCTCATTTTCCAAAGTTTAACTATGATATAGGGTCCGGTCCGTTCATTGCTACTTCGTCTAATTGAATTAACAATCGTCAAAAGTATCCAATAAAAGTATATCTTAGTTATACAGTTCCTGGACAAATTATTAGACGAACTGTATTTTTTAAAAGTAATTTTATGTTTCTTAAGAGTTTTTATGCAGTAATGGTATGTTTAAACTACCATATTATTGATTTTTTGTTTAAAAGAATTGTTGTAGACTACATATTTGTATTTATACAAATATGTAGGTGCAATATCACCCGGTAATTAATATTTTACAGGAAATCTTGCAGTGTGCCTAATAATTTGTCCAGGGACTGTAGTTTGGATAGTGAGAATTTTGCAACTACACCCTTCACTGAATCCCCTATATTACGTATTGCTAATATAATATCTTCGCTTTGTCGTCAGGGCCGTCAGTTGTAAATTACGGTTTTATACTTTTATCCAATTAAAATATATTTCATTTGACTGCGGTTAAGAACAAGGAAACGTACGTGGATGTGTTAAAGCTCGTCTTAGATTATAGCAATAGGCAGATAGACGTGTTCAAAACATATCACATCTTAACCAATGGCTTTTGCAATTGAAGTTTTGAAACAAATTTTCATACCTTTTTTAAAAAAAACTTCGAAATTTTCTTCTACTCTTGCGCAACCAATAGAAATCTTATCTAAATATCACTTTAACCCGCGGGCTATTGAGACCGAACAAATAAAAACATTCTAAAGATCAAAGAAAATGTGAATGACTTCCAAAGTGTTGTTAAAGCAGAAAACTCGTGAAAATTGTATTTGTTGTTTTCCACCATTTACGAAAAAGGTTAGTTAAACTACTGATAAAGACATTTTATATTGTAGATGTGTGTATAAGAGGGAACAAAATGAAACAAAATTCATTCTTAAGTTTAGCAGTAGTGCACTTTGTTTAATATTATACTTTTTTTTAGCTGTGGCATTTCTTGAATACTCGAAATCTTCTTGTAATTTCTTTATGTTCTATAAAGTTTCTATTTTTCACCAAATTTTAAATAAATTCATCGATTACCAATACGAAATAGTTAATTAAATAAAATATAATTTAGAGCTTTAAGAGTTGGCTAACACTTCTCACAAGGCAATTTAGAAGGGGAGACCGGAGTTTCCCAATGCGACCGGTTTTTTTTAACCTAGAATTAACTTTAAGATTAAAAATTGGGGGCGCCAACTGGTAACTTTATTTATGAAGCAACACGTCTTATATCGCCCACAAAATTCCTTGTTCAGTTGTTGTTGGTATCTTCTCTTTAGCACTGTTTGTGTTTTTTCAACGATTTTAAATTTTTAATACAGTCACACCTAAATTAAACTTGCTGTTTTATAGTTGCTTTCAATGAAAACGCCTTTCTCTACGTAACTATGAATATGTTATTTAAATAACTAAAACCTTTAATCGTCAAGGTACTATTAAAATCAAACTATCCAATGAGGTAAGTTTTTTTTTTAAATTATGCGCTACGAATTCCAACAAGTCGTTCATATTTACGAATAATCTTTGGCACATTATTCGTAAATGCACCAATACATAGCCCTTACATAACTCTAGTGCGACGATAATTCCACCTAACCCTATTTTATTTAGTTCTTCGTTGCAATAGATCATTGGGGAGCTGGTCAATTTCAACTATATTTCCAAGAACCAAATTATCTACTGCTATCGATAAACATCAGCTTTTGTCAAGACATTTCCACTTTGACTTTTAAATCTCTGAGTTCATCTGTTATCATCTAAAAGTTTTTTATTGGGTGTTAACCCTTTATCTCTCAATGAGTAAGCTCATTGTCTACTAGATACATGCTCAAGAAAGTAGTATTACTAATATTTAGTTTATGATAGCATGTTTTTTTATATTTTTTACTAGGCACTTACTTGATAATGTGATAAGTCGACACGGCGTTAAGCCTAAAAGTAAATGACTAAAGCTTATAACATTTTGCATTTTATGCTGATTATCATTCCTTGTTTATTTGAACGTTCGTTAGCTGTATTGTCAACTAGGGAAAAAATTCTATTTACTTACTGGAATATATTGACTTTCGTTAAACTGACTTTCATGACTGTACTTTCATGACTGTATCAACTCTTAACTGCTAACTCAGTGACTCATCAAAGTATATGGTAACATTTAAATCTATTCCTGTTCAGTCTCTCTAAGAGTTTTAACTTTCTTTTAAACCTCCATTCTAGACCTAAAGCTTTCTTCTGGATAATGTGGGGCAGAATAGATAGTTGTTAGTTCTTCGTGAAGAGTTGCAATGCATTAAAATACAGGTGACAAATTTCGGAACCAAGGTATTCGCAATCTAAATTTGAACATGTGTGAAAACTCCAACTAGCCTGACCAGACTATTTTGTCAATTGACTATTTTAAGCTTCTCATTAAAAGACAGATTTTTTATGAAATTTGTTTCCATATAATGTTCGTTTTAATTCTTTAGATTTACAATTAATATTAAGTGCCATGTGTAACAATTCCTGGATTTTTAAAAGAAAATAGATTTAAACTTTCTCTTAACCCCCAAGGGTGGTTTGTTGAATTAACATCGCACCAGAGCCCACAGTTGGCAGGTCGCCGTAGCATCGGATGTGTGTACCACTATTACAATACTCCAACAGTTCTTCTAAACGTAATTTTTTAATTCCGTAATCGTCCAGAGAGATGAGCATGCACATTTGTTTCAGTCAGTCTTAAACAATTATTTAGGATGGTGAGTTCAATAGAATTAACTTTGCACTAGAGTTACACGAGGGCTATTGGAGGCGGGCGTCATTATCTAGAACCACAGTCAAGGGACGAGCTGACACCTGAATAGGCACCCAACGCACTTTCAAGGGCAACATCATGCGCTGCATATTTGACGTAGAGGGAGCATAGCATATTTCACGTGCACTCTCCCTACACGGGGTATTATTCGTCGGGTATTTTAGTTGTCTAGACCGTTTTTAAGTCGGCAGTTATTTTGGCAATGCCCGGGCCCGAACCTGGGACCTTTTGCATGCAAGACAAGCGCCTTACTGATTGGGATCCCCAGCTCATTTATTTAAGGTGTATTTTACACTTAACATGACATACTTCCAAACTACTTGCTCACTCTTTATTCATATATCTATCAATGACGGGTTAAGAATAGGAACTTTAGTTTGTTAGCTCCACATCCTCGATTACGGCACAAAAATAATCTTCATTTAAATTGCTTAAAGTGTATTTTACACTTAAAGGGGAATGGGCGCGCCCGTCCTTGGGTCTCCAAACTCAAGTGCCTCAGTGTTAATCCAATGGCGAAAAAACTATTTTCTCTACCACATTTCTCCGGCTGTATTGAATATTTTTACAAACGTTTTTTTTTTAAATAATAATTGTAGATAACTTACAGGTCTCTATCTTCCCACTTTTTACAATTGCTTTGAATATTTTGTGTAAAATTATTTATTGAAAATTAAAAAAAAATATTCGAACTAATTTCAAAAAGTGGGAAGGTCGGGACCTGTAAGTCAGCTACATTTATCCCATAAAAAATCCGCTTGTAAAAATATTCAATACAGCTGGGAAAATGTGGCAGAGAAAATATTTTTTTCGCCCTAGGATTAACAATGATGCACTTTGCTTTGGAGACCGCCGGTCCAGCGCGCCCATTCTCCCTTAACAGGTCATACTTCCAAAATACTTGCTCAATTTTAACCATATCTATCAATGATGGGTCAAGTTTAAGAACTCTAGTTTGGGAGCCTCACCTCCTCGTTTACGTTACAAAAACTTAATATCCTTGTTTGAGTTAAAAATAAAAAAAACACTTGTAAGAACATCCTCCAGACATCCATTTCCCTTACAATTAAAAGATCCAATGCAATGGACCATTTCGGATATTACTCATATTTTTGGAAACCTTCTCCCCCCCCTTGCTCACATCCTCTGATTAGTGGGTCCAAGCGGAAAAGAAAGACGAAGGGGGGATGAACGAGCAAGAAATAAAACAAAAAGAAGCAGGCAGAGACAATCTATGTTTGGGAAAAGATTACCACACAGAGGGGCTGCTGCTGCCAGGTTCCTCTTTCCATGGTGGTAACACCCCTTTTGGATCGCCCTTTTTCATAGAGTTAAGAGAGGATGGCAATGTTACCGGGAAAAAACCACTACGAAAACCGGTTTGCTGGGTGAAGCCATCAATCACTTTGTAGTGAGCCCAAATAAACGCTCTTGGTGACTTATTTGAAGCTATGCTAAAGTGTAGTTTGTGTAGGCTTATGACATCTGCTTGGCGACTTTTGGACTCTCTAATAAAACTATAATTACAATGTATTTTTCATACCTGGGAAGGGAATTATTATCTTGGAATAAATTCAGATATCTTACTACAACCTGCAACCAGGGTCTGACCTTGACAAGTTTGATCCGAAGGCCCGAATACTTTTGGGGGAACTTTTCGGAGGGATATAGTTACAAACTATACATACTGTAAAATTATGACCTTTGAAAGTATAAGGTCAATCATCAAATATATCATTCAACTATGGTGCTTATTGTTACAGATAAATAAAAAAATATTCATAATTTAAATTATGCTTGTCATAGAATTATTCAAAATTGTAAGGTATGAAGCAAAATTTATAGGTTTACAGTCAATTTCAGGGCCCCCTAAAATTAGGGGCCCCAAGGCACGAGTCTTGTAAGCCTAATAATCAGGTAAGGTAATAATCAGGGCCTGCCTACAACTGCGCAGTAATTTTCGATTTTCAATCAACGTATTTTAAAGAATAAAAGTAGGTTTGTAACAGAATCTGTCACTTAACCCGCTTCCACACACAACAGTTGTGTTTAACAGGTAAAAAGGTCACAAACACAGCATTAATTCTATATTAAACATTTACATGCTAAATTTGGCTAGTTTCATTTATTTTATTTCGAAAATTCAATAATTATTACTTATCGTTTGCAAAAATTAATTTATATTTAAAAAAATAAATATGTAATATTCCTGGCTTTTAAATAGAATGAAAATATTTTATATCAACATACACAGAATCTCGTAGTGAAATATTTTTGACATCATTTCAAACTGATCGATGTCGCAAAAATAAATTTCTTTTAATTAATGGTCTAAAAGAATTAAAATTTCTCGAGCGATTGTTGCGAATGGCAATGGTGATTAAATTCTAATAAAAATGGCTTCTTATGCTTTTTAAAAGAGCATTAAATTTTGCAGTTTTTTAAATAATTGAAGTACTTCGAATTCGAATTCTTTTCTGAACTTTTCAATGTTTTCTAATTTCAATGCGCTGAATTTTTTGACGTATCACACTTGTCCGTAGCATTTGTAGTTTGGGCTATGAAAGTGGGTGACGGACAAATAGACGGACTGGACGATTATAACACCTTCCACTTTTTACGTTATAAACGTAGTGTGGAAGCTAAAAGGGGATGCGTATTACATTGAACCAACGTTAGGTGAGCGGTTTCTTTGGGCTTACAAGAGTTACTTGGCGACTTTCTGACGGCTCCACTTCCTCGCAAGCATCTCCATCTTCTTCTTAACTTTATGTCCCTTTTCCTCTGGAAGAACAAAAAAAGATTTGGTGTTGGAGATGGAAAAAAATAACCCCGGAAGGTTTAGCAGTCTTCATCTCATCAGCACTCGGAGATTGATCCCACTCTCTTGCTGATTGGGTTGTTAGTGGAATTAAATGGGTCTGGGTTGACTTTTTTCTTCTTCTTGGATGGCCATGGCTGGGTGAAGGTTTGTTTTTAACTGTTTGGGTTTGCTGAATAAATGTCTTGCACTAGCGATTTAGTGGTCTTACACACATCAGACACCTTTTTGGAAAATATACTCTGCAAATTGAGTGTACGCTGTTAAAAATTTGGTAAGTTTCATCACAAAAAAGTTGCTAGTAGGTGTAATGATGTTTCAACACATTTTTGATATTATGTTGAACCATTTTTAGGGTTATGGAAGCAAAACCAGGAGAAATTTACGGAATACTAAAAATACGATGAAACATTTCCTCACGCAGCCGTTGCAACTACTAGGAATCCATATTTTTTGGTGAAACTTGGCGTCAAATTTTTAACAGTGTATTTTAAAAAGCTTATATAAAAATTTGAATATCGGTGGACTTTTTTTGGATGACTGGATGAAGCCTTGTTTTTAACTATTTACGGAATACATATCTTACATTAGCTACTCAATGGTCTTTTTAGGGTGACTGTTTTGGGATTGGAAGGGGTCTCTCTTACGATTAAAACCATTTAAAAGTCGTATTGTTAAGTGTAGAGCAAAAAATTATTTATCTGTCACTAATTGTTGTCTTTCTTATCAACTGTATCATGTTACTCAGATAAGAAAACTTTGACCATTTAAGGGCAAGCCTTTTTGTCACGTACACCCAATTTTTTTGCTACGCCTAATTGTTAATCTTAAGCTAGCTCTAACTATCTAAATTATACAGAAGATAATCAAAATCGTAAGAGGAACACACGCGGTTCTTTTGGCAATGTGCACCTAAACCCAAACATACGTTTAGGTCTAGAGTAAGCACTTTTTGCTTGCTTTACTAACTGTAGAGATGTCATGCGATAAGTAGTCCAAGTGTAGATTTTTATAATGGAACGAGAAGATGAGTAATTCTACGACGCTTAATATACTATTTTTCTTGTTTGTGAACATTGATGTTTGTCCCGATCTTTGTCACCAACACAAATTGGTACAATTTTGGTCTAAGCACAAAATCTAACTGCTATATTTTTATCTATAAGTTGTGTACACGTGGCACAAGAGCTGTGTTTCACAGGTAAAAAGGCGCCAAACACAGCAATAATTCTATATTAAACATTTTTATGCTAAATTTGGCGAGTTTCATTTATGTTATTTCGAAAATTCGATAATTATTACTTATCGTTTGCAAAAATTAATCTATATTTTAAAGAATAAATATGTAATATTCCTCGCTTTTAAATAGAATGAAAATTTTTCCTATCAACATACGAAGAATCTCGTAGTGAAATATATTTGACGTCATTTCAAACTGATCGATGTCGCAAAAATAAATTTATTTAAATTTATTGTCTAAAAGAATTAAAATTTCTCGAGCGATTGTTGCGAATGGCAATGGTAATTTTATTCTAATAAAAATGGCTTCCTATGCTTTTTAAATGAGCCTTAAATTATGCAGTTTTTTAAATAATTGAAGTACTTCGAATTCTTTTCTGAAATTTTCAATGTATTTAAATTTTGATGCGCTGAAATTTTTGACGTATCGCACTTATCCGTAGCATTTGTAGTTTGGTCTATGAAAGTGGGTGACGGACAGACAGACGCACTGAACGATTATAATACCTTCCACTTTTTACGTTATAAACGTAGTGTGGAAGCTAAAATTGAAGACAACATGGCGTCTTTGCGTCTGCGAAGACACAAAAAAATATTGCTTACAGAAAAAAATAAACGATTAAAAAAATATGGCTTGAATTTATGCTATAGCGAGCTAGAGACAACATTGCAACGGGTTCAGCCTTTTTTATGTAAAAAACAAAGTTAACTATACTTTTTATAGTTTTTACTCTTTTCGTACTTTATACTCTTTCTGGCGATCGCTTTGTCATTTTTCCAGTGAAAGAATAAAGAAACTATAGGAAGTTTTAAGGGGAGCTTAGTTCCCCTGTATACTGATAAGCAACAAGCATTTTTAACAGGTGCCGACTAAGAGACATAAGTAATTATAAGTCGTGTTCAGGTGTAAAAGGGTTTATAGCTCTGCAGGAGACGATTAGCCTGCTCAGGATTCTATAGCAATAATGGAATCAAAGAAACCGAACTGGTAACTCCGATTTTGTCCGCCGATTTATGTAAAAGCCATTGAGGAGAATTCTTTTATAGAAATTTCAAGCTGTATTTATTACTACTGCAAAAAAAAAATCAAAAGAACTCAGATTTATTCTTCAACGGGAAATTATTGAAGTTAGCTTCACTTTCATTTGCTGCCGTCAACTTAAATCACTCTCTTTCTCCACGAAAAAAAAGTAAGTTCTAAGTTTAATCCTTTTTGGTGTAAGCAGCAAAAATACTACCACCAGATGTATGTAGTAACGTTAAACCATTTTTTACAGTGTTTGTAACAAAACGTCTCAAAACCCATAACTTTTGTAGGTTTTTCTTTATTTGTACAGACGCTTAATTGATAATGTGATAAGTCAACATGCGTTAAGCTTAAAAACAAATGGCTGAAGCTTTAGACGCACTTTATATTCTATTCTGATTATCATGTGTTATTTATTTGAACTTTTGTTAGCAACAATGGTAAGCGGAAAAAACTACATCTATTTTTAGTGGAATATATTGCTTTCGAAAAACGTATCTTTCCACGGCCAACTTCAATAACAAGGCCAGAGAAGCTTTCCTAAACATGAGCGTAGACGGAAATGTTGACGTCACTGTTCACAGTGCCGAATACCGAGAAACTAGTTCGGACGTATTCGGAACTCTAAAAATGTGGTCAGCCGTGAACGAGTGGTTCCGAACAGGTTTCGAGACAGGTTGTCTTTATCTTCGGAACAACGTCACTCGGAACTATGACGTCAAAATTTCCGTCCCCGAGCTTGTTTGGGAAAGCTTCTTCGGCCTTAGTAGTTGAGTAGGCCATGATCTTTCATGACTTTGTAAACTCTTAACTGCTGACTTCAAGCTTCAAGTCTTATCCTATTTGGCGTAACTAGTGAAATCCCGGATACTGCCACCACTTTCATGGAGTAAAGTCACTTTCACAACGTTTGTAACATAAAATCACAAAACTGAAAAATCAATAACTATTGTTCTTATCACGCCATTATTTCTGGAGCCACCAAAAAAAAGTCAAAAAATATGACTTTTTTTTCCACGAATGCCCCATAAAAAAGCTTTGGGGGTCCAACAAGAGGGATAGACGATGGAAAAAAAACCGTGAATGTATGGTGATGCGTCCGTTTATGTGTTATTGGAGATGATGCCCCCATAAATCTGGTATTAAAGAGCCCTGCTTTTAGCTGCGACTTGTGTTAACTCATGTGTGCCTGATTTATAGACGTCAGATAAACACGGTATTATGTCTCAATCACTTCCTATGCCCCCCACTTCTTAATATAGCAGGGGAGAGAGCAACGGCAATAAAAAACAAGAAAAAAGAGAAACATATCTATCGATATGGATGGGGAAAAATGGATCCTGTGTGTTTTATTCGAGTGATTTCGTTATTTTTCTGCAGTGTATTATGTGGGGAAGTGTGACCCCCTACTGGTGTGGGGTACATTTGATGGGGGGGGGGGAGAACTGGACTGGTTTTTTTTTTCGTTTATTTTTTGGCAATTAAGGGAAGCTAAGAGAACATTAAGCTGATGGTCCAGGCTTGACCATCAGTAGATACGTTCAGATTTTTTAGCATAAAAATATATTTCTAGCATAAGAACTGTAGTGGATTCTTTAGATTCATTCAATTTTTAGAATTAAAATAGCATTTTATTATTTTTTTTTGGCAATTAACGGTAGCTAAGAGAACATAAATGAGGATGGTCTGTGCTTGGCCATCAGCAGAAACTTTCATATTTCTAGCATAAAAACTGTTGTTATCTACAGATTTCTAGAATGAAAATTGTATTTTACTTTTTGGCAATTAAGAGAATCTAAGAGAACACAAATGGGGTGGTCCAGGCTTGACCATCAGCGGATATTTTCAGATTTCTAGCATAAAAATATGAAGAAAATATTCTCATATTTCTGGCATAGAAACTGTACTGGATTCGTTTTAGATTTTCTCAGGTTTCTAGAATAAAAATTGTGGGGTTTTTTTGGCAATTAAGGGAAGCTAACTGATAAATGGGAGCGTCGAGGCTTGACAATATGCCGATGCTTTCATCTATGTAGCATAAAAGTTTTAGGAAAAATACTTTCACATTTACAGCATAAAAACTGTAGTGTTACATTTCTCATCTTTTTAATATTTTTTTTTATTTCAATAGGTTCAACTTATATACGAATGCCTTTTTCAAGGAAACATTGCTAAGAATTTGCAGCTAATAAAGAAAAGACTTCAAGTAAGTAATCTTGCATTATCAATCTGCACAAATCTAAACTGTGAAAGCTTAGCTATAAACCTTAAATTTATAGCCTTGACAGAGAAGTTTGTTTTTATATTAAATTCAAACTCTACCACAGCATATAGCATATTTTAAAAACAGCTATGGTTATTTACATAGACCTAATGAATGATGACCTTTGAAATCACAATGTCTGACAAGTATTGCCCTGGAAGTTAAGAATCTTTTTCTTTCAAGCATGAATATAGTAATGACCACAAAATAAATGTGATGGGAAAATATTACTCATTTGTTTAGTTAATTTTAAAAGATTCTTAAATGTTTAAAATAGTGTCGATAGTGGCATATAGTTGTATTTTCATCATAAGAATCGATTGAGTGGTTTTAATCTCCTACCGTCCTGAAACTCAAAAAACAATGGAAGAGCTTAGTGGAAAAACGTGCTATGTGACATTTTCGAAAAAAATTGAGATTTTTGCATCGATGAACATATTATTCCCTCCTTTAAATATAACAAGTTTCTCCTTTTTCATAAACTTAAAGTAATTTTTTACTGCTTGCAAGTACCGTTTTTAATGGATCTAAGTACAAACTAAAAACTTTAAAAGCTCATTTTCTAGTTTTCACCTTTTTGTCACCTAGACCGTTCTTCCACTAAGCACTTCAATTGTAGAAAAGCGAAAATTTTCATTGTTAATACGATTGACCTTGACTCACATAACCTACTCAGGCAGAAACCCACTGTTAAAAAAAATACCATTGACGCCTTCCGCTAAAAAATTAATCAAACGAACGAAACCGGAGAAGAAAAACGTTCCATCCGCGAAAGCATCTTAGGGAATTTCAGAATATCATCGTCCTTGCCCTTGACTCACATAACAGAACACATCCAGACGAACGCCATGTCTGAGTGGAAAAGGAATTCCCCAGTTTGTTCAGGCTGGAGTTGTGCCAATCTGGAAAAGTGCCAGAGGTTCGCTGAATTGTTGATGGTGATAATGGAACAATCGTGTGTCGCTGTTTATGTCGAATAAGAACAGAAAATTGGATCGTCTTGTCAAACGTGCACTTGACATTAAAACGGAAAAGTGTTTCGTTACAGTGTCGAGGGGTTTTGTTGGTGCTACTTTTTGGTTGTTTTTGAATCAGTTGTCGGCGCTGTAAAGAAATTCTGTTAGAGCATAGCGTATTTGCCGCATATTCATAGAGCATTCTAATGTATTTTTGAAGATGTTGCTATAAACACAATCTCAGCTTGCGAAAGCGCACACGCCATTTCCTTGGCCAGTGTTCGTTTACATTAATCAGAATTCAAACTCGAACGTGGCTGAAGAACATGTGCTTGAAAATTGCAGCAACCTTGTAGGCGTGCTTGTAAAATGTGACTGAATTCTTTTTTTACAGTGTGCAGCTATTTTTACTTACATATGTCAAACCCAAAGTGATAAGCAAGGAAAGGAAACCTTAGAGTTGTTCAGTTCTTCTTCGTCTTGTTCATGCATTCAATGTTGACTTTTACATGAACAAGACACTAAAAGTTAATGTATTGTTAGCCAATGAATTACTTTGTATCACGATAGACTTTTTCGTACATTGTTTATGGTGAGGGCATTTTTTTCTGTCTGCCAGAAAGAAAATTAAGCTCACTAGAAGTCAAAAAAGCAATTGTGCAATCGAAAATTATTCATCAAATATATCTTGACAAACAGGAAGAGAGAGTGAACTTTTAAGTGTCATATTTTCAACACAGAAACCACGCGTGACCTATCCACACAATCACAACAACCATCTCCAATATCCGCAAAAAGGAAAAAAAACCACCGTAACACAAATAATACAAAAAGGCGACCAAAAACATATTTTCCGCCAACTACAATTACGTGCCAATCCTCTAGTAAACACACACTTACTATTATAGTTACAACTAACGGGGGCGCAAATAATAATAAACATCTGGCTTCGATTTGGTATAAAAGTAATACATATTTCACGCCTTTGTGGGGGAGGACATATACTTGAGGGAGTGGGTGTGTATGTAAGGGGGCACAACAATAGGTGGAGTCCCGTTACCTGAGATTAAGGTGCAAACTGGGAAGGTTAAACTTGTAAGGTAACTCAAAGCGGAATCAATTGTGATTCATTTACTGTTTGGAGATGTTATCTACGAAATTTTACTCGCATTGTAAAAAATTTAGTGCAGGATTGCACCGTAATCCTTGAACTTTCTAGCTGCCACCACTAATTGGAGCGTTGATTCACCCCTTTTACGGTGTATCAAAGTTATGGTTTTAGCACAAAATTTGAAAATTCACGCTCAAAATAGTGGAGGCAGCTAGAACGGTCCAGGATTCCGGTGATATCCTTGCACAAATATTTTTAACAGTGTAAAAAATATTAGCGGTGTTTACCAGCACTGTCGCGTTTATCAAAGCCTAAATATTTGTTGTAATTTCTCGAGCATTTCACGTCGGGTCACGTCGTATACGCTTGTGCTGTAAATTTGTGTTTACATAGCAGTAACTGCAATCAAACGCAACTGAAAAGGGCTGTGAATGTGCGGCAAGTTTGCTATTATTTTCACGAAATTTCTTACAGAGCAGTACTGGTTCTGCAATCTATAGTGTAATGAACGTGGTAGAAACAAGAACCTTCCATAAGGCCAAGCCTAGGGCCTCCAAAATTTCAGTAAATTTTATAATTTAAGATTAATATTTTTTTATTATGACTTTCATTTAGACATTGCCTTAGCATTTATGATCTAGCAATATTAGAAAAATTATTGGTGGTAGAAAAAAGCTTATCTTTACATGGGTCTTTAACATCGTCCTCTGGTTACCGGCCCCCTACTTCATCCCCATGAAGCCATATCTGCGGTTTCAACACGACTTCTGAAACTAGATTCCGGCGAAACCTAACCTTCTCACAGCACCCAATACAATGCCTCTCTGCCTTTTTGGTAAAAACGCAACTGATACCTTTGGCGAGAAGACAATCCCCATCTTTCGGTGTGTGCTCAGAATCTCTGGGTGACATTCATAATCTCCAAGAAAACGACCTAGTCAACGCTGAGGCACCTCTGAAGATGGTATTTCGTGGTGTTTGGGGAGATCGGATCTCGTCATAGAACTGTTCTGCACCCCTCAGAAAAGGTGGGGAGCTGTTTTTTGTTCTTGTGGAACACCAAGATATTCCGTACCTCAAGGCCGCGCGTGCCGTACACGTGCCCGTTGCGTTCCTTAAAATAAATGTGTTTTGGTGGGGGAGTGTTGAAGGTAACGCGATTGTTTTGTTGTGATGTGGACTGGGTTGCCTGACTGGTTCTATTTTGACAAATTTCGTGAAACAATCTTCCCCCTATTAGCCCCATCCCACAAAAATATTCTAAAAAAGTATTAAGTATATTTTTTTAAATCTTATATATAGACAGTATACAATGTAGAATTTTTTTTTAACTTCCACTGTCAGCAGCTTTGCTTTTTAATGGTCAAAAACACAGCAAAAATAAGCTAAGAAAAAAAACTGATTAAACAATTTCTTATACAGTTTGGGTTGATTTTTTTTAGTTCAGTAGAAATTTGGTTAAAAAAACTGGCGTTTCAAATATTTTTGTTTTGGGGGAACAAGGATTGTTTGGAAGTTGCTATAGATGCAAACAATAGTTTGGTAAGCGTCTATATGTTTTCTACGGCTGCTGTAATGTTTATCAGTGGATGACATCACTGATTCTACTTTTCTTACTTTTTTATATATAAAAAAATACTTTTTAAAAATATCTGTGTGAATGGTCTATGATACCTACCTAAAAGTTTAAAACTTTAAATCCGCTCAATTGCAGACTTATATAGGAGATTTGAAAAATACGGTCATAGGTACACGCATCTCCCCTATAATATACAACAACTTATAGTTTTAATCTATTGACAGTTATGAGCAAAAAAAAATTCGGAATAAATTCAATCAAACTAATTTGTTTCTTAAACTTGAAAGTTTCCGTGTGTTATCGGGGGAATAATTCTACTTCCTGATTGGCAAGTAAGACTAGAAAAGCAGATTCCATAAATACGTTTTTATCAATGATTTTGTTTTTCAAGTGTCGGAAAAAGGCGAACTTCCTTTAAAAATTGCGGATATCTCCAACGGATATCCTTTAGTATAAGTGACTCAACTGCAGACGAAAGAAAATAACATAGGCCTTCAAATTTTTGGGTTGATTTGGAATTTTCCCGGCCAGTCATTCAGGGGTACAATAAACTAACGTACACACTAAACAATTTTTTTAAAAATTACAATGCTTATAAACTATAGTTTATTATATAACTATAGTTATAACCATTTGACATATTTCTTTGTATACAAAGAAATATGTCAAATGGTTTTAGCTACTTACTGTAACAAGCGTTACGGCACATATTTTCGCACAAAAACATATTTTATAATGAAATTATACGTTACGGAGAATGGATCCAAGGATAGAAAACTTTTGCAGCACTATGATCTTAAAAATCCTTAAAAAGACGGGTATTTACGAAGAAATATTTACCTAAACAAAAGCTAAAATTCTGTAAAAGAACTAACATATATGCAGATTATATGATACATAAAATATTCTACAGATATCTTGCATGTAGAATATGTAAGGGATAAGAGATGTAAACAATTAAAAACAAGTAGGTTTGTAACAGAATCTGTTACTCAGCCCGCGTCCACACAACATTTGTGTTCAACATGAAAAAAGTCGCCAAACACAATATTAATTCGATTATAAACATTTACACTCTAAATTTGGCTAGTTTCATTTAGTTTATTTCGGAAGTTCAAACATTATTTCTTCAATAATTATTCAATAATTATTATCGTTTGCAAAAATTAATTTACATTTCAAAGAATAAATAGGGAATATTCCTCTCTTTTAAATAGAACCAAAACATTTCATATCAACTTACAAACAAAGAATATCTTTGTGAAATATATTTGACGTCATTTTAAACTAATTGATATCGCAAAAATAAATTATTTATTGTCTAAATCTAAAAGAATTAAAGTTTCTCGAGCGATTGTAGCGAATAGCAATGGTGATTTAATTCTAATAAAAATAGCTTCTTATGCTTTTTAAATGAGCATTATATTTTGCAGTTTTTTAAATAATTAAAGTACTTCGAATTCGATTTTTTAATGAGATTTTTAATGTCATCTAATTTCGATGCGCTGAAATTTTTGACGTATCACATTTTTGTCGTACACTTGCCTATAGCATTTGTAGTTTGGGATATGAAAGTGGGTGACGGACAGAACGATTGTAATACCTTCCACTTTTTACGTTATAAACGTAGTGTGGAAGCTATAAAAACAATCCATTCTTGAGCTTAATATTGTTCATAAAATCGTTATTACTTTCAATTTCCTCATATGAAATTTAATTTAATGAATAAAGGAGATCTCAATGGGGTTGGATCTATCCAAAATGGAGATGTTGTGTTTTCTACACGCTTTGGAGAGTACTGATTCTGAGAAGTTTTTTTTACCATTTCATCTTTACTTCAATGCCTTTATCGTACTGCAATCTAGCAATATTTTGTCAAATAGACAGATAGACTCTCTTGTATCTAACAAAAGTTGAATAGTCCGTAAATACCCGACACACCCATCTTCACAACATAATCGACTACACCCCATTCTCGAAATTCAAATATTTCGCGTGTGAAAAAAGGTTTGAAGAACACATCTGGTCATTCAAAACCGGCTCACTTAAAAGACAGCGACATTTTCGAAGAACGCACAAACAATATTCGAACGTCCGAAAGGGGGAAAATATTGCACCAAGATAAGCAATAACCTTCTTCAAAGCACCGCGTCTTCTTAGGCCTAATAACCTGTGTCCATTATCCCCCTGCCGCTTGCTTCCTAACACAAGGGAGATTAGCCGAAAACTTTTGTGTACAACAGCAAGCTATCAACGAATTTACTACAATTGACAGGATGCGACAGTGAAGTCGTCGGAAGGTTTTGTGGGTTCTCTGCTGAAAGTCAGGTTCTTTTGAGGAACGTGTGAACCTAGATTAGTTAGTAAGGCGTCCGCTATAATTAAAATATGCATGTATATTTTTAAAACCTTTTTCTGCATGTTAATTCCGTTGTACAGGGTGTCCTAAAAGTTCCCGTACTGACGATTCGTGAATTTTTTACACACAAAACAACAAACTTTAAAACATTTTTTTTATGCTAATGGTGAAAAGCACTTTTAACAAAACGTAGGGAAAAATTTGGAACTTACATTTATATTAAATGTTCAAAATGTCCGCCCCTTTCATCGAATCAAAGCTGAAGGCGTTTGCGCATATTTTTAGAAACGCGTTTCAAGATCCTGGGAGTGACTTCTTGTATCCTTTGCGTAATGGCATTTTTCAGATCATTTATTGTTTGTGGATTATCTTTATAAACTTTGTTCTTTAAATATCCCCACAGGAAAAAGTCAGGGATACTCAAATCAGGGGAACGAGGTGGCCAAAGATTTCTTGAGATGAGTCGATCGGAACCATCGACAATAATAAAGCCGCTTCTTCATTGTCCGTTGGCTTTAGCTCCTGTACCATTTTTACACAATAAGCTCGAAAATTCGAAGCTCTTGAAGCTTTATGTGTCGATCCACATGGTGTACCAATTTGTTGCAACAAACGCCTCACGGATGTTTGAGGAAATTGCAATATCCTTCGTTGAGTTTCTTGCACAAAATCTGGTGTAACAATTTTCGGTCTTCCACTTCTGTGTTTGTCTTCCACCGAACCTGTCTCACGAAATCTCTGAACGAGTTGATATAGAGTATCTTTACTCGGTATATATAGCATCATCTGGATATTTATGTCGCCAAAATTCTTTACACCTTTATATGATTTACATCCAAAATAAGCCTCAAGCAGCGCAATTCTCTGAATGCGTGATAAAGTCATGTTCCAATGAAGAACAAAATGACCTGGAATTTTATTATAGCACAACTTGAGAGCGAAAAAATACAAACGATAAAAACAAAAGATTTGATGAAATAAAAAGCAGACGATAAAATTATATATTTTAAAAATTAAACACGGATAATGATTTTTTAAAGTTGGAGTACGGGAACTTTTAGGACACCCTGTAGTTGAATACAGTAGAATTCCATTAGGGTACTTGACTAAAAAATTTTTATTGGCTTAAAATACTCTTATGCAAAAAATATTAGACCCGTATTTTTTCTTTTTTTCAAATACCCCATAAAAAGGGGGGGGGGATGATTTTTAAAATTAGGACGAAAAATCACTCCCGAAAACGCCTTGTGGCTGTCACGTGGTATCTATGACGTCACTAGTGACTATAAATAAACTTTAAAACACCATTTTGGAATCTACTTTAAGCAAATTTGAACTATCCGCTTCTGTAAAACCTCCACCCTTTATCTATATAATTCTTATTTTAATAGTAAGTTAGATTAAAACAAGTTTAATTACAAACAAAAAAACATCACACCGGTTTGTTTATACATATTAGTCAGCCAAATCGACGTGTTTGTGATCACGTGACGTACCGATGTAAAAAAAACAATTGAAAAAGATTTTTATTAATTATTTAAAGATTTATTTTACAAAAAAATGCATACGTTTGTTATATTTGGGTTTAAACTATAATTTAATTAATATTGGAAGGTATTTTAGCGATACTGTCAAGTACCCTATTATCCGAAGCAATTGGGACCT